>JACGDI010003137.1:980116-1102183 GCA_014898725.1 Jacaranda copaia
TAAATCATTAATAGAAGTGGGAGTATTATTTTTATTTTTATGTTCTAACATTTTGAAAACCTCAGACATAGAATAGGGTTCATTATTATGGTTATTAGACACAAATTCTTCATCCCTAGAAGTTGAAGGAGTATTTTCAATTTGGTCAATTATTTTAGATCTTAAAATTGGATCTTTTATTAATTTTAAAAATTCCATAGTATTATCATTATTAATGACATTTAATTCACTAAATTGTGATCTAAGTCTATATAAATCTTCACTTTCAGATTTATCACTAGTCCTATCTATATTAACACAAGACTCACCATTTTGACATGGTTCACATTCAAAACTAAAATTATTAAAACATTCATTCAAAGAATCATTCTCAGAAGAGACAGAAGAATCATCTTCGCTATCAGAATTAAGCATTAAGTTAAACAACACATCTTTTATATTATTATCAATGTCTAAACTATTAATTTTAGACTTCATTTTACACTTATCAGCATAATGTCCTACTTTGCCACACTTATAACAAGTACCATATTTTTAAATTTTTTATAAAGTTTTTTATTACTCTTTCTATTCTCACGTTTTTTTTCCCTAACTTTTTTATGAGAACGCTTTCTATGTTTTTTCTTTTTATAATAATCATCTTTTTTATCTTTAGATTTATTATTAATTGGTTTAGGAATTTTCATACCAAATTGTCCACAAAATTGACCTAATTGTTTTCTTTCAGTAATATTATTACGTTTTATCTGTTAATTTAACTTAATTTCATTACACAAATTTAAGCCTTCCTGTATACAGGTTCCTATTAACTTACCATATGTAAATTTATCATAATCTATATTAGGATTATTCTGCCTAAAAGTTTTTCTTACTTTATCAGCAAAAAGAGAGGGAAGACCATCTATAAATTTTGACTTCCAATGCGAGCTATTAGACTCAGAGAGTTCTAAGACTCTAGACAAAAATGTGTCTTTATACCATCTAAATGACGTAAGACTCTGACATTTTAAACCATTTAATAAGGTTCTAATATGTTCAGAATTATTAGTCTATCTACCTGTAAAATATTCTATTATTGTAACAATTAGGGTGTAAACAACATTTTCAATATTATTACTAGACCCTTCAATTTTTACAGAATTAAAAATTTCATCTTTATTGGACTGGGTTAAATTATTATCCCACCAACCGTTTAGTTGTCTAGTAAAGCCGGCTACAATCATTTTAGCTACAACCTTATCATTATTACCATTTGCTTGACAAATTGTGGAGTACATTAACATCCTATGTACTAAATTATATATGTGATGCTCAGTAAAACCATCTAAGTTCCATTCGTAAATGTTTTTACCAGAATATGAATTATTAAGAATGATATCCTGTTCCTCATGTAATACATCTTGCGATGAAGGACGAGGGTAATAATAAGTATTCATTGTAGGACGATCAGCATATTTTTGAAGTTTATTAATCTCTTCATTAATAGTCATTTTATAAGAATCTTCATCAATATCACTAAGAGTAGATATCCTAAACTCAGAAAATTTTTTAGTTATTAACTTCTCTAACTTAATCATTTCTCTCAGCCTAAAATTATCAATTTCAAGAGGGGGTTGTATGCTAGGCATAGCAACAGAAGAAGTTGATTCTTGGGAAGGAATAACAATTTTATTAATTCTTTCCTCTAAATCATTTAAAAGTTTATTAGTTCTATGACTGTTATTAACAATGGTTGAGAGTCTTTGGTCTAATGAGACTAAAGTTTATCCTAAAACATTTAAATATAAATTAGCATAATTTTGTTGTCTTATTAAAATATTTATTTCTCTAAAGGTGGTAGGCATATGTTCACTACCTAAAAAACTATTAAAAGCAGAAAATAAAAGACTTTTATTTCCTTCCATAAAAAAATTATGTTGAGGTGGAAATATAGATTTCTGTTTATGTCCACTCTCATCAATATAAGTTCTTTCAATTACAGAAAGATATGGTTCAAAGTAATTAACCATGAACCAAGGGACAAAAGGTATTAATTGATCATTTTCAGAAATAAATTTATAAAACTCATTTTGAAAATTTTTTTGTTGTTCTTTATTAAAAACTTTAAAAAATCAATCTCGAAACATTTTCCAGCGATCTTTATTAAATTCCATTTTTATTAGATTTCTGTGGCTAGATCCAGGGGTAAAATCAAATTTTTTACTAATCATTAAACATTTTATTTTTTAAATACAAACATTTCGTACAGAAAAATTCATTTCAGATTCAGTTGGTTTGATAGTATCTTCACTATTATTATCATCATTGTTGTTTTCTTGAATATTATATCCATGAACAATATTAGAAGGATTAATTTTTAGTCTATCAAAACTAGAGTCTAAATTATTATCTTTTCTAGATTCAAAAGTTGATTCATTAGCCTGTGAAGTTGAAGCCCTATAATTTTTTAAACTTTCACTATTATTTTCTAATGGATCTATATAAGAGAATGAAGATCTAACCGATTTACTAGACCTTAATAAATTATTATTAGGTTTAAATTGAATTAACACATCTCCATCTAGAGTTTGAATTATTTAATTTACCTCTGTTTGTATTTCAGGTTGAACAGGAACAGTTTTTTCTATTAACCAATGGCTAGGGAAATCAATTGCATCCCATTTAATTGCTCTACGAGTTGTAATACGAGATTTACAAAAATTAGTTTCGATTAAAATTGTTTCATTAACATTTTTATTTATCATCTTACACATAGGATTTAAAGTATGAAGAACTTTATAATAAATCCTATAGCATATGCAAATAGTTTTAGTATTAGGCAGATAATCATATCTATGCAATTTGACATTCAAAGTAATAGCATGAAGAATATTAACATCAGAAAGAGATAATTGTAAATTAGGATAAACATCAAAATAAACCGGGCCATGTGCCAGGCTAGACTGTATAATACCCATCAAAGAATGTTTCCAATTTAAACATCTAGCATCTCTTAGAACAACAACAAAATTATTAGGTAAATTATCAAGAGTAAGAGGTTTAAAAGCTACTTGAATTAAACCAATATGAAGAAAACTATAACAATCACGATATTTATCAACATTAGATCTATTTAATAACTGCAAAGAAATATCATCTGAACTAAGAGGTATAGATTCCTCAGTAGTTTTAACCATTTGTTTTAAACCAATTTTTTCAAATGTACCTAATCTATAAATTATTTTTGGATCCACTTTAGGAATGGTCCATTTATTAAGAAGATCAATATTTTAGGGAAGATCCATTTCTTCGAAAATAGTATTTTTAACAGAAGAATTATTTCCTTTAAGAAAACTCATTTTTAAGGAAAAGTGTTAAACAACCAGAGAAATATACAATCTCCGATCCATGGCTCTGATACCAGTTGGGGGCAGGATCTTATGAGGGAGGACATGATATCAAACGAATTCACAAAAATCAACATATAGTTGATGCACAGGAAATAAATTACTCAACAACTCAACAGTCAACTATGCTTCAAGACGTACACCCCAACACAACGCCCTAACACCTTCCACACGGCTCAGCGAGCAACAAACAGGGTAGTCTAAGAGGTACATGGAAGACTGTTAAATTATGAAACCTGCTTGGATAATCTAGTTCAAAATCCAAACCCTTCAACACAAGCCTATTCTAAAATGGCCACATGCTCAGAGAAAGTATCTAACTCATAGTTTTTTAACACAGAATCCCTTAGCCTTCCATTAGGTTAGGGTACACACAAATAATTTAAATTAAAGAAAAGAAAAGAAAATACCTGAGGGACCTCAGCACCGCAGATATGAAACGTTAATCAGCTGCGAGTATTTTATTAATTACAAAAGTTTATCGAATACAATATACATATTACAAAACAGCAGAGATAAAAATTTTTACACTCGTCCTAAAAGCCTCTTATTATTATTATTATTATAATTACGAATACTATTACCATTACTAGTCTTATTATTATTATCGTTTTATTTATTATTAATGCTACTTACATTATAAATATAATTAATACTATAATAATAATAATAATAATAATAATAATAATAATAATAATAATATAATTAATAATAGTTATTGTTATTATTATTATTATTATTATTATTATTATTATTAGAAGAAGAAGAAGAAGAAGAAGAAGAAGAAGAATACTGATGGGTATGTGGTGTGTGGGGTGGGGCTGTGGCAGGGGGCAGGGAGTAGAGAGGGTGGCAGGAGGGTAGAGTAGGGTAGGTAAGGGTGTGGGAGAATGTAAAATTAAAATATGATTTGGTAAATAATGGAAAGAATAAAGAATTTTTATGGTATTTTATTGTAGTAGAAAATAAAAAACAAAAATGAATTGAAATGTTTGGGAATGTTCTCCCAGAACAAACTTGTTATGAGAGAACATATCCAAATAAAGTTTAAGCATATATTGCCAACGTTACGATATGGAAATAAACTGAGAGTTGGTCAAAATGGGTCCATTTTGGTTCAACCTCTTTCTTTGGAGAATATAAAAGAATAAATACATGAAAAAAATGCAAGTTGTCAAAAATGACTGCAAATTACAAAAGAAAACTATAGGAAGGGGAGCACTGTGGAAGTGATTGTTGGAATTGTATTGCAATACATGGATTTCTATTAATTAGATTTATTTTTTAATAAAATAAAAACGTGTTAAATTAATATAATTAATGAGAGATTTATAGGACCTAATATTTTAACCCAATGTTGTTAAGGCCCTTTTCTAAACAGACTTAGTATGACAGCTAGTATGAGCTCAATCTTAGAGGCTTGTCATGGGAGGGCTTTCTAGGGTTTTTTCTTATATATATTGTGGCTAGGTCCCCTCTTCATTCCACGTTTTGATATTACTATCCCATTAAAGCTGTCAAGTGGTTTGTGTAAGAAAGAGATGAAGACTTAGCATCGATCGAGAAATTGTAGGAATCATTGATCATCAATCTCATGATTCAAACAGATATGTGAATAAATTAATCTATCTATGGTGTTTTGAATTCAGATATATGTGCATCTTGGGTTAAATTTTACTTACAATTGGTATTAGAGTAGTGTATTTATGGATCAAAACCTAATTTTATTGGTTGAATATTATATATCCTAAACATTTCCAATTTGTAAGGAAAATTTTTGATTTTTTCTTTTTTTCATGCTGCTATGAAAATTTAAATTGTTCAATCTTAATTTTCGGTGATGAACAAATTGGGATGTTTATGAAAGTAAGAGTAGCATAAGGATCTAATAATAAAAAATTTATAAATTTAAATTAACTAAGCTACTTCTACTGCTAGGGATCTAATCATGTTATAGATCTAGATTAGAATGAAGAATTACCTCTTGTAGCTCAAAATCAGGGAGAAAATCAATGATCTCTATTAGATCTAGAAATTGTCTAGAATTAGCATAGCGGAAAGGTAGCAACAATTGCCCTAGTTAAATTGCTCCAAAAATCACCAAATTAAATCTAGAACACCTTCACACATTGGGGAAGAAACTGTGAAAAATTTGGAGTAAAAAGCCTTCTAGGTAGCTCTAGAAATATTCACCAACTTGGAGCTACTGCAGATGGTTTTCCAAAATCTAGCAAGTCAAGTGCCTTACCTCTATTGTTATGATCCACACAACAATCAATCTTTCAATTTCCCCTCACTAGAAGCTGGAGTTAGAGAGGAGAAAATGAGGTAGAGGAGGCCAATTTTCAGGTTAGGAAGAAGAAGAAATTCAAAGCTTCAACACATAATGCAATGCATGAAGATAGAGTGAGTTTTTGGAGGAAATGCAACGAATATGATTCTTCACACTTTCTATGAGCTGGATGATCCTTGCACCCCCCCTATATATGTATATATAGAGGTTAGAAGGTGTGATTCCTCAAGGTAACAGCCCAAGTGGCATGCCAAGGTGGCAAATTCAAATTCAAATCTTACTTGAATTTTATATGCATTTCAATTACATTTAGAATATAATTTCAAATTAATTAAGATGCTAATTTAAATGAACACTTTACTTAAATTTTCCCTCTAAATAGTATTATTTTCATTAATTAAATTAAATACTTTAATTTAATTAATTAACATTTGATTTAACTTTCAAATCAAATAAGCTTAACTCTTAAACTTAATTTATTTAACTTAATTTTCTTAAGTCAACTTGACAAATTGATGGTCATATTCATACCAAATAATTAATTTTTTAATTATTAGTCTAATTTAACTTTTTAAATTAATTGATTAATTTAATACTTAAATTAATCAAGCCAAAATTGACTGGCGAATGATATCTATGTAAATTGATCATCAAGGAAAAATCTCCAACACTTAGAAATTGTTCCTTCATGTTTGAAAGCTAATTGGGTTTTTTGTGTGATCTAACAAGTTCTATCATTCATTAGACATAGGCTTGCAACTCCTTGTGACTTTTTGAATATTATAAATTTATTTTAGTTTAAAACTCTTTTTAAACTAATCGACTCAATTCAATTAATCTTATTAATTAAAGAGTACCCAATCTTCATGGTCAATGTGCAACCCCATGGAGTCTAACTAGTTGCTTGGAATGAATATTCTAGAGAACCATCATAGCTCTACGCGTATCATGCAACTACGGTTTTTCCATCTCTTATCTTCCAAAAGAGGCATAGGACAAGATATTTATTGGATCCCTAATAGCCTCAATACTATGTTTCTATTCTCAATATTTAATTCCGTTGTGTGACCTCATCTTCGAAAAACTCTTTTTCCAAATTGTCACACCACATTGTGTAAAAATTTCCTGGTGAAAGAGGTGTAACGCTAAGGATCCAATTTAAAATATTTAAAAAATGAAATGTAACTTAGATTACAGCAATCTAAGTATCTAAATCATGCCTATATAATGAATTAAGGTAAGATTGTTACCTCTCAAGCAAAATTCAACCAAAACTTGAAGTTGTGCTTCTTTTCCTGAAAGCAGACTGCTTCTGGCACAGTAAAGTGTGATCAACTTTAGATTGGGAAAATCTCCTTGGATTCAAACCAAATTTGGACCCAAATTTTTCCAACTTAATGGAGAATGTCCAATGAAAAATTAAGTGCCACACGTCTTCAGAAAGACCTCGAACATAGTCCAGAAAGTCTCTTTTGGAATAGAGGATTACCAAAGCAAGCAATCCAAAATTTGTCTTGCCTCTAATTCCAAAGTCCACACATCAATGGACAATCCCTTTCTCCTTAATTTAGATGGAAAAACTAAGAAGAAAAAGAGCTTGATTGGAGTTTGAAATGGTGAGGGAGGTGAAGAAGAGAGTGAAGCCTCAACTTTTGGAGGAAATTTTGGATCTAACTTTTAGATGCACAAAATGTGTGATATTTTATGTTGTGGCCCTTCTCCCCTTCTATATCTATATATAAAAGGAGGATGGTGTGATGTCAAGGTGGAACCACACCTTTTGCAAGGTGGGGGCACCACCTAAGTATTCCAATTTGCAAGCATCTTGCAAATTGCATATTAATTTGTATGAATTTGAATTTCATTTGAAATCTATAATTTATCTCATAAAATGTCCACCAAATAAATTCTAATTCCACTCCAAATGGACATTTCATTTGAATTCTCTCTCAAAATCAATTCTTTATTTTAATTAAATTAAACACTTGAATTTAATTAAACTTTGACTTAACCTTTAAGTCAATTAGCTTAACTCTTTAAGCTATATTTTTTGTTAACTTAACACTTTAAGTTAACTTGATCAATTGGTAGTCATGTGGCACCAAATTAAATTAAAACTTAATTTAATTGATTTTAATTTAACTTCTTAAATTAATTAGATCAATTTAATGATTAAATTGATCAAGTCAAGATGACTAAAAATTATATCAACCGATTCCCTCAAATTTTGGCCACCTTGGAATTCTTCTAACACTTAGAAAATTCTCCTCAACATTTAGGATTGCCAATTAGATTTTTTGTGTGATCCATTAAGTTCTACCGCTCATTAGACATGGGCTCACAACCTTTGTGACTTTAGAATATTATATATTCATGTTAGTTTAAACTCCTTTAAACTAACTGACTCAATTCAATTAATCTCTATTAATTGAAGAGTACCCAATCTTCATGGTTGATGTCCAATCTTAAGCCCATGGAGCCCAACAATTGGCAAGATGATGCATTTGGTGAACCATTCTAGCTCTGCATGTACCATGCAAATATGATCCTCATCTCCTATCTCCATGAAAGAGGTTAGGGCAAGATATTTGTTAGCTCCCTAATAGTTTTATACTATGCATCTATTCTTAATGTTCGATTTCTGTTTGTGTTCTCATTATTAGAAAATTCCTTTTCCAAATTGTCACAATGCTTTGGCCAAGGATTCCTTGGAATTGATCATCATAAAACACATAGGAGATGTATTTGCCCTTCACAAAGATGAGGAGTCGGATCCCATCTTAGATCTTATAAACCTCTATGTCTAAGTAGCTCATGCCTAATCACCACCGAAATGCCTGCTAAGTGGATAAAGTGGAGTCAAAGGATGAAGATCTAAACATAAGGTTACAATGGTCCTCAGGTCATAGGACTAATTATATGCACTAGCATAAGTTGGAGAACTAGCCACTACTGATTTGCTACTATGGCTATCTAGTGGATTCTTTGGATGGATCTTCAGTGCTTTGTACTTTAGCAAGCACTCATAACATATACCCATATCACATATGGTTTGCTCTTGGAATGGAGCAACGTCCAACCCTTGAATTATGCATCGTTATTGCAAGTTTATCCAAATCTTACATACCTTATCTCATAAGATTCTATAACTTAGGACATTTAAAATCACGATCATGTAAAACTTATTCCATGATCACCACCTAGTATATGACTAAGTCCCATAGTTTTGTGTGATCTAAGGGCTTCAACCATATGCCAGTGAAGTTATATAAGCTAAGATAAAGATGGCAATGTAGAAGAAATATCATTCAATCAAGATTGTATCACAAGTGAAATAGTTTACATGCAAATCTTATTAGCTTGTGAGGTACTATTCTAACAATTAGAATTGATCATAATAGAATACATAGGAGACGCATTCGCACTTCACAAAAGAAAGTAGTTGGATTCCATCTTGAATCTCACAAACCTCTATACCATGTAGCTCATGCCCAATCTCAACCCAAAAGACCTATTAAGTAATCAAGGAAGAGCCAAAGCATGAGGACCAGACATGAGGTTACCATAGATCCTTAGGTTGAGGACTGATAATATGCATTAGCATAAGTGAGAGAATTAGCTACTATTGACCTACTACTATAGCTATCTAGTGGATTCTTCGGTGGGTCTTTACTACTTTGTTCTCTAGCAAGCATCCACTAACATATACTTGTATCTCAAACTATTGCTCATGGAACAAGGAAATTTCTTTGGATTTATGCATCATTAGTGCAAGTCTGTCCGGATCTCAAATGCCCTGTCTCATAAAATCTTAGACTTGGAAGGTTTAAAATCTCAATTGCATAAGACTTATTCCATGATCGCCATCTAGTGAACTGACCAAGTCCTATTGTCTTGTGTGATCTACGGGCTTCGTCAAAATGTTTGTGAAGAAATGATGAGCATAAGATAAAGATAGCCATATAAGAATATCTTTCAATTAAGATTGTATATACAAGGAAATAGTTTTACAAGGCCAATCCAATTAGCTTGTCGGTTACTGTTCCAATAGTCTCCCATTTTCCATAAAGCCAATGCCCCATGGCATTGAGACCTATATTCTCAAGATGTCCTTCAAATATTGTTAGCATTTAGGGGTTTAGACAAGTGTTCTGCTATATTCTCTTCTAAGATAAGTTTGTCCACTTTATTGTCACCTCTTTTAAATGATATCATATATCAAATGATAACACATTTACTGTATTTGGACAACTTGATGAGATCTTGGCTCAAGTCCCAAATTGTCTTCTAAACACAATTGTAGGCTCAAGTATGCTTGGCACTTCATTTAACTCTTGGATGAAGTTTTTATCCAAACACTTTTTTTTGTGGTTCCAAAACCACAATGTATTTTACCTTAGTAGTTATTTCGGCCATGGTATCTTGTTGGGACTCTTCTAACACACTATGTTGCCATTAAGGTAAAATATATATTCAAAAGTAGATATTAAGTCATCTACACCGGATTGGAAACTAAAATCCAAAAACTTTGGAAGCTTTAATTCTCCATTACTATATACAAAAAATAAGTCTTTAGTTTTTGTCAAGCACTTAAGGATTGTTTTAATGGCCTTCTAGTGACATTCATTAGGATCGGATTGGAATCTATTCGTAACATTTAGTGAGAGTGTCACATCTGGTCTTATACACTGAATGACATATAATATGCTTTAGGAAGTGGACACATAAGGTATATGGGACATTCTATGTTTCTTGTTGTTAGTCTAAGGGGCCATAGACTTGGAGAGACAAAGACCACGTCCCAAAAGGAGTAATCCCTTCTTGGATCCTTCCATATTAAACCTCTTTAGTATCTTGTCAATGTATGGTATTTGGGAAAGCTCTAGTATCCTTACTAATCTATCTCTATAGATATGTATTCCTAATATGCTGGATGCGTTTTCCAAATCCTTCATGAAAAATTATGTAGATAACCGTGCTTTAGTATACTCTAACATTTCTACTTCATTCCTAATAAGAAGGATGTCATCAACATAAAGCACAATAAAATATGTGTTACTCCCACTAGTCTTTTTGTACACACAAGGTTCATAAACCTTTTTGACAAAGCTAAACAATATGACTTTCTTATCAAAAATGTATGTTCTAAGTTCGGGACGTTAATTAGATTCCATAAATGGATCTCTAGAGTTTGCAAACCTTTTGCTCATTCCCTTTGGATGTAAAACTTTGTGGTTGCTCCATATAATTTTCTTTTTCAATGTTTCTATTGAGAAAAGCAATTTTTACACTTGTTTGCCATAACTCATAGTCATAATATATGAATATGGCAAGTAGAATCTGAATAGACTTAAGCATTGCAACTAGTGCAAAGGTTTTCTCAAAATCAATACTAGGTCTTCAAGTGTAACCTTTTATCACTAGCCATGCCTTAAAGGTCATCACCTCTTCATTGACTCATAGCGTTTGCTTATAAATCCACTTGCAACCAAAGAAAACTATTATCTCCAATTGATCTACCAAAGTCTATACTTTGTTGGAGTATGTGGAGTCCATTTTGAATTTTATAGCATCTAGCTAATATCTCAAGTTTATATCCAACATAGCTTTCTCATAAGTTTTTGGATCATTATTTGATTGGCCCATTTCATGAAGAAATTTAAATTTTTTATGTTACTTCTTGATTTGGAACGACCTTCTTAGAGGTTGTGTATAAGGTTCTTCAATATTTATTTGTTTCTATTGCTTGTGGGATTTAACGATCATCTTGAACTTTACCAAGTTCAACAACATCACCTTTTCTATTTTATAGAAATTTCTTTTCCAAAAGAAGGTGGTGTTCCTTGAAATAAACACATTTTATTTTGAGAGATCATAAAAGTAATAACATGTAGACACTCTTGGGTATCCCACAAATTTGCATAAGATGGATCTAGTAACTTACTTATCTCCCATTGTCTGTCTCATGTAGGTGGGATATCCTCTAATCTTTAGATAATGGTAAGAGGGTGGTGCTTCACCATATAGCATCTCATACGGTGTGTCTTTGGCATCAACTTTGAAAGTACTACACTTAGTTACTTTGCTGCCGTCTATAAGACATATCCAAAAAAGGATATAGGCACATCATAGAAGTTTATCATGGAATATACCATGTCCAATGAAGTACGGTTACTCCTCTCAGCTACTCCATTATGTTGGGGTGTGCCAGGTGGAATTCATTGAGCGAAAATCCTATTCTCTTTTAGATAATCCAAGAATTCGTTACTTAAGTATTTTTTTCTTCAATTTGATTGAAGAGCTTTAATACTAAATGCTTTTCACACTAACTCTTCAATGCCAAGGTGACATCATACCTTCTATGAGCGGGGGTAGCCAAGTGGGGGGGCAAAGGTGACAATTAAATTCAAATCTCATTTGAATTTCACGTGCATTTGAATTATATTTGAAATCCAATTCCAAATTAATTAAAATGCTAATTCAAATGAATTCTTCATTTGAATTTTTCATCCAAAATTCATTCTTTCCATTAATTAAATTAAACTCTTTAATTTAATTAATTATCCTTTGACTTAACTCTTTAAGTCAAACTAGCTTAACTCTTTAAGCTTAATTTGTTAACCTAACTCTTTAAGTTAATTAAACTAATTGATGGTCATGTTTGCACCAATTTAACACTTAAATTAATTAAACCAAAAATGACCTTCAAAATTGGCACCATAAAATCAGTCAATTAGGAATTAGTTTTCTAACACAGAGAAAATTTTCTCCATCAATTAGGATGCTAATTAGATTTTGTGTGTAATCCAACAGGTTCTACCATTCATTGGATATGGGCTTACAACTTCTTGTGACTTTTGAATATCTTATACTCATTTTAGTTTAAAACTCATTTCAAACTAATTGACTCAATTCACTTAATCTTATTAATTGAAGAGTACCTAACCTCTATGGTTAATGTTCAACCTTAAGCCCTTGAAGCCCAACTAATTGGCCGAAATGAATATTTTGAAGAACCATAATTGCTCTATGAGTACCATGCAAATACTGTCCTTCTATTTTCTATCTCCTGAAAGAGGTCTAGGGTAAAATATTTGTTAGCTCCCTAATAGCATTGATACTATATCTATATTCTCAATGTTCTATCTCTTTATGTGACCTCATATTTGGAAAACGCATTTTTCAAATTGTCACACCAACATATGTAGGTATTTCTGGGAATTGATTATTATAGAATACATAGGAAATGCACTCGCCTTTCACAACAGTGAGGGGTATGTTCCATCTTAGATCTCACAAACCTCCATGCTAAATAGCCCATACCCAATCTCAACCTAAAAGACCCATTAGGTGGTTAAGGAAGAGTCAAAGCATGAGGATCAGACACAAGGTTACTATAGATCCTTTAGTTAGAGGAATAATAGTATGCATTAGCGTGAGTTGGAGAATTAGCTGTTGGAATAGTACCTCGCAAGCAAATTTGATTGACCTTGTGAACTGTTTCATGGTGAGCCAATTTTGATTGAATGATATTCATCATATGGCCATCTTCATCTTATGCTATATATTTACTTCACTTGTATTTAGATGAAGTCCCTAGATCACACAAGATTATGGGACATGGTCATGCACTGGGTGGTGATCATGGAATAAGTCTTACACGATCATGATCTTAAATCTTCCAAGTTATAAGATCTTATGAGATAAGGCATCTAAGATCTAGATAGATTTTCACTAACAATGCATAGATCGAAGGGTTAGATATTGCTCCGTACCATGAGCAATCCCATATGAGATATAGATACATGTCAGTGAGTGCTTATTAGAGAACAAAGTATTAAAGCTTGCCTAGAGAATTCACTAGATAGCTGTTGTGGCAACTTAGTAGTGACAACCTCTTATGCTTATGCTAGTGCATATTATTAGTCCATTGATTTGAGGATCCATGGTAACCTTGTGTTTAGCCCTTATTGTTTGACTTTTCCTTGGTTACTTATTAGGCTACTATAGTAGAGATTAGGCATGAGCTGCTGGACATAGAAGTTTGTGAGATCTAAGATGAAATCCAACTCTTCATCTTTGTGAAGAGTGAATGCATCTCCTATGTGTTCTATAATGATCGATTCTAAGAAATTCTTGCGAAAGGTGATGTGACAATTTGAAAAGACGTTTCTAAAGGTGAGGTCACAAAGGGAATTAAATATTAAGAATAGAAGTATAGTATCAGGCTATTAGGGAGTCGATAAATATCTTGCCCTAGGCCTCTTTCGGGAGATAGGAGATGAAAGGACTGTATTTACATGGTACGTGTAATGCTAGAATAGTTGGTTCTTCAAGAACATTCATTTCAGCTAATTAGTTGGGCTCCATAGGCTTGCGGTTGGACATTGACTATGGAGATTGGGTACTCTTCAATTAATAAGATTAATTGAATTGCGTTGCTTAGTTTAAAGGAGTTTAAATTAATGTGAATATTTGATATGCCAAACGTCACAAGGAGTTGTGAGCTATGTCCAATGAATGGTAGAACCTAATGGGTTATACATAAAAGCTAATAACAAGACTTATTGAAGAAGGAGAATTTTGTAAGAGTTAGAAAATTCATGATTAATTTTGGAGAAGGCAAAATTATAGTCATTTTGGTTTGATCAATTTAAATGTTAAATTGATTAAATTAATTTAACAGATAAATTAAGATCAATTGATTAAGGGTTAATTAATTAATGCCACATGACTATCAATTGGTCAAATTAATTTGACTAGCTTAAGTAGTTAAGCACTTTAACTTAAGAGTTAAGTCAAATTATTATTAAGTAAATTAAAGTATTTAATTTAATTAAATTGGAGAGTTAATTTTTGGAGAGAATAATTAATTGAAGAGTTCATTTGATGTGGATATGGAATTTAATTGAAAGATATTTCATGAGATGAAATGTAAGCTTCAATTAATATTCTTATTCATTAAGCACTAAAGGTTAGTGGCCACCTTGGCATGGACACTTGGCACATTCTCTTCACACACCACCCCACTCTTATATATAGATATGGGGAGAGGATTGGTGGCCACTTGTAGCTTGCAAGCAAGGTGTGATTGATTCTCTCCAACAAACTAGTGTAATAGGCATCTAATTTGTTAGCATCCCCATTGTTGTCTCCAACATCCTCCATCTTCCACCTCCATATTCCCAACCTTTCCTCTTATATTCTATATAGATATTTCTAGCCATATTGTAGAGAATAGGCCTTTGTTATGGTGTGTGGATCATTAGAGGTAAGCCATTTGATTTGCTCTTGTTCTTACAGAAGCAATTTCTGGCAACTTGTTATGGTAAGTTCTGGAAGACACTCTAATGTTCTGATTGGGTTGGTTTTTGAATTGTAGAATTCTCAATGGGATGAAACATTCCAGTAAAAAAAATTAGATTAAAATAAGGAGAATAGCTTTGGGAAAATTGGTGGTGAATTTGTTGCGCCAGTGAGAAGCTTCTTTAATGGTTGAAAAGAGTTTTTCTTGCTCCTCGAATTTTCTATTTTCACCTAGGTATTTCCCTTCTCTAAATGTAATTCCTATGTATGTCTTGATCCTTGGGGATGTTTATGGGCTAGTCACATTCATGGTTTTTGAAAATGTTTGGATCTTAGCATTACACATACCTTCACTAGCTACTATTGACTTGCCACTATGACTATCTAATGGATTCTCCAGTGGGTCTTCAGTTCCTTATTCTCTAACAAGCATCTACCAACATATACCCATATTTCATATAGTTTCTCATGAAATGGAACAATATCCAACTCTTGGATTTATGCATCATTAGTGCAAGTTTATTCAGATCTTAGTTATCCCGTCTCTTAAAATCCTATGACTTGGAAGATTTAAGATCATGACTGTGTGAGACTTATTCCATGGTCATTGAACCAAGTCTCATAGTCATGGGTGATTTAAGACCTTTATCTAAATACGAGTGAAGTGAAATAAAACATAAGATGAAGATAGTCATATAAAGAATATCATTCAATCAAGATTATTTTACAAAGAAATAGCTTTAACAAGGCTAATCTCATTTGCTTGCAAGGCACTATTCCAACAATCTCTCACTTGCCCTAAAGCTAATACCTTGTGGCCTTGAGACCTATCTTCATAGAATGTCCTCTAAAGACTTTCAACTTTGAGGGGTTTAGACAGTAGTTCTACTATATTCTCTTTTGTGGGAACTTTGATCCACTTTGTTGTCACCTCTATCAATTGATATCATATATTAAATGATAATGCATTTAATATGTTTGGATCACTTGATGAGATCTTGGCTCAAGTCCTAAATTATTTTCCAAAGACAATTGTAGGCTCATGCATGCTGGGTACTACATCTAACTCTTGGTTGAAGTTTTTATCCAAACACTTTTCTTTGTGGTTTCCAAAACCACAATGTATTTCACCTTAGTGGTTACCTAGGCCATGGTGTCTAGTTGGAACTCTTCTAATACACCCTGCTCCCATTAAAGTAAAATATGTATCTAAAAGTAGATATTAGGTCATTTACATTAGATTAAAAATTAAAATCCAATACCTTTGGGAGTTTTAATTCCCTATTATTGTATACCAAAAATAAGTCTTTAGTCCTTCTCAAGGATTGTTTTAATGGCCATTCAATGACATTCATCAAAATTAGATTAGAACCTATTCATTGTGCTTAACGAGTGTGCCACATCTGGTCTTGTATATTGAACTGCATATATTATGCTTCCAATGGAAAATGTATAAGGTATGTGAGATATTTTTCATTTCTCTTTCTTAGTCTTAGGGGCTATAGACTTTGAGAGACAAATGCCATCTTTGATGGGAAGGAATCTTCTTTTGGATTCTTCTATACTAAACTTTTTTAGTATCTGGTTAATGTACAAGGTTAGGGAAAGCCCTAGCATCCTCCATAATCTATCTCTATAGATACATATTGATAATACGCATGATGCTTCTCCTAAATCCTTCATAAAGAATTGTGTAGATAACCATGCTTTCGTACTCTCTGACATTCCTACCTTATTTCTAATGAGAAGGATGTCATCGACATAAAGCATAATAAACTGTATTCTACTCTTACTGGCCTTCTTGTACGCATAAGGTTTATATAACTTTTTGACAAAGCCAAACAATTTAACTTTCTTATAGAAAATGTATGTTCCAAGTTTGAGATGCCAATTAGAGTCCATAAATAGATCTTTGGAGTTTGCAAACCTTTTGCTCACCCCCTTTGGATGTAAAACCTTGTAGTTGCTCTATATAATTTTCTTTTTCAATATTTCCATTGTGGAAAGCAATTTTCACATTTATTTGCCATATATTGTTGTCATAATATATAATTATGGCAAGCAGAATTCAAATGGACTTAGGCATAGCGATTAGTGAAAAGGTTTTCTTAAAATTAGTATTGGGTCTTTGAGTATAACCTTTTGCCACTAGTCACACCTTATAAGTCATCACTTCTCCATCTACCCCAAGCTTTCCCTTATAGATCTATTTGCAACCAATGGAAACTATTTTCTTTGGTAGATCTACCAAATTTCATACTTTATTTGAGTATATGGAGTCCATTTCAGATCTCATGACTTCAGGCCAATGTCTCAAATCTATGTTCGGCATAGTTTCCTTATAAGTTTTCGAATCATCATCCGATTGTCCCATCTCATGAAGAAATTCAAACGTTTTGGGTTGCTTCTTGATTTGGTCCCACTTTCTCAAAGGTTGTGCACAAGGTTCTTGCAATCTATTTGTTTCCACCGCTTATGGGATTTCTTGATTGTTTTGCACTTTATCAAGTTCAATGACAATGCCTTTTCTATCTAATAGAAAATCCTTTTCCAAAAGGAAGGTGGTATTTCTTGAAACAAACAACTTTTGTTTTGAGGGATCATAAAAGTAATAACTCAAAGATTTTCTTGGGTCATCCCAAACTTGTACAAAATGGAGCTACTATCCACTTATCTCCTACTATCTGTCTCACGTAAGCAGGAGATCCTCAAACCCTTAAATAGTGGCAAGAGGGTGCTTTGCCATGCCATATCTCATATGGTATCTTTGGCTCTGACTTTTAAGGTATTGCTCTCAGTAACTTCGCTATTATCTATTAGGTTTATCCCTTAAAAGGATATAGGCACATAAAAAAAGCTTATTATGGAATGTACCATGTCCAATAAGGTATGGTTGATCCTTTCAGCTACTTATTTATGTTGGGGTATGCGGGGTGGACTCTCTTGAGAGAAAATCCCCATTCTCCTTTCGATAATCCAAGAATTCAGTACTTAAGTATTCTCTCCTTGATCCGATCGAAAGGCTTAAATTCTATGTCCCTTTTGATTTTCTACTTCATTTCTATATTCTTTAAACTTTTCAAAGGCCTTAGATTTGTACTTCATAAGATACATATGTCCATATTGACTATAAACATCAATAAAGGCAATGAAGTAAGAATAGTCTCCTCTCTCACTAACTCTTAGTGGTCTACAAACATTCATATGGATCAAATCCAAAGGATTTGTGGAGTGCTCCATTTGTCTTACAAAGGGAGCTTTGGTCATTTATCCATTCAAACAAGATTCAAAAGTAAGAAGGTTCTCAATGCCACTAACATTTAGAATTTTGAGAACTTCTAACTTGTTCATCTTTTTTTTTTTTTAGATATAACCAAGTTTCATGTGCCATAAAATGGCATCTTCTTGGATATCTAATTTTCTTACTTAGTTGAAAGTGCATTAGTGATGGTTGAAAATTTAATATGTACAATCTTTTATTAAGTGTACCATAAGCAATTAAAGAACCCATTTTTTAATATCTTTAATCTCTCATTTGATGTAGAAGGATTAAATCCTATGCTAACCAAAATAGGAATTGAAATAATGTTCTCAACAATATATGGTACTTTATAACAAAGGTAGAACACGATTATGGAATTCTCTAAGTCTAACTTATTATATGTCTTTGGCTTAGGTCACAACTCTTGCTCCTTTGCCAAGGCATTGGATCATATCCACATCACTTAGTTCTATTTTTCTTTCTATTCTTCATTACATCTTATAAAGAAAAGAACCACATGTGATAGCGTATATCTATGAGGAAGAATTTATCCTAAAACGCACTTCAATAAAGTACATACCCTTGTTAAAGGTTGCAAGGTAACCCTTGCATATAGCTTCCAATAGCCTATCTAGCTAAAGTAAAAACAAATAATATCAACTATATCTCATATAATCTTCTTGACTGCTCTGAATGCCTTTGATAGTTGTTTTCCCTTGGAGGAAGAACATTTTTTCCTTTTACCTCCATTTCCGGCACCTCTAGGGCCCATAGACTTGGAGGAGTAAACAATTGTCAAAGGTTTGCCCTTGTCATGGTAGTCTCCTTGTAGATCAACACTTTGATCAATAAAACTTGACGAGGATGTAAGGATCAAATCCTTTTGGAGATTATTGTCCATCACTACATCTAAGTAGAAAAAGCTTCTCCAAACCCAATCATCTTTAGACCATAGTTGGTGACACATGACTTTACATCCATCTTAACTTGAAAAGTCTTCTTTGACAATATGAACTTCTCATACCTCATTTGTTTTACAACTCTTTGTAAACTTTAACCAAGGTACCATTTATGTGTCCTTGAGACTTTTAAAGTTTGTAGATGCCATCATGACACTAAAGGATAGGACGATCCAAATCCTAATTCGTGAACTTTTCACATGTCTTAAGATCTACATTAATTCCAAAGGGATTCGGAGTACTATAATATAGAACCTATATCTGTTTTTAGGAATCTAGAATAATTTTTGAGGTTAAGTTAATCGTGGAATTTTGGCCTAGTTGGTTTATTAGTTTCCAAAATAATGTTGAGTGGAATTTTAGCCATCTTGAAATTTCACAAATCCTCAACGGTGAAAACAAGAATATGCATGTGATTGAATTTGATATTAAAACATGTCCATGGTCTTTCAAGCATATTTTTCTTCCACTATTTTATCAAATCCTTCACCCCTAAGAAGAATTTGGAAAATCTTATTTCCTAGTGAGAATCAAGATGCCAAGTACTTGCAAGTAGACCCATGACTTGTGAGATATCCACAAACAATCCAAAGGTAAACAACTTTTGCTAATTGCATCTCATGCAATTCTTGATATATTTTGCCTCAATTTTTATGTAGACCCATGACTCGTGCGACATCTACACTACTAGGTGTTAAATCAAACTTTAATTTGAGATAGCCCTACGATATCCCACGACTCGTGTGCCAATACATGGGAGGTCTCGAATTAAAGTGCATATCATGCTAGGTATATGGTCATAGCTTTCCACTAGAAGTGTGACCCATGACTCATGAGACATCACACAAATAATGGTAGCATCGTCATGCCACATACTATTGGTAGAAGGCAGGGATTAATTAAAATCTTTTAATTTGTATCTTTTTTGACTTAAAATTTGAAAAGCTCTTAAACATTCTAAGTGAAGGGTTCTACTTGCAAAGATCTCAACATCTTTATCTTCTTATTTTGGTTCTCTATATCTTAATCATGCATCTTATACGTTGATAGGATATGAAAAGCATAAATAAGTAAATACGCCTAGCATGCTCTTAGGGTGGGATGACCATGAGCCTGAGTAAGTGATGCACTTAGAGCTATAGGTACATCACTCGGTTGATTTTAAGTGAGTTGATTAAATTAAACTATTACATTAGTGTATCCTATACATTCGTGGGTCTTCAAGCCTACTTGGATACTCTTTATTCTTTGTAACTTCTACAAAAGAAAGAAAACCTTACTTCTAGTGATTCTACTCTTATAACTTTTACATGATAGAATAAGAGGCATGCAAGCCTCATTTAATACAACCTATTTCAACAACTTCAAATAAATAAAATCAATATTCAAGTTTCATGATCATCCCCATTTATTCATTATTCATTCAATAATTAAATGAACAATAAATAAATCTAGAATTAATAATTAATTCCAACAATTAAATGCTTATCTCATAAACAAATAATTGGCCAAGAAAAAATAAGAATAACCATTATGCATCTTATTTTGCAATAGTTGGAGATCAACTTTAACAAGATTTAAGAAGCAACTGAAAATGTTAAACATAGTTTTGAGAACTCACATAATACTTATGCATCTATTATGTATGATTTAAATAAGTTTTTAGTTACTTAAAGAACTAAAAGAAGGCTCAAAGCTTGATCAACCCTAAATAAGGGACTGCTAGCTGAGGTAAGCCATGGCTAGGTAGAAACTTTCAACTACTGCCTTGTCGTGGCTGCCATGTGTTGGTAGCTCTCATGTTTTGGGGTCAAGACTAAGTTAAGCCTATTTTTGCTCAATTTTTATGCACTAAAAACTTTAGAACACCTTCTAAACATTAAAACACACATTATGGATGAAATTTGAGATCTAAAACACCTTTCAAAACTAAAATTTGAAGTGCTCAATCATGCTTCAGAAACCAAGTTCAAGTGAGAATCAAATTCTCCAAAAATCTCCAACCAAACTCCAATCTCATTGGATCCAAAAACGACCACAAATCTTTTAGCCATAAGTAAACATGATATATCAACATATAACATCAATTAATGCCAAATCAACATTCAACATTAATCGCTATGAATTAAAACATACTAATTACATAAATTAACACTTAAATTACTTAACAGCATGCTTTCAATTCATCAATTAAGAAGCCACACACAATTCAACCAAAAAATCCAATCCATTATATGAATAAAGAGTTTTGGTGATCTAGATTAATCCATCACATGAATCAATAAATCAAGAAAAATCCAAATCTAAGTATGATTTAGGCTCCGATACCACTTGAAAGCAAGTAAGGTACTAGGATTCAATTATCAAAACTTCAAAAGCATGAACTTAACTAGTGTTTATAAGCATACCAAAGATCCAATCATGCTAGAGATTCAGATTTGGTGAGAGCATTACCTTGAAAAGAAAAATCCAAGGAAAGACTGGTGAACTCTTCATAATTCTAGAAACTATTAGCTACTAGCGCGACTGGAAGAGTGCAAAAATTGCCCAACCAAAAATCCACCAAAACTTCCAAAAATATTATTGAAGATTCTCAACACCTTTGAATAACTCTCTGTAAAAATATCAAATCAAAAATCATTTTGGAACTTCCTAGAGAAATTCACCAAATTTAGACCCTTTGCAAGTGGAACTCCAAATCAAACAAACTCTCTTGTTTACCTCTATTTTTATAATCCACACACCAATTAAAGCTTCCAAAATCTCCAATTTATAAGTTGGAATAAGAAAGGAGATTTGCAAAAGTAGAGCCTGATTTTAGAAAGGGAAGAAGAAGAAGACTGCAAAGCTTTCAACACATGAATGCAATACTTGCAAGGGGGTTTTGGAGAGAAATTGGGAAGAATCTAATTCTTCACAAATGCTATGATATGGTGGTCAATCCTCTCTCCCTATATCTATATATAGATACTAAATGGTGTGATGCCAAAGTGGCATCACACTTTCCATGAGGACGGGCGGTCAAGTGGGGTGCCAAAGTGGCAAATTAAATTCAAATCTCATTTGAATTTTATGTGCTTTTTAATTATATTTGAAATATAATTCCAAATTAATTAATATGCTAATTCAAATGAACTCTTCATTTGAATTTTCCCTCCAAAATTTATTTTTCTCATTTATTAAATTGAACTTTTTAATTTAATTAATTATCTTTTGACTTAACTTTTTAAGTAAAACTAGCTTAACTCTTTAAGCTTAATTTGTTAACTTAACTCTATAAGTTAACTTGACTAATTGATGGTCTTGTTGCCACCAAATAATCAACTTCTTAATTATTGGCCTAATTTAAATCCTTAACTTAATTGATTAATTTTACACTTTAATTAATCAAGCCAAAAATGACCTTCAAAATTGGCACTATAAAATCGATCAATTAATAGATGGTTTTCCGACACTTCAAAACTTTTCTCCATCAATTAGGATGGTAATTGGATTTTGTATGTGGCTCAATAGGTTCAACCATTCATTGGACATGGCCTCACACCTTCTTGTGACTTTTGAATATCTTATATTCATTTTAGTTTAAAATTAATTTTAAACTAATTGACTTAATTCAATTAATCTCATTAAATGAATAGTACTCAATCTCTACGGTTGATGTCCAATTTTAAGCCCATGGAGCCCAACTAATTGGCCAAAATAAATATTTTGGAGAATCATCATCGCTCTACGTATACCATGGAAATATGGTTTTTTTATTTTCTATCTCTTGAAAGAGGCCTAGAGTAAGATATTTGCTAGCTCCTTAATAGCCATGATACTATATCTCTATTCTCAATGTTTGTTCCTTTTGTGTGACCTTACCTTTGGAAAATTTCTTTTCTAAATTGTCGTACTACCTTGCACAAGAATTTTTGAGAATCGATCATTATAGAATACATAGGATATGCACCCGTGCTTCACAAAAGTGAAGAGTTCCATCTTAGATCTCAAAAATCTCCATGCCAAGTAGCTCATACCTAATCTCAACTCGAAAGACCCACTAGGTGGTCAAAAAAGAGTCAAAACATAAGGAACGGACATAAGGTTACCATGGATCCTTAGGTCAGAGGTTTAATAATTTGAACTAGCATAAGCAGAAAAATTAGCCACTGTCTACTTACCACTATGGCTATCTAGTGAATTCTTCAGTAGGTCTTCAGTGCCTTGTTCTATAATAAACACCTATTAATATGCACATGTATCTCATATGGTTTGTTCATGGAACGAAGTAATATCCAACTCTTGGATTTATGCATCATTAGTGCAAATCTATCCAAATCTTAGATGCACCATCTTTTAAGATCTTATGACTTGAAAGATTTAAGATCACAACTATGTGAGACTTATTCTATGGTCACTGAACTAAGTCCCACAGTGATAGGTGATCTAAAGGCTTCATCCAAATATGAGTGCAGTGAAATAAAGAATATGATAAAGATGGTCATATAACGAATATTATTTAATCAAGATTGTATTATAAGGAAATAACTTTTACAAGGTCAATCTCATTGGCTTGCAGGGCACCATTTTAATAGAGGATCTATGGTAACCTTATGTTTAGATCCTCATCCTTTGATTCTTTCTTGACCACTTTGTGGGTCCTCCAAGTTGAGCTTTGGGTATGAGCTACTTAGGTATGGAGGTTTGTGAAATTCAAGATGGGATCCATCTCTTCATCATTGTGAAGGGCAAGTACATCTCTTATGTATCTATAATGATTAATTCCACAAAATTCTTGTGCAAGGTAGTATGAAATTTTAGTAAAAGAGTTTTCCAAAGATAAGGTTATAAAGGGGAATTGAATATTAGGAATAGAAGCATAGTTATTGAGGATATTAAGGGGCAGACAAATATCTTGTCCTAGGCCTCTTTTCGGAGATAGGAAATAGAAGGACCATATTTGCATAACAGGCATAGAGCTATAATGGTTCACCAAGAGCATATTCATTTCGACCAATTAGTTGGGCTCCATCGACTTGTGATTAGACATCGATCATGGAGATTGTGTACTCTTTAATTATAGAGATTAATAGAATTGAGTTATTAGTTTAAAGGAGTTTAAACTAATGTGAATATTTCAATATTCAATATATCACAAGAGTTGTGTGCCCATATCCAATAAATGAGAAAACCTAATGGGTCACACACAAAAGCCCAAAGGAAGTTCTATTGATGAAGGGAATTTTCTAGGAGTTAAAAAAATTCCAAGTGACCGATTTTGTGGAGAAAATGGCTGGCTAATTTTTTGGTCACTTTAACTTAATTGATTTAATTATTAAATTGATCAAAATAATTGAAGGAGTTAATTTTGATTAATTAAATTAAGGAGTTAATTTAATTAGCACTATATGATATTTAATTAGTTGACTTAAGGAGTTAAATCAAGATAAATTAATTAAATTAAAGGGTTAGTTTAATTAATGTGAGGAATTAATTTTGGAGAAAAATTCAAATGAAAAAGTTCATTTGATGTGCATTTAGAATTTATTTGGACGACATTTCATGAGATGAAATGAAGACTACAAATGAAATTCAAATGCAAGTGAAATTTACATTTCACATGCAAGTTGATTTCTTAGGTGGTGCCTTACCTAATGGGAGGTGTGATGCCAACTTGCATCACACCCTCCCTTCTTCATAAATTGAAGTGGCTCGCCACGTTACTTGTAATTCATGTGTTGAAGTTTCTCACATTCTTATTCACAATCTCTCCACTTTTAAAACTTTATCATTTCTTCATCCTTTGGTGATCTAGCTGACTAAAGGCTAATTGGAGCTTTCCTTGGGTGTGTGGATCATTTAATTAGAGGTTAGACAATTGGATAGCTTTGCCCTTGAAGATCTACTGTAGGGCGGAAAGTGTGGTGGTGATTTTGAAGCACTTCATGATTTTTATTTTTGCAGAAATTTTCACTGGGTAATCTCCAAGGTGTTATGGAGGTACAGTCCAAATTTTAGCCAAATTGGAGGTATTTTTCTTCAGCAAAATGTTTTAGATTCCCACTATGCCAACTGGAGATAACTTTGAAGTGTTCAACCTTATCTTCAATTCTACCATGGAATTTAAGCAATCAAGGTATTTATCTTCTTCCAAATCTATTTTATAGCTTGATTTGATCCATGGATGGAGTGTAGTCAAGTTTTGATTTAGCTATTTTTGCTATGTTACATAGATTATTGTGCTACACTTTCCTTCAAGTAGTATCGAAGCCTATTGCATGCTTTAATTTGAATTTTTGATTGATTGATTCATGTGATGGATTGATCTATATTTTTAAATACTTGATCCAAATCATGGATTTGAGTCCAAATCATGGATTTGAGTTTTTGGTAGATGTTTCTTGTGGCTCCTTTGATGATGAATTCAATTATGCCAATGTGCTTTAAGAGTTAATTTATATATTAGTATGCGCTTTATTCATGGATGATTATGTTAAGTATTGATTTTGTATTGGATGATGTTATATATTGATATAGCATGTTAAATTTGGCCTTAATGTGTTTTGGTCATTTTTAGATTCAATTGGATTGGATTTAATTGGAGATTTTTGAAGAATGGTGATTCTTATTTAAATTTTATTTCTGAAGCAGGCTTGAGCACTTGAATTTTCATTTTTTAAAGGTGTTTTAAATATGGAAATTTGTCTATAATGTGTGTTTAGTGTTAAGGAAATGTCCTTAATTTTTCGGTGCACAAAATTTGAACCTTAAATGACTTGACTCGGACCATACCTCAAAATAGGGCAGGTTACTGACCCTAGCTAGGCATTGGCTGAGCAGTGGGCACACATGGTATGTGCTTGCCACGCGATCGTGTGCATGGCCGGGTAGCAGTGCCTAATTTTGAGAATGGGCAAGTTTTGAGGAGTTTCAGTGTTAATTTTGTGATCTAAATTAATCTAAACATGCTACATAGATGCACAAGTGTTGTGCAAGTTCTCAAAATTATGTTCAACATTTTTTATTGCTTTTAAAATATTATTCAAGTTAAGCTTCAATTTTAGTGCAACAATGAGATGCATATATGTTAGGCTTATTTTTGCAAGTTAATTAATTATTTATGAGATAAGCACTTAATTGTGGAATTGAGTGTCAATTCTTAATTTATTGTTCATTTGATTGTTGAATGGATGCTAATCGAAGGGGGATGATCATGAGCCTTTAATATTGATTTTATTTGTTTCAAGTTGTTGAAAAGGGTTGTATTAAATTATGGCGTGTATGCTTTTTAATTTCTATCTTATAAATGTTATAAGAGTAGAATCACCAAGGGTGAGGATTTCTTTTCTCATGTAATTGTTGCAAAGAGACTAGAAAGCCATTGGAGGAATGAAGACCCATGAATGTATAGGGATACATTTATATAATAGCTAGATTTAATCAACCTACTTAAAATCAACTAAGTAGTGTGCACTTATGGCTTTAGGTCCACTACTTGGTTAGGGCTCAAGATCATCCCACCCTAAAAGCATGCTAGATGCATTTACTTATTTATACTTTTCATATCTTATTGATGTATGAGATGTATGGTCAAGATAGAGAAAACCTAAATAAGAAGGTAAAATTGATGAGATATTTGTAAGTAAGAAAATCCATATACTTAGAAGAGTTTAAGTGCTTTCAAACATTAAGTCAAAATGGATACAAATTAAAAGGAGTTTTAATTAATTCATATCTTTTACTAATAGTATATAACATGATAATGCTACTATCTTTATGTGATGGCACACAACACGTGGGTCACACTTATGGTAGAAAGTTGTGAGCATATACATAGCATATTATGCACCTTTAATTTGATGCTTTCTATGCATTATCACATGACATATAGGATGACATAGTATGGTTTTGAATCAAAATTTGATTGATAGGTCAACTTAATACCTAGTAGTGTAGATGGCACACAACACATGGATTTATATGTAAAGTGAGGTAAAATATATTAAGCATTGCATAGAGATACAATTAGGAAAAATTGCTTACCTTTTGGCTGTTTGTGGATGGCACACGACACTTGGGTCTACTTGCAAGTCTTTAGAGCCTTGATTCTCACTAGGAAATGAGATTTCTCGAATTCTTGTAGGGGGTGAGGAATTTGACAAAATAGTGGGAGAAAAATATGCTTAAAAGTTCATAAACATGTTTTCAATATCAGTATTCAATCACATGCTTATACTCTCTTTTTTGCCTATTTGTAGATTTTGAAATCTCAAATCAAATGGCTAACGATCGACTCAATGCTATTTTGGAAACTAATAAACTCACTGGGCCTAACTTCGGTGATTGGCTTAGAAATCTCAAGATTATTCTAGATTTCAAAAAAAGGACTTATGTGCTTACTCAAAGTTTGCCAAACACCATTGGTGATGATACCACTAATGAGGCACGTGAAGCGTTCACAAAGTTTGTGGATGATGATCTACAAACAAGATGCCTCATGATGGCCTCTATGATTAATGAGCTCCAAAAGTCTCAAAGCACACAAAAACTGCTCATGAGATCCATTTGCATTTACAAGAGTTGTATAGTATGCAAACTAGACATGAAAGGTTTTCATTGTCTAAGGAGCTCTTTAGGACTTGAATGAATGAGGGTTACCAATAGGTTTATACATATATGTATTAAAACTTTTAGCCATGATGGCTTTAGTACCATACTCAAGTACTAGTATATGTATACCCATTCATAACTAAAGAAAAAGTTCAAGCTAGTGTCCAAAGAATAAAATATAATTTATTCCTTTTAATATGATTTGTCATTTTATTTTGTTAGTCTACACTTGGTAATAGCCTTTGAAAGGAGAATATCCTAGAGAGGTTTAGTGTTGCAGTGTGGTGACTTTAGGGCCTCTGGGGTGCCACTTGTTTTTGCTCTATTTTTTACTGGATATTCCTCAAGGAGTTGGTGAGATGTTGTCCAAATTTTAGCAAATTTGGAGGTGTTTTGATAGGGCAAATGTTGCTAGATTGCCATTGTACCAGGAAGAGACAACTTTAAAGAGCTCAACCTTGTCTTCCTTTAACCTTGGATTTTAAGCAATGAAGGTAATTTTCTGCAACCAAATTTGAATTAGAAGCATTAGTTGATCTTTAGATTGAGTAAAGCCAAGTTTGATTTGGCTATTTTGTGCTTTATTAATTGGGCCCTTGTGCCCCAATTGACTTTATAGCCTCATCTAGCACTAACTCTTAGTGGCAAACAAACATTTATATGGATCAAATCCAAAGGATTTGTAGTTTGTTCTGTTTGTCCTACAAAAGGAGCTTTGATCATTTTTTCCTTTAAACAAGACTCACAAGTAGGAAGATCCTCAATGCTATTAATGTTTACTGCTTTAAGAGTTTTTTCTTGTTCATCTTATTTTTGGATATATGTCCAAATCTTACATGCCACATAATGGCATCTTCTTGGGTATCAAAATTTCTTTTACTTTGTTGAATGTGCATCAATGAAGGTTTAGAATCCAAATGTAAAATCTATCATTTAATGTACCTTGTGCAATTAAAGAACCATTCTTTAATGCCTTCAAATACTTACTAGATATTGAAAAATCATATCCTTCATTATCCAACATAGGAATAGAAATAATGTTCGTAACAAGATTGAGTTCATAAAAGCAAGGATCAAGTACAATATAGGAGTTCTCGAAGTTTAACTTGATAATGCCTTCGACCATGGTTGTAACTATTGCTCTATAACCTACCTAAGTGGAGGATCATATCCTCTTCATTGATGCTCCTTCTTCTTTTCATCCCTTGTAAGGAATTACAAAATTGAAAACCACATGTGGTATCAAATACCTATGAGGAAAAATTTGTTGTTAAATGTATTTTAATACAGCACAAACCTTTCCTAAGGCTGCCAAGGTACTCATTGCAATTCCTTTTCCAATGGCCTTTCTCATCACAATGGAAATAAGTAGCATCAGCTTTGGCCTCTTTTTTTTTCTTGATTCCTCTCAACCTTTTAGGGGTTGCTTTCCTTTAGAGGAAGAACTCTTTCTTGTCTTGCCTATTTTTCTAGCACCCTTGGGCCCTTAGACCTTGAGAATGAAGTAAACATAAGAGGCTTGTCTTTCTTCATAGTCATCTTGATAATCACAAATATATTAACCAACTTATTAATTATTATTTCTTTCTTTATCATGTTGAAGTTCATAATGAATTAGTCAAAGGAGCTAAGCAATGATTGAATGATCAAATCCACATAGAGATCATTGTCTATGACTTTGTACAATTGACCAAGCTTCTCAATGAAACCTGTCATCTTTAGGACATGGTCATGGACACATTTAGATTCAAACAAAGGATAATTTCTCCTTTCTCTATTCCCAAGTTTTTTTATTTTGGTACGATCAGTCCAGCCTTATTTGTATAAAGAGTGGTATAAGGGTGAGTCCGAATGACTCAATGAGGAAAGTTGGAGAGAGTCACCTGCATAGAGTTTATTCTATTGTAGAAGATGCGAGAGTGAGAATTATGTATTAAGTAGGAAACAAACATACTAAGATAACTTGATTTGTGTAACAAGATTTTGTACTAAATACTTTATAAGTTAAATGCACATATATTTGAGACATCTCATGTAAGTCCATCACTGCCACATACTAGCAAGGAGAATTCATAATCTTAATGCTTCTTTCCATGTTTGGATTCTAGTGCATAGGAATCTAGAGGTGGCCCCTGTCGTATACCCCCGTATGGCACTTAGAACCTTACACTTAATCTCATAAAGAATAAAATAAGATTTTATTGTTGAGGTACTAAATACAGTTAGAAAATGCCTAGTACTGAAATGTAGAGGTGCTAATAGGGACAAATTCAAGAGGTGGCCCCTACTGTACATCCCCTGTCAACTGGTGTGGCACTTTGTTCCACCGACACATATTTTATAGTATTGACCGAATAAGATATTCAAAATGGTCAAGAATATAATAAATATAGCAGAAGGTGTCAACCTTAGGATTCTAGAAGTAGCCCCCACCGCACACCCTTGTTAGCAAGTTGACACTTAGTTCTCTATTTAACGAGTAGGATGAGAAGATTTATATAATTAGAAAACACAAATCATTTTCAAGTTATAAGTTATTTGGAGTAGGAAGACTTTTTCATAAAATGTTTTAAACAATTTTTTGTATTTTGAGGCATTCTGATGGTACTTAGTATAGGGGTTCTTACTTTATTTATTTAAGTAAGATAGTTTTGATTATAAGGAAACAAACTAAATAATTATTAATGCCATTATCTTTTGATTAAAAGAAAAGATGAGTGATTTAGGATTTCAACTGGTTCAAATTCACCAAGCAAATCAAACAACTATCATCATCATAAGTGAGGCATTTTAGGAAGTGCAAAAAGATTATATGATTTTAAGAAGTGGTTATGAATAAGTAACAAATGGAAATTAGAAAGGAATAAAAGACCTCATATATCAATGATCGAGTTGTTCTTGGAAACACGAGATAGGTATTTGATGTTAGAAAAGATAAGACTTTACATATCAATATTCAAGGTGTTTTAGGAAAAAGAATTACATGTAACATAATAAAATTTAGAAGGAATAGAGAACCTCACATATCAAGATTTAATGCCTCCAAGGAACACAAGATGGATATATAATTTCAAGAAAAATGTTAACAAGTAACAAAACGAAATTAAGAAGGACTAGAAGACCTCACATATCGATAATCAAGGTGCTCAAGGGAACATAAGATATGTATGTGATTTTAGGAAAAAGAATTATAAGTAACATAATAAAAATTAAAAAGGTACAAAATGCCTCACATATCAATGATAAAGGTGTTTGAGGAAACACAAGAAGGTGCATGATTTCAAGAAAAAGAATTTTAGGCAATAGAATGAAAATTAAGAAAAAGTAGAAAACCTCACATATCAATAATTAAGGTGCTCAAGGGAACACAAGATAGGTACGTGATTTTAGGAAAAAGAACTATAGGTAACATAACAAAATTAAGAATGAACAGAAGGCCTCACATATCAAGAATTAATGTTTTCAAGGAAACACGTGATGGATATATAATTTTAGGAAAAATGTTAACAAGTAAGGAAAGAAATTAAGGACTAGAAGACCTCACATATCACAACTGAGGAATTTAAGGGAACACAATATAGATACATGATTTTAGAAAAAGAAATTATAGGTAACAAAATAGAAATTTAAAAGGAATAGAAAACCTCACCGATTCTTGTGATTGAGACTCTTTGATAAATTTGTACGCTTAATAACCTAAATTTAAGATTCAATTATTATTGATTGTTCTTTTGGTAATAATATTATGAGGGAATGAAAATAATAATAAGAGTTTGTTTACTTATAATACTATATACCATTTTAATTATTTAGTTACTATTTAATAATTCAAGCAACTAACCGTATTGATACATTGAGCATTTATATATACATATATATATATATATATCTAAGAGTAATCTTTCCTAGTTATTAATTCCTAAATGAATCGAATATATCTTTTGTTATCACACTGTTTCAAGAATTACATAAAATCATTGCATCTAAATCATATTCCATAAGTTCCACCAAATCTAATTACATTCAAACTTCAATTATCCAACATGATCTCATAGTCCAAAAATTGATATTTAATCATATTTATCAAAACAAATTCAAGTTTTTATCATCCTAAGATGTCCACAATTATTCGACAAGACTTGCCCATTTCTAGAATCACATAGTCAACTACGCAGTTTTCATAAAACTAATTTTTTGCCAAATCTAAGTTATTTAGATGGTAGAATTTACCTCAGAAGATCAGAAACTTAACAAAATTTCTAATAGTAGTCTCAATTCATCGATCGAATGGGCTAATTTTCTCTAATTCCTGTTTAAGTGAGCTCCTAAACCAATTACGTTCCTGGTGGTAGGTTGCGGTTCTTGCCCTTTTTTGACCAAAAAACCACTTCAATTTTAGTGATTCCTGGTTCTAATATTATCTAAACTCATATATATTTCAAACCATGGTTCTAATTCATCATTTGAACGGCTACTTCTTTAGATATAGCTGAAACAAAACTACCCTTGATTCTGACAGTTTCTGCCTGTGTGAGGTAGAGTTGATTTTGGCAAAGTTTTCAGGTTGATCTGGGTGAAATTTCCGAAAATCTATGTTTTTAAAATTATCTATACATCAATGGCTTTCTAATGGTGGGTTTTCATAGATGATAATGTGGTTGAAGAGTAGGTTTCCGATTTTTTGAAAATTGAAGTCTGATAGCAGTTTTACTAACTGGCAAGTTTTATCTTGATTTCTACAGAATTTCTGGAGTTTGAGACTGAAAATTTTGGGGGCCGTTCTAGAGAATTTTGATCCTTGATGGATTAGAAAATATTTGGCTATGGTTTTGCAAGTCAAAGGATGAAAATTTGAAGAGTAAAAGCTGAGTCTTTGGGACTATCTATAGAGATAGTAGAGTTGGTGTGAAAATAAATGGCAGAGGGTTGGTCCCTATTTATAGGTAATATGACTTGACTTATTTAGTTTAGAGGTCCTTGGTATTTTTATACTATTCTAATTTGACTGTAGACTTTTTATTGTAATTTAGTCCTTGATCTCTTGTCTTATTTTGAATTTGCCCTGGGAAATAAATAAGACTTCTATTCTATATCTTATTTTTATTATATATCTAATATATATAATTATGTATTTGTATCTTAAGATATATATGTTTTCTGCTTTATAACTTAGGGTGCATGGCTAAATTCTTAATGTGGGTGTATTTACGGAATTTTAAGATCAATTTTTTGATTAACTCATGTAATCTAAAATGCTATTAATCCAATCAAAAGGGATAATCTCATAAGATAATCTATCTACATGGAATTTTAAATTTGATTTCCTATAGATAGTTTATTTATTTATTTATTTATATATTTTTTAAGAAAAATTACTTACAAGAAGAGATGGGGTGTTACACCTCTCCACTCGGATGTCGCCTCTATTAATGATCTCATGGAGCAACAAAGAAGGTATAGTTTCTTAGTCTAGATTAGGCTATTGTCCTAGCCGAATGAGCCAACGATAATTCCTCCCAAACTGCATTGGTTGAGATGACCCTGGGCCATTTGAGCTGATGGTAACAACTCTTGAACTAGTACCTACTTGTTAAGCTTTAACCTATAGATTCCTATTTTTTGAATTTGAAAATGCTGGTGTTTTTGATGCATTTGTGTTTTGTTCACATTGTCTTGATAGTTTATAATTTTTTGAATGGTGTCTCTATAATAGAGTCCTTGAAATCTATCACTAAATTTATCACTCACTAAATCCTTTGGACTTACCCTTCTATATTATTCTTAATTTTCCCAAATAGGGCTAAGTGATGGTAATGGATTTTAGGCTTGGATTAGAGAATATTTTATAATAGAATAGGTGTTTATATGTGCTTATAGGGTAATTTAGATAGTTTATTATGACTTAGAGATGTTGTTATATGTTAAGATTGGAACGAAAATCTATAGCATGCATATATTATGTTGAATTTTATGGGACAACTTATGCCATGTATTTAGTATTTTTGTTGAGGTTTACTTAAGTTGAAGCCTATTGCTATGTCTAAGCGAATTAGGATATTACTTTTCATAGCTGCATATTATCATTATGAGATTGGTAAATGATGTAAAAATTGTTTTCCTCAATGAAAACATTAAAGGAAAAATTTATATGAAACAACCACAAGGTTTTACTTCCAAAGGGGGTGAGCAAAAGGTTTGCAAACTCCAGAGCTCCATTTATGGACTTAAATAGGCATCCCAAAGTTGAAACATATGCTTTGATAAGACAGTCAAATTATTTGGCTTTGTCAAAATGTGTATGAACTTTGTTATACAAAAATGCTAATGGAATTGAATACAAACAATCGGAATATAATCAAAATAAAGCAAACCCAAGTAACATATGCAATCCAACGAATCATAACATAACATACATATTAAACGCTCCTTATTCCAATTGATTAAACTTACTTAGGTGTGACAACTTAGTACATGGCAGATGCCCATGTGGAATGCATAGCGCATTACTAATGCCTAGAGGAAGCCCTTAGCACATCACGGATACCTAAGCAAACTGCTTAGTGTATTGCTGACACCCAAGCTAACTGCTTGGTGTGTCCCACATATTCTCAATTTGGCCCCAAAACTTTCAAAAATAAATAAATGATTAAAATTCACAAAGCACAAATAATATTAAGAAAATTCCTACCTACCATATAATTTCTAGGAGTGTTACAGACCTCCCCCTTAAAAAAATCTAGTCTCCAGATTCTCATCTTTGACTAGTGAACTTCAGTTAACACCAACACATATGATACTTTTGTCCCCTCATTTCTTTCACCGTATGTGGATTTCTCTTATTGTCAAGATATATCTTCTCAACTCCTTGGTGATACTCATCTTGCTAGGATATTAGGAATATCTTTTTTGTAATTTTTTCCAACATATCCATTTTTACCAGGCAAGTGGTGTCACCTTATATTTCTAGGATTGACTAATAATCGCATAGGTCATAGGTCTATTATCTATCATCACTTAAAGCTTTCTTGATTTCTACAATCTAACTTACAAAAAGTAAGTTAGACTTTTCAAAAAGGAATTTTAAACCTTATTGATGATCCCTTAATATCACTGAGTGGTTATGCTTATCACCACGTATCATCCTTATATATTAAAAAAAATTTCTCTATCCCATCCTGATAGAGTGCATACTGTGTGTAAATAATAGATCACAAAATCATTATAGCAACAAACAACCAACAACATCACAAGTTCATAATTACACAATATTTACATTAAGGAGTAGTGTAGTTCAAACTTAACGTACTAGACTTCGTAACAAGTCATACATTCCCAAATAGCTAGCTATAGGTTCACAAAAACTAAACATACTAGACATAGTCACGATCAATACATCTGTTACTTCCTAGACTCTGTCTAAGATATAAAGCTAGAAATATGTGGTATCTAATTCTTTTATGACATTTAAGAACCTCGATAGAACCTTCAATCACCTATTTTCCTTTATCCTCTTGAGTATTTGAGGTTGACAATTTGTTTATAGGGTAATCCTGAAGGAGATGTTGAATGCTGCTGCACCTATGCACTTTCCCAATCTTTTTGTAGCTGGATTCCTTGTGACTCAAACCCCTATAAAATCCACATTTCGTTTTTGGTGTCCCAGATTGGACCTTTAGCTGTTTCCTACTTGAATTGCCTTTCTTATTAGCAGTGATTTTGAGTTCAAAAATGTTTCTTTACTTGTCTTTCCTCACATCTATATATACCTTGAGAGGTTCTTGTTCCATCTATAAGGCTCTCTTTAAGGTTTCCTCAAAGTTAGATTGTTCATAGGGCATAAGGATTTTTATTATCTCTAATTTTAGTCCTTTAACTAATTTCTTTATCCTACATCCTTCTTTCTCTATATTTGTAGGGCATACTGAATTAATCTATTAAATCTGGCTTCAAACTACTACACTATCATGTCCTCTTGGTTAAAACTCTCAAATTTTTGTTTTTGAGCATCTCTTACTTCTCGTAGTATAAATATATCTAAAAATTCCAATACAAAGTTGTCTTAGGTACGAGTACCTTCTTATACTCCCATCGCTAACTTACTAAGGTCCACTATTGACCTATAACTCCTTCTAATAGGTAGATGGCAAATATAAATTTGAGGTCATCCGAGTAACCTAACATCTAAAAAATATCTTTGATTTCTTGATCCATGCATCTGCTTTTTGGCGATCCAATTCACTCGTAAACATTAGAGGGTGGAATGTAAGAAGATGTGCTAAGGTTTTGTACTTTGAAGGCTCTTCACTCCTCTTTGGTGTATTCAACTGATCTTGTTGCAATTGCGATTCCATAAACTACTGCCACATTGCAAGCATCTATTCTATAATTCCTTTTCTTTTGTTGAATGCACTTGCAATTCTTGTGTCCCTTCTGCTATACTTCTTGGAAAGCGTCATTCTAAAGTATCTTATTCCAGATTTTCTTGACTTGGAAAATACATTGAGGTTGGTTTTGGTGAAGCCATTCAGTAGGATGGAAACTTCTCTGTAGTAAATCACATTTATCTGCATTAATTAAACAGAATGTTTATTAGTTAATAACTAGTGCTTGTGAGCTCCTATTATGAAAGGTTTAGGATATATATATATATAAATTTTTTTAGTATTCTACATTTCTAACAAAGATTCTATCACTATTGTTCTTTTCTCTTTCTCATTCCTTATCTATATCCCTTAGAATCGCCTTTTCTTCTTATAAGTATTCAAACTTCATCTCTTTTCCATTTACCTATAGATATACTAGTATAGAGGAGTTCAATGAAGTACTAATTAGAAGAACCCACGAGTTTTTGCACCTTAGATATGTTTTCTAGCCAGATTCGATTGCCTATTACTTTACTTCTGATAGGGTTAACCCTTAAACGTTCATGATGCCAAGCACATGTGTAGCATGCTTCATTCCTCGATTCCAATAAATTTAAAATTTCTAACAAGATTACTACAACTTAATCCCAAATTTTCATATGGTTCTCTATGTATCATATATGCAATTTTTGTAAAAGTTTGAGTTGGCCCTCTTAGCATCTTTTCAATTCATAAGATCAACTTTATAAGTGAGATTTAGTTCTCAACCCAACTTTTCCCCGCGCTTTCTTATGGTAGTAGCCTTTTTCTAGTTTCAATCTTAAACATCCTTAGTGTATGTATTACGTCAAATAGCTAATAGATTATGAGGAAAAGTATCATAATTCCCAACTTGATACATTATGTCAGGCTCCTACTATTATTCTACTAATCCTTATCAATGACCAATAGTCTTTTATACAATAAGCATATACTTATTTTCCTTATTCTTCAAGTTATTTTGAATCTCAAATTGTAGGCCATTACTCCAATTTCTAGTCATTCCTTAATTCATAACCCTATGTTTCAATTGTTGGATCTTTTTAGTAATTGGGGGGTAGGGTGTAAAACTTTAAAAGGATTTCTTCTATTGTTTTAGTTCTTTTTCCCTCAGGTTCTCGGTATTCTCTTCCAAACTTTACCTTTCCATTATGTTGTCCCTTGTCCATATATACATACTATTAGATTCTTAATTATACAAGTAGGTTGAACGTTACTTATCCCTCATAATCATTCATTCATCTCCCAAATACGCTTCTTTTTGCAATAATCCTTTCTCTGTGTATCTATACAACCTAATTCTCACCCGTAAGCAAATGGCAGGAATTTGCTCGCCTCAAGGTAATCACCATTTGGTCACTACTTATCTTCTCTAATTAGTCATCTACTCATTAGATTCAACCTTAATGGCTATTGCTCCCTTAGTGTCATAAATTTCAAACAGCATCATTTTTGACAATAACCAAACATTTATATGCTTGACATACTAGAAAAAAAGAAGTTATATATTCGTTGGCCACCCTGATCATAGCCCTTCACTTTCTTAATGTCAAGCCTTATTGCAAAAGTTTATATCCTATTCAACTCCACATGTAAGCCTATAGTTAAACCTCACATTTTCTTGCTAAAATGTCACATTCCAAGAATTATATCCTGACATAACTCAGGGAAATCCAAAGTCAAACTTTTCTCTATTAGCCGAGAATTTCACATTTCAAGAATCATATCTTAGGATCAAATCTTAGCATATCTCAGGCTTTCCACAGCTCGGTGTTTACGCCCTAATTGATTCTCAGTTCAGATTTAATCTTCAGTAAACCCATTAATTTTAGTCGCAAAATCATTCCCATATTAACCCAGGTTATAAAAAAACATAAGCTTTGATACCACCTCTATGACACCCTAATTAGGATAACCCCTAAACTGAGATGTCACCAACTTAGGCTTAAATTGTAATACACAATGCATTTTTTAGGCCTATAAAATTTCAAAGCTCATCAAAGACAACAACATGCTTCAACTTAAGTAGACTTGAACAAAAGTACTAAATACAAGCCATAAGTTGTCCCATAACATTCAACATAATATATACATGCTGCAAAATTTTGATCTAATCTTAACATATCATAACATTTCTAAGTCGTAATAAACTATCCAAGTGACCTCGTAAGCACATATAAACACCTGTTCTATCATAGAATACTCTTTAATCCAAGCATGAAATCCATGATCGTCACTTAGCCCTATTTGGGAAAATCAAGAATAATATGAGAGGGTAAGTACACAAGACTTAGTGATAGATAAAATTCAATAATAGATCTCAAGGACTTTATTGGAGAGAAAACCATTCAACAGATAATAAACTATCAAGATAATGCAAACAGAACACGAACGCATTAGAAACACTAATATTTTCAAATTTAACAAATGGGAATCTTAGGTCTGAGCTTAATAGGTAGGTACTAGTTTGAGAGTTGTTACTGTTGGCTCGAACGACCTGGAGTTATCTTAACTAGTTTAATTTGGGAAAAATTGCTGCTAGTTCGTTAAGCCCAGACAATAGCTTGATCTAGACCAAGAAACTACATCATCCTTATTACTCTATGAGCATAATACAAACAATCAAAATACAATCAAAATAAAGCAAACCCAAGTAATATATGCAATCTAATGAATCATAACATAACATGCGTATTAGATGCTCCTTATTCCAATCAATTAAGCTTATTTAAGCATGACAGCCAAGTACATGGCAGATGTCCATGTGGACCATATAGCACATTGTTGATGCCTAAAGGAAATCCCTAAAGGTTAGTAAGGCATTAGGATCTAATATCTAACTTCAAAACATCAAAGTAACTAGTGCCTACAAGCTAATCAAGGACCTAATCATACTTGTGATTTAGATTTAGATAGAGGATTACCTTGTTGAGCAAATCCAAGGATAATCAAGTAAATACTTCACTGATTACAGAATTTATCTGTTTGTGGCGCAGTAAGAAGATTGTGACGATCGCTCTATCAAATCACCTCTAAAAATTCTAAAACAATATATGGAGATAAAAAATACCTTGTAGAACTTACAGGTAAAATTTTAGATTGATTGGCCATTTGGAACATCATGGAGAAAATAATAAAGTTGGACCTTGCGCAAATGGATCTCCAGAAATTGAGCAAGTCATACGCCTTGCCTCTATTGTGAAAGTCCACACACCTATAAGATTTGCCTAGATCTCCAGTCTATTAGTTTTAATAAGACTAGAGATCTTCTAATGATGGAGGTTGAACTTGGGGTAGAAAGATGAAGAACGAAGCTTAGCTTTCAACATATGAAATGCTAGGTTGCAATTATTTTTGGAGGCAAATGAAGAATTTAATTCTTCACACCACTAAGCATTTTTCCAGCCAGTGTTCTCTCTATATCTACATATATATGTGGAATAGTGTGATGTAAAGGTGGCTTCACATATTCCATGAGGGCGGGTAGCTAATGGGGGTGCTTAAGTGGCAAAATTTGAATCCAAATCTCATTTGAATTTCATTTGTATTTTAATTATATTTGGAATCTCATTTCAAATTAATTAAGATGCCATCTAAAATCTCATTGGAGTCTTCCATCCAAAATTTATTCTTCCTTAATTAATTAAATTAAACTCTTTAATTTAATTAATTATCCTTTGATTTAACTCTTAAGTCAAACTAGCTTAACTCTTTAAGCTAAATTTGTTAACTTAACTCTTTAAGTTAACTTGACCAATTGATGGTCATGTTGGCACCAAATAATTAACTTCTTAATTATTGGTCTAATTTAACTCTTAAATTAATTGATTACTTTAATACTTAAATTAATCAAGCCAAAATTGACCCTCAAAATTGGCCCAAAAAATTGATCCACTAGGAGACACCATTCATTGGATTTTGTATGTGATCTAATAGGCTCTACCATTCATTGGACATGGGCTCACAACTCCTTGTGACTTTTGAATATTTTACATTCATTCTAGTTTAAAACTCCTTTTAAACTAGTTGACTCAATTCAATTAATCTCATTAATTGAAGAGTACCCAATTTCTATGGTCGATGTCCAACCTCAAGTCAATAGAGCCCAACTAATTGGCCAAAATAAATATTCTGGAGAACAATCATCGCTTTATGTGCACCATGCAAATACGGTCCTTTTGTCTCCTAGCACCTGAATATTTGTCGGGTCTTTAATAGCCTCGATACTATATCTCTATTCTCAATGTTCAATCCTTGTTGTGTGACCTTACCTTTGGAAAACTCCTTTTCTAAATTATCACACCATCTTGCGTAAAATGTTTTAGGAATTGATCATTATAGAACCCGTAGGGGATATACTCGCCTGTCATAAAGACGAGGAGTCAAATTTCATATTGGATCTCACAAAAATCCATGCAAGTAGCTCATAACCTAATCTCAACCTAAAAGACCTATAGGTCATCAAGGAAGAGTTAAAGCATGAGGATCGAACATAAGGATATCATGGATCCTCAGGTTAAAGAACTAACAATATACATTAGCATAAGTAGAAGAACTAGCTTCTAATGGATTCTCTGGTGGGTCATTAGTACCTTATTCTCTAACAATCTCCCACTAACATGTACTCGTATCTCATACAGTTGCTCATGGAATGGAGTAATCTCCAACTCTTAAATTTATACATCGTTAGTGCAAGTCTATTATGATCTTAGATGCCTCGTCTCATAAGATACTATGACTTGGAAGATTGAAGATCACGACTATGTGAGACTTATTCCTTAGTTAGCAAACTAAATCCCACAATTATAGGTGATCTGAGAGCTTCATCTAAATGCTAGTGAAGTTAAACAAAGTATAAGATGAAGATGACCATATAAAGAATATCATTCAATCAAAATTGTACCATGAGTGAAATAGTTTACAAGGCCATTCTTATTGGCTTGCAGGATACTATTCCAATAGTTTTCCAATTGCCCTAAAGCTAATTCCCTATGGCCTTGAGACCTATCTTCATAAGATGTGCTCCAAAGACCTTTAGCTTTTAGGAATTAATATAGTAGTTTTGCTATATTTTCTTTTGAGGAAACTTTTATCTACTCAGTTGTCACCTCTATAATTGACATCATATATCAAATGATAATACATCTAATGTGTCTGGATCATTGATGAGATCTTAGCTCAAGTCCTAAATTGTCTTCCAAAGACAATTGCAGGCTTATGCATGCTAGGTACTACATCCAACAATTGGATGAAGTTTTTATCTAAACACCTTCCTTTTTGGTTTCCAGAACCACAAAGTATTTCACCTTAATGGTTATCTAGGTCATGGTGTCTAGTTGGAACTCTTCTAACACATCATAATGCCATTAATGCAAAATATGTATCCAAAAGTAGATATTATGCTATCTATATTAGATTAGAAATTAATATCCAAAAACTCCATAAGTTTTAATTCTCTATTTCCGTATACCAAAAATAAGTCTTTAATTCTTCTTAAAGATTGTTTTAATGGCCTTCTAGTGACATTCATTGAGATCAGTTTAGAACCTACTCATAACAATTAGCAAGTGTACCACATCCAGTCTTATACATGGAATGGTATACAATTATGCTCCATGTAATGGATGCATAAAATATATGGGACATTTTATGTCTCTTGTTGACAGTCTAAGGGGCTATAAACTTGGAGAGATGAATATCATATCCTAAATGGAGGAATCCCTTATTAGATTCTTCCATACTATACCTTTTTAGTATTTTGTTCAATGTATGGGATTTAGGAAAGCCCCAGTATTTTCCTTAATCTATCTCTATAGATACGTATTTCCTATACACATGATGCATTTCCTAAGTTTTTTATGGAGAATTGTGTAGATAATCATACTTTAGTACACTTTAACATTCCTACCTCATTTTCAATTAGAAGAATGTCATCAACATAAAGCACAATAAACTGTACATTACTCCCACTAGCCTTTTTGTACACATATGGTTCATACACGTTTTTGGGAAAGCTAAATAATTTGACTATTTTATTGAAAATGTATGTTTCAAGTTTGGGATGCCAATTAAAGTCCATAAATAGATCTCTAGAGTTTGCAAATTGTTTGCTCACCCACTCCCTTTGGAAGTAAAACCCTGTGGTTGCTCTATATAAATTTCTTCTTTAATATCACTATTGAGGAAAGCAGTTTTCACATCCATTTTCTATATCTCACAATTATAATATGCAGCTATGGTAAGTAGAATCTGAATAGACTTAGGCATAGGGATCGATGAAAAGGTTTCCTTGAAATTGATATCAGGTCTTTGAGTGTAACCTTTTGCCACTAGTCGCGCCTTAAAAGTCACCATTTCTCTATCTACCCCAAGCTTTTGCTTATAGATCCAGTTGCAACCAATTGGAACTATTTCTTTTGGTAGATCTACCATACTCCATACTTTATTTGAGTACATAGAGTCCATTTCGAATCTCATGGCTTCAAGGTAATGTCCCAAGTCTATGTCCAACATAGCTTTCTCATAGATCTTTCGAATCTCTATCTGATTGACTTATCTCATAAAGAAATCCAAACTTTTTAGGTTACTTCTTGATTCGGTCAGACCTTTTTAGAAGTTGTGTGTGAAGCTTTGAGATATTTATTTATTTCTACCACTTGTGGGATTCATTGATCATTTTGAACTTTATCAAGTTTAATGATAATGCCTTTTCTATCCAATAAAAATTCCTTTTCTAAAAAGTGGGCATTCCTCTAGACAAACACCTTTTGTTCCAAGGGATCATAGAAGTAATAACCTATAGACTCTCTTGGGTATCCCACAAACTTGCACAAGATAGATCTACTATTCAACTTATCTCCCATTGTCCGTCTAATGTAGCCGGGAGATCCCCAAACCTTTAGATATTGGTAAAAGGGTGCTTTGCCACGCCATATCTCATATGGTGTTTTTGGCACCGACTTTGAAGGTACTACCCTTAGTAACTTCACTACTGTCATTAAGGTTTATCCTCAAAAAGATATAGGCACATGGAAGAAGCTCATTATGGAATGTACCATGTCTAACAAGGTACGGTGTCTCCTCTTAGCTATTTCATTGTGTTAAGGTGTGCCGGGTAGAGTCTATTGAGAGAAAATCCCATTATTCTCTAGATAATTCAAGAATATGGTACTTAAGTATTTTTTCTTTCGATCCAATTAAAGTGCTTCAATACGAATTCCCTTTTTCTTTTTTACTTCATTTCTATACTCTTTAAACTTTTTAAAGCTTCAAGCTTGTACTTCATACGATATATCCGTCTGAACCGACTATTATCATCAGTGAAGGCGATGAAGTAAGAATAACCTCCTCCTCTACTAATTCTTAGTGGTCCACAAATATCCGTATGGATCAAATCCAAAGGATTTGTGGAGCACTCTATTTGTCCTATAAAAGGAGCATTGGTTATTTGCCTTTCAAACAAGATTACAAGTAGAAAGATTCTCAATGCTACTAACATTTAGTGCTTTGAGAGCTTCTAACTTGTTCATCCTAATGTTTTGGAGATATGATCAAGTTTTGCATGCCACATCATGGCATTATCTTGAATATCTAATTTCTTACTTAGTTGAGAGTGCATTACTGATGGTTAAGAATCTAACATGTATGATTCTTTATTAATTATACCATAAGCAACTAAAAAACTCATTTTTTAATGCCTTCAATCTCCCATGTGATGTAGAAGGATCAAATCTTTCACTATCTAAAATAGGAATCGAAATAATGTTCTTAACAATATATGGTACTATATGATAAAGGTCCAATATAAGTATGAAGTTCTCTAAGTCTAACTTATTGTATGTCTTTGGCTTTGGTCACAACTTTTGCCCTTTAGCCAAGGTGGTGGATCATATCCACATCACTTAGTTATATTCTTTTGTAACAACTTACAAAGAAAAGAACCACATGTGATATCTTATATACATGAGGAAGAATTCATCCTAAATGCACCTCAATAAAGTACACACCCTTTTTAAGGGTTGCAAAGTATTCCTTGCAATAGTGCTTCCAATGGCTTATCTAGCCAGAATAGAAACAAATAATATCGACTATTTTGCTCTATAATCTTCTTGACTCCTATGGATGCCTTTGATAGTTGTTTTCCCTTTGAGAAAGAGCATTTCTTTCTTTTACCTCCCTTTATAGCACCCCTAGGGCCTATATACTTGGAGGAGGAAACAAGTGCCAAAGGTTTGCCATTGTCATAGTAGTCTCCATCTAGATCAACACTTTGATCAATAAAACTCGATGAGGATGTAAAGATTAAATCCTCATGGAGATCATTGTCCATCATTACGTCCAAGTTGAAAAGCTTATCCAAGCCTAATCATCTTTAGACCATAGTCAATGACACATGATTTCCTATCCATCCTAGCTTGAAAAATCTCCTTTGACAACATGAACTTTTCATACCTCATTTGCTTTACAACTTTTTGTACACTTTAACTGAGGTACAATTCATGTGACATTGAGACTTTTAAAGTTTGTAGATGTCATCATGAGACTAAGGGATAGGACGATCCTAAGGCTAATTCATGAACTTTTCACTTGTCTTTAGATCTACATTAATCCCAAATGGATTAGGAGTATGATGATATAGGACCTATATTCGCTTCTAGAAAACTAGAACAATTTTTGAAGTTAAGTCAATTGTGGAAATTTGGCACGGTTGGTTTATTAGTTTCCAAAATAACATTGAGTGAAATTTTAACCATTCTTGAGATTTCACAAATCCTCAAAACCAAAAATGAGAACATGAGCATGTGATTGAATTTGACATTATATGGTCTTTCAAGCATATTTTTCTCTCACTATTTTATCAAATTCTTCATTCCTAAGAAGAATTTGGGAAATTAAATTTTATAGTGAGAATTAAGACCCCAATAACTGCCAATGGACCCCCATGACTGAGTGCCATCCACTGTGCATCATCTATACCACTAAGCATTAAGTCAAACCTACCAATCAAACTTTATCTCAAAATAGCCTTAAGACATTCCCTATGATCGAGTACCAATGAATGAGGGTTCTTAAGTCAAACATACATCTTATGCTAAGTGTATGCTCACAACTTTCCTCCTAAATGTGATCCTCGTGACCAAGTGACATCACACAAAATTGGTAGCATCATCATGGCATACAATATTAGTAGAAGGCTTGGATTAATTAAAACTCTTTTAATTTGTATTCATTTTGGCTTAATATATTAGAATACTTAGACCTTCTAAGTAGAGTATTTTTGCTTGCAAAGATCTTATCATTTTTATCTTCTTATTTAGGTTCTCTATATCTTAATCATACAACTTATACATTAATAGGATGGAAAAAGTATAAATACGTAAATAGCCTAGCATGTTCCTAGGGTGGGATGACTATAAGCCTAACCAAGTGATGTACTTAAGGCTATAGATGCATCACTTCAGTTGATTTTAAGTAGGTTGAATTAAACTAAATAATTACATGAGTGTATCCCATACATTCATGGGTCTTCAAATGGCCTCCATTGAACTCTTTGCTCTATGCAACATTTACATGAAATGAAAATCCTCATTCCTAGTGGTTCTACTCTTACAACTTTTACAAGATAAAACAAGAGACATGCAAGCCCCATCTAATACAACCTATTTCAACAACTTTGAAACAAATAAAATCAATTTTAAAGACTTATGATCATCCCTATTCATTCATCATTCATTCAACAATTAAATGAACAATAAATAAATCTAGAATTAACAATTAATTCCAATAATTAAATTCTTATCTCATAAACAAATAATTAGACAAGCGTAATTTTTATCCCACAAGTTGGAGATCAACTTTGACAAGTTTTAAGAAGCAACAAAAATGTCAAACATTATTTTGAGGACTTGCACAACACTTGTGCATCCATAACATATGATTTAGCATCTTTTTTAGCCACTTAAGGAGCTAAAAATGGCTCAAAACCTACCTAACCCTCAATAAGGTGCTGCTAGCCATGCTTGGTGTATGGCTAGTTAGTAGCTGTCGGCCATTGCTTGAGCAACTTGCACACAAGCTTTTGGTAGTCCCTGTTTTAGGGTCAAAAGCTAGTCAAGCCAATTTTTAGCTCAACATTTGTACACCAAAAATGCTAAAACACATTCTAAACATTAAATCACACATTATGGACCAATTTCTAGATCTAAAACTCATTTCAAAACTAAAAATTCAAGTGCTCAAACTTGCTTCAAAAATACAAGTCTAAGTGAGAATCAAATTCTCAAAAAATCTCCAACCAAACTCTAATCCAATTAGATTAAAAAATGATCAAAACTCTTTCAACCATATTACAGCATGCTATATTAACATATAACATCAATTAATGCTAAATCAACATTCAACATTATTCACCATGAATTAAAAAATACTAACTACAAAAATTAACACTTAAATCACATAATAGCATGCTTTTAGTCTATCAACTAGGGAGCCACACACAAATTAATCAAATTGTCCAATCCATCAATTGAATCGAGAATATGGTGATGTATATTAATCCACAACATGAATCAATCAACCAAATAAAATCTAAATGTAAGCATGATTTTGGCTCTAATACCACTTGAAGGCTAGTACAAAATTAGGATCTAGTTGGAATAGTACCCTACAGGCCAATGAGATTGGCCTTGTACAAACTATTACCTTGTAAAGCAATCTTGGTTGAATGATATTCTTTATATGGCCACTTTCATCTTATGCTTTATTATACTTCACTTGCATTTGGATAAAGCTCTCAAATCATCTTAAACTGTGGGACTTGGTTTAGTGACCATGGAATAAGTCTCATATGGTTATGATCTTAAAACTTCTAAGTTATAGGATCTTATGAGACAAGGCATCCAAGATCTAGATAAACTTGCACTAATGATGCATAAATCCAAAGGTTAAAGATTGCTCCATTCCATGAACAACTATATGAGATATGAGTGCATGTTAGTGCGTGCTTGTTAGAGAACAAAGCACTGAAGACCCATAAGAGAATCTACCAGGTAGCTGAAGTGGCAAGTTGGTAGTTGCTAGTTCTCTTACTTATGCTAGTACATATTATTAGTCCTTTGACCTGAGGATCCAGGGTAACCTTGTGTCTGGTCCTTATGTTTTGATTCATCATTGACCACTTAGCAGGTTTTTTTGGGTTGTGATTAGGTATCAGCTACTTGGCATGGAGGTTTATGAAATTCAAGATAGAATCTAACTCCTCGCTATTGTGAAAGGAGAATACATCTCCTATGTGTTCTATAATGATCAATTTTAAGAAATTCTTACACAAGATGGGGTGATAATTTGTAAAAGGAGTTTTCTAAAGGTAAGATCACACAAATGGATTTGAAAATTGAGAATAGAGATATAGTATTGAGGTTAATAGGGAACCAACAAATATCTTACCATGGGCCTCTTTTAGGAAATAGGAGATAAAAGGACTGTATTTGCATGACATGCATAGAGCGATGATGGTTTTCTAGAATATTCATTTTGGCCAATTAGTTAGGCTCCATGGGCTTGAGGTTGGACATCAACCATAGAGATTAGGTACTCTTTGATTAATGAGATTAATTAAATTGAGTCAACTAGTTTAAAAGAAATTTTAAACTAGAATAAATATAAGATATTCAAAAGTCACAAGGCATTGTGAGCCCGTGTGCAATGAATAATAGAACTTATTGGGTCACACATATAATCTAATTAGCTTTCTAATTGACGGAGAGAATTTGTGTGTGACCTAATAGATTCTACCATTCATTGGACATAGACTCACAACTCCTCGTGACTTTTGAATGTTTTATATTCATTCTAGTTTAAAATACCTTTTAAATCGACTCAATTAATTAATCTCATTAATTGAAGAGTACCCAATCTCCATGGTCGATGTCCAACCTCAAGCCCATGAAGCCCAACTAATTGGTCAAAATGAATATTCTAGAGAACCATCATCATTCTACGTGTACCAGGCAAATACGATCTTTCCATCTCATATCTCCCAAAAAAGGTTTAGGACTAGATGTTTGTTGACTCCTTACTATATCTCTATTCTCAATGTTTGATCCTTATTGTGTGACCTTCATTTAGAAAACTCTTTTTCCAAATTATCACACTACCTTATGCAAGAATTTCTAGGAATTGATCATTATAGAATACATAGGAGATGCACTCACTTTTCACAACATCGAGGAGTTAAATTCCATTTTGGATCTCACAAACCTCTAGTTCAAGTAGCTTATACCCAATCTCAACTTGAAAGACTCACTAAGTGGTTATGGAAGAGTCAAAGCATGAGGACCAAATACAAGGTTACCTTGGATTCTTAGGTCAAATGACTAATAATATGTACTAGCATGGGCAAGAGAACTAGCTACTACCAACTTACCACTATGGCTATCTAGTGAATTCTTTAGTGGCTCTTTAGTACCTTGTTCTCTAATAAGTACTCACTAACACGTACCCATATCTCATACATTTGCTCATGGAATGAAGCAATCTCCAATCCTTAGATTTATGCATCGTTAGTGCAAGTCTATTCAAATATTAGATGCCTCATCTCATAAGATCCTATGATTTGGAAGATTTAAGATCACAACCGTGTGAGACTTATTCTATGATCACCAAACCAAGTCCCGCAGTTATAAGTGATCTAAGGGCTTCATCCAAATGCTAGTAAAGTGAGATAAAGCATAAGATAAAGATGGCTATATAAATAATATCATTCAATCAAGATTATACTATGAGTGAAATAGTTTATAAGGCTAGTCTCATTGGCTTGTAGGGCATTATTCTAATACAAAATGGTTGAAAAACTCGATAGGTGAGATCTATAAATGCAACGAGTGCATTTGTTAATTCAAAAGGCATGACTATGAACTCAAAATGCCCAAATTTAGAATTAAGTGCTATTTTCGAGATATCCTTCTTTTGATCCTCGGTTGATAATACCCTTCTCTTAGATATAATTTTGAATACACCCGAGACACTTGTAGCTGACCAAATAATTCATCAATATAAGGTAATGGATATATTTATTTTTGATGGTGATCAAATAATTCATCAAGTCTATTAAGATTTTAGATGTCCTGTCTCATAAGATCCTATAACATGGAAGATTTAAGATCACGATCGTATGAGACTTATTCCATGGTCACTTACCAAGTCCTGCAGTCATAGGTGATCTAACGGCTTTATCCAAATGCTAGTGAAGTGAAACAAAACATAAGATGAAAATGGCCATATAAAGAATACATTCAATCAAGAGTGTAATATAAGTGAAATAGTTTACAAGGCCAATCTCATTGGCTTGCAGGGCACTATTCTAATAGCCCTAAGGGTATCGTGGATACCTAAGTAATTTACTTAGCATATTGTTGACACCTAAGTAGGCTACTTGGCGAGTCCTACATATCCAAACATCTCTCTAGGATCAACACTTGACCAACAAATCTCCGTACATATATTAAGTATCAACAAATAGACTGTGCACAAGGTGAATTAATAATGTACATGACAGATTCAGACAAACTAACAAGACCAAACATGTGATAAGCAATATGAAATTAAGTTGTTCGATATCAAACAAGACAATGAAAACTTTGGGCAGCAGAACAAATGTGCTAAACTTCATTGAAAATAAACCCAAGGAAGCAAACCCTCACTAAGGTATATGAGTCAATTAATAGATAACAATTAAGAGATGAAATAATTCATAGAATTTAAGAATCAAGATTCAGTTTTCCAATAGGAACAAGTTTAACCCTTATAAGGGTATATCACATGCAACAAATAGGTTTAAATAAGTGCTAGATTGGTAAACCCTCACTGAAGTACAATAAATAATGAGTAAGCTTATATAAATAAGTGCAAATCGATAGACCCTCATCTCTATAGCCTTAGAAATGTTATCATAGCCTATTAGTTTGTGGGACCTAACTTCTCGTCACTTAACTAAAAAAATAGGTCTACTGTTAAAATCCTCATTTGATCCTATAATTACAATTATAAAAACAACAACTTAAAATTGATAATTACTTAGTTAATATGATAATTTAGAGTTTATTTTGGCATAATCGATATAGAACGTGCTAATGGCGCTGTTATTACCAAAATATTCATGGGGATCAATTGGTTCTAATAAAGAGATATAATCAGGTCCTTAATTACATAATTAACCTTGCAATGTTACACCAAGTCAATAATAACAATCTATTTATCTTAAATAATTCAATTATTGCTACTTAGGCTTGAAATTCATAAAATTAGAGTTTAATCCTTCAATTAACTCAATTAACCCAAAATTATCATATAGTAATACAAACTCAGGCCTACTAAGCTTATAATGGTAAATGCATGTTTTAAGTTTTAGTTCCACATCATATTTAATTCTTCTATTTGCACTACAAATACACAATTTAACAAGAATAAATTGATACAAGTTATTAAACCTAATTCCAATTTCTTACCCAAAATCTCCTTATCAAAACTTTGAGATCACAAATTGATGTCACACCCACGATTGCTATGGCGAGACAAATAAAATACCTTAGTGCCACTTTCATGCCATTATTGAAATAGTGCTTGGTAAGCTAATGAGATTAGTCTTGTAGAAACTATTTACTTGTATATACAATCTTGATTGAATGATTTTTCTTATAAGGCGATCTTTATCTTATGTTTTTCATTACATCACTTGCAATTGGATGAAGCCTTTAGATCACAATTGACTATAGGACTTGGTCAGTTCATCGAGTGATGATCATGGAATAAGTCTTTCACGATTGTGATCTTAAATCTTTTAAGTCATAGGATCTTTTTAGATGGAGCATCTAAGATCCGAATAAACTTGCACTAACAATGCAAATTTTCAAGAGTTAGAGATTGCTCCATTCCATGAGCAACTATATGAGATATGGGTGTATGTTAGTAGGTGCTTGTTAGAGAACAAGGCAATGAAAACCCAGTAAAGAATCTATTATATAACAGTAGTGGCAAGTTGGTAGTGGCTAATTCTCCCGCTTACGCTAATGCATATTATTAGTCTTCTAACTTGAGGACCATGGTATCCTTGTGTTCGGTCCTCATACTTTGGCTTTTACATGATCACTTAGCGAGTCTTTTGGATTAAGATTGGGTATGAGTTACTTGGTATGGAGGTTTGTGAAATTCAAGATGGAATCCAATTCCTTTTTTTTGTGATAGGTGAGTACATCTCCTATGCATTCTATAATGATTGATTCCATAAAATTCTTATGAAGGTGGTGTGATAATTTGAAAAAGGAGTTTTTCAAAGGTAGGGTCACACAACGAGATTGAACATTGAGAATAAAGACATAGTATCGAGGCTATTAGGGAGTTGATAAATATCTTATCCTAGGCCTCTTTTGGGAGATAGGAGATGGATCACATTTGCATGCTGTGCATAAAGTTATGATGGTTCTCCAAAATATTTATTTCGACCAATTAATTGAATTTCATGGGCTTGAGGTTGGACATCAACCATGGAGATTGGGTACTCTTCAATAAATGAGATTAATTGAATTAAGTCGATTAGTTTAAAAGGAGTTTTAATTTAAAATAAATATATGGTATTTAAAAGTCACAAGGAGTTATGAGCCTATGTCCAATGAATGGTAGAACCTATTAGATCACACACAAAAGCCAATTAGCTTCCATGCATGATGGAACAATTTTGTAAGTGTTAGAAATTTTTCCTTGGTGACTAATTTTCAAAGATGTCATTTGATGGTTAATTTTGGCTTGATTAATTTAAGTGTTAAATTAATCAACTAATTTAAGGAGTTAAATTAGACCAATAATTAAGGAGTTAATTTTTGATGCCAAGATGGCCATCAATTGGTCAAGTTGACTTAAAGAGTTAAGTTAACTAAATTAAGCTTAAGAGTTATAGTTGTTTGATTCAAGAGTAAAATCAAATGTTAATTAATCAAACTAAAGTGTTTAATTTAATTAATGGGAAGAATATTTTTTGGAGGGAAAATTTAAGTGAACTGTTCATTTAAATTAACATCTTAATTAATTTGGATTTAGATTTTAAACATAATTGAAATGCACATGAAATTTAGGTAAGACTTGAATTTGAATTTGCGACCTTGGCATGCCACTTGGGCAGTTACCTTGAAGACGGTGTGATGCCAACTTATATCACACCTTCCAGCCTCTATATATAGATATATAGAGGGTACAGGGATCGGCCAGCTCATAGATACTGTGAAGAATTAGATTATTTACATTTGCCATAAAAACTCTCTCTCTCTCTCTCTCTCTCTCTCTCTCTCCATGCATTACATCATGTATTGAAGCTTCACATCTCTTCTTCTTTCCAGCCTAAAAATTGGCTTTCTCTACCTCATTTTATCCACTTTAACTCAATCTTCTAGTGACAGAAAATTAGAAGATTGATTGGTGTGTGGATCATAACAATAGAGGTAAGGTACTTGACTTGCTAGATTTTAGATATCCACATGTAGTAGCCCAAATTGGCAAATTGTTTTGGAGTGATCCAAAAGTCTATTTGCTCTAAATTTTTCATGGTTACTTCCTCAATGTGTGGAGGCATTCCAAAGTTAGTTTGGTGATTTTTGGGGTAGTTTAATCAAGGCAATTGTTACTACTTTTCCGTTGTGCCAATTCCAGATAATTTCTAGATCCGAGAGAGATCATTGATTTTATCCTTGATTTTGAGCTACAAGAAGTAATTCTTCATCCTAATCTAAATCTATAGCATGTCTAGATCCTTGGTAGTAATAGTAGCCTAGTTGATGTAAGCTTGTGAAGTTTTTATTATTGGATCCCAGTGCTACCCTTATTTTCAAGTGGTATCGGAGCCTTTTTCATTCTATGTTTTAGATTATTGTTTGGTTGATTCATGTGAATAATTGATCAATATCACCGAATATTTGATCTAAATAATGGATTGGAGTGTTTGGTTGCTATGCTTGTGGTTCAATTGTTTGATGAATTATTTGCAAGCTTTTGTGTGATTTAAGTGTTAATTCATGTTTAAGTGTGATTCAATTCATATTGATTAATGTTAGATGTTGATTTGGCATTAATATTTTTTATATGTTGATATAACATGTTGATGATTGATCAAAAGAGTTTTGTCATTTTTAGATTCAATTTGATTGGAACTTTTATTGGATATTTTGAAGAGTATGATTCTAGCTTTAATCTAATTTTTGAAGGCATGTTTGAGTATTTAAGTTTCTATTTTTAAAAGAGGTTTTGAATGTGGAAATTAATCTAAGATTTGTGTTTTAATGTTGGGAACATATGCTAAAATTATTATTGCATGAAAGTTGAGAGGAAAGAGCATTTGGCATACCTTGAAACCTAAAACAGGGGTTGTTGTGGCATGCAAGGGTAGCTGGCTGGGTGCAGTGAACACAACCTGCCTAGCTATGTGCTTAGGCTAGCTACCAGCCTGATTTGTGTTGGTTTGGTGAGTTTTGAGTTGTTTTTTCCAACTCCTTTAATACTCAATTTTGTTTTGCACTATACATATTAGATGTAGAAGTGTTGTGCAAATTCTCAAAAAATTATGTTTGACATTTTTTAGGCTTTTAAAAATTGATTAAAGTTAATCTTCCAATTATGGCATAAGTGTTATGCTTGTTCAATTATTTGTTTATAAGATAAGCTTTTGATTGTTAGAAGTAATGTTTAATTATAAATTTATTTATTATTTATTTAATTATTTAATGAATGATGCATGAATGGGGATGATCATGATCTTTTAACATTGATTTTATTTATTTCAAGTTGTTGAAATATGTTGTATTAAATGGGGCTTGCATGCCTCTTGATCTATCTTATAGAAGTTATGAGAGCAGAATCACTAAGAGTGAGGATTTCTTATTCATGTAAATGTTGCATGGAGGCAAGGAGTCCATTGGAGGCTTGGAGACTTTAGAAGACCCATGAATGTATGGGATACACTCATGTAATAGCTTAGTTTAATTAACCCACCTATAATTAACTAAGTGGTGCATCTATGGCTCCAAGTGCACCACTTGGTTAGGCTCATGGGCATCCTACCCTAGGAGCATGCCAGGAGTATTTACTTATTTATGCTCACCATATCCTATTGATGTATAAGATGCATGATTGGGATATTGAGAACCTATATAAAAAGATAAAATAATGAAATCTTTGTAAGCAAAAAACCTCAACTTAGAATGTCTAAGTGCTTTTCAATTATTAAGTTAAAATGGATACAAATTAAAAACGTTTTAATTAATTTAAGCCTTCTGCCAATAGTATATGGTATGACGATGCTACCATTATTTGTGTGATGTCTCATGAGTCATCGATCACACTTATAATGGAAAGTTGTGACCATATACTTAGCATGAGATGCATCTTTGATTTAGGAACCCCCACGCATTGGCATATGAGTCATGGGATGTCATGGGGTTGTTATGAATTGAAGTATTGGTTGGTAGGTTTGACTTAATAGCTAGTAATGTAGATGTCTCACGAGTCATGGGTCTACAAGAAAAGTGAGGCAAAATAAATCAAGAATTGTATGAGATGCAATTAACAAAAGTTGCTTACCTTTTGATTGTTTATGGATGTCTCACAAGTCGTGGGTCTACTTGCAAGTCCTTGAGATCTTAATTCTCACAAGAAAATATAATTTCTCGAATTCTTCCTGGTGGTGAAGGATTTGATAAAATAATAGGAGAAAAACATACTTGAAAGGCCATAAATGTGTTTTAAATCAATTCAATCACATGCTTATTCTCTTTTTTTGCCTATTCTAGATTTTCAAAATCTTCAACAAATAAATGGCTAAAAATCTACTCCTAAGAATATTGGAAACCAATAAACTCACCGGGCCTAACTTCCAAGATTGGTTAAGAAACCTTACAATAATTCTTGACTTAGAGGGTGTTTGGCTAAGCTTATTTTAAACATCTTTTAAGCTCTTACATCTTATAAGATATTTTTGGAGTTTATAAGATGTTAAATCTTATTTTTAAAATAAATTATTGAAATGTTTGGATAAAATAAGATTTTGGAGCTTATAAGATGTTAATAATGACAATTTTGTAATTAAAGTCCTTAAAAATAAAGAAGTTTGTAAAGATTTTAAAAATAAGTTAGTGTCTCCTTACTTTTTTTAAAAGAGCTTATAAGCTGATAACATTTTATTTTGAAATTTTTTAAGCTCTTTTTTTAAAAAAAACTACCAATCCCTTTTTATGAACTTATAAGCTCTTAAACATCTTATAAAATATTTTGAAGAGCTTATAAGCTCATCCAAACACCCTTTTAGATAAGAGGACATCTGTAGTTGATAAGAGTCTGCCGGACACATTGCATGACGACGCCACCGATGAGGTTCGTGAAGTGTTCACAAAACCTGTAAATGATGATTTACAAGTTCGATGCCTCATATTGGCATCCATGACTAATGAGCTCCAAAAGATTCATGAGCACATAAAACAAGCTTCTAAGATCTACACACACCTATAAGAGTTGTATGGTGTTCAAATTAGATACAAAAGGTTTGCTTTATCTAAGGAGCTTTTTAGATCAAGGATAAATGAAGAGGATAATGTCCACGACCACGGTCTTAAGATGATTGGAATGATTGAAAAGCTTGGACAACTTGACATGATTATGGATAATGACCATTATGTGGATTTTACCCTCTAATCGTTACCACTCTTGTTCAGCCAATCCATTGTGAACTTTAATATATCAAAACAAACGGTGATGATTAATGAATTGGTGAACATGCTATTACCGTTAAGGTGACAATGAGAAAGAAAAAATCTCTTATGTTGGCATCTTCCTTCAAATCAAAAGGTTCTAGGGACGGGCACTGGAAAGGGAGGTAAGAGAAAGAAAAGTTCTTCCGCAAAAGAGATGCTACTAGAGAAAGGTTCTGGGTAGGTTAGGAAAAAAGCTAAAAGCAATATTTCTTACTTCAACTATAGTGAAAAGGGTCATTGGAAAAGAAATTGTAAAACTTACCTTGCCACCCTTGAGATGGGTATGTATTTCTTTGAGGTGCACTTAATGACTAATTCTTTCTCATGGGCTTTTGATACCACATGTGATCCTCACTTTTGTAATTTGTTATGGGGGATGGAAAAAAGAGAAAATTTTTGTGAAGGGGACATGATTCCAAGGCATAATCAAGTTGGACTTGGAGAATTATTTTATTGTTCTTGATTGGGTTTACTATGTATCCCATCTTATTAAAAATATTATTTCAATTCTTGTTTTAGATAATGAAGGAATTTATTTTTCAATATCAAATGGGAAGTTGAAAGCATTAAAGATTGTTTTTTTAATTGTACAAAGTATATTGGTTAATGGATTATACATATCTATACATACTTAATTTTTAACCGTTACTAATACACATTCAAACAAATAAAAGAAAGCTAGATATCCAAGAAAATGACATTCTTTGTCAAGCAAAACTTGGCCAGATCTCTAAAAATAGAATGAGAAAGTTAGACATTTTGAAAGTACTAAAAGTTGTGGCATCGAGGACTTTCCTACTTGTAAATCTTGTTTGAAGGGAAAAATAACCAAAGCTTCCTTTGTAAGATAAATGGAGCACTCCACAAGTCCTTTAGATTTGATCTTTATAGATGTTTGTGGGCTACTAAAAGTTAGTGGAAGAGGAAGCTACTCTTACTTCATCACTTTCACCGATGACTGTAGTTGATATGGACATATGTATCTTATGAAGTATAAGTCTGAGGCCTTTGAAAAGTTCAAAGAGTATATGAGTGAAGTAGAAAAGTAAAATAGACTTAGTATTAAAGTCATTTGATTGGATTGAGGGAGAGAATAATTAAGTGCTGAATTCTTGAATTATCTTAAGGAGAATGGGATTCTCTCACAACTTCACGCAGCACACCCCAAGATAATAGAGTGGCCAAGAGAAAAAATCATACCTTATTATACATGGTACATTCCAAGAAGAGTTTTTTTTATGTGCCCATGGGGATACACCCTATTGATGATGGCAAAGTTACTAAATGTAGTATCTTAAAAGTTGGTACCTAAGATACCATATGAGATATGGCATGGCAAAGCACCCTTTTACCACTATCTAAAGGTTTGGGGATCTCTTGCCTACGTGAGATGAACAGTGTGAGACAAGTTGGATAGTAGATCCACCTTGTGTAAGTTTGTGGGATACCCTAGAGAGTCTATGGGTTATTACTTTCATGATCCCTTAGAAAAAAATGTGTTTATTTTGAGGAACACTATCTTTTTGGAAATAGATTTTCTGTTAGATTGAAATGGCATTGTCATTGAACTTGATGAAGTTTATGACAATCAAGAAATGTTTCAAGCGGTGGAAATAAATGATCAACTAGAACGTTATCCACAACCTTCGAAAAGGTCAGACTAGATCAAGAAGCAACCCAAAAGATTCAAATTTTTTCATAAGATGGGATAATTGGATGATCTAAACACCTATGAGGAAGTTACGTCGAACATAGATTTGGGATGTTAGCTTGAAACCATGGATCTAAAATGGACTCCATGTACTCAAACAAAGTTTAAACTTTAGTAGATCCACCAAAAGGTATAGTTCCTATTAGTTGCAAGTGGATCTATAAGCGCAAGCTTGGGATAGATGGAGAAGTAGTGACTTTTATGGCATGACTAGTAGCAAAATGTTACACTTAAAGATCGGGTATCAATTTTAAGAAAATTTTTTCATCGATTTCTATGCCTAAGTCCATTCGGATTCTACTTGCTATTGCTACATATTATGACTATGAGATATGGCAAATGGATGTGAAAACCGCTTTCCTCTACGGTGACATTGAAGAAGAAATTTACATAGAGCAACCACAAGGTTTTACATCCAAGAAAAGTGAGCAAAAGGTTTGCAAACTTTAAAGATCCATTTATGGACTTAACCAAGCATCCCAAAGTTGGAACATATGTTTTGAGAAAATGGTCAAGTCATTTGGCTTTGTCAAAAATATGTATGAGCAATGTGTGTACAAGAAGGCTAGTGAGAGTTTAATACAGTTTATTATATTTCATGTTGATGACATCTTTCTCATTGGGAATGAGATAGGAATGTTAGAGTATACTAAAGCATAGTTGTCTATATAATTCTCTATGAAGGATTTAGGAGAAGCATATTACATATTGAGAATACATATTCATAGAGATAGATCAAAAAGGATATTGAGACTTTCCCAAACCCCATACATTGACAAGATACTAAAGACATTTAGTATGGAAGAATCCAATAGGGGATTCTTTCCCATGGGATGTGGCATTCGTCTCTTAAAGTCTATGCTCCCTAAGACTGAGGAAAAAAAATGAAGAATGTCTCACATACCTTATGGCTCTATAATAGGGAGCATAATGTAGTACTTCAATGTACTAGATTGGATGTGGTACACTTGCTAAGTGTTACAAGTAGGTTCCAATCCAATCCTGATGAGAGTTACTAGCTAGTCATGAAAATAATCCTTAACTACTTGAGAAGGACTATAGATTTTTTACTTATATACAACAATGGAGAATTGAAACTCAAGGAATTTTCAGATTCTAGTTTCCAATTTGATGTAGATGACTTCAAATCTATCTTTAGATTTATATTTTGCCTTAATGGTATTGTAGCGAGTTAAAAGAGTTCCAAGTAAGATACTACGACTGACTTGACCAATAAAATAGAATATTTTGCAGCTTTGGAAGCTGCAAAGAAAGGTGTTTGGATGAAAACTTCATTCAAGAGTTGAATGTAATGCTTAGCATTGCTCAGCCAGTTGTTGTCTTATGTGACAACACCGAGCCAGTAGCATAAGCTAAAGAGCCAAGATCTCATCAATGATCCAAGCACATTTTAAGGTGATATCATTTGATTCGAGAGATTACTAATAAAGGCAGCATCCGAGTCAAGAAAGTTGCCCTGGAAGAGAACATAGCGGATTCACTAATAAAACCCCTAATGCTATTGGTCTTTGAAACACATCTTGAGAAGACCAGTCTCGAGGCCATGGGTCAATGGCTTTAGGGCAAGTTGGAGATTGTTGGAATAGTACCCGACAAGCCAATGGGATTGGCCTTGTAGAAACTATTCCCTTGTATATACAATCTTGATTGAATGATATTTCTTATATGACCATCTTCATCTTATGCTTTCTATTACTTCACTCATATTTGGATGAAGCCTTTAGATCACACTAGACTATAGGACTTGGTTAGTTCACTAAATGGTGATCATGGAATAAGTTTTTCATGACTGTGATCTTAAATCTTCCAGGTTATAGGATCTTATAAGATGAGGCATCCAAGATCTAAATAGACTTACATTAATGATGTATAAATTCAAAACTTAGAGATTGCTCCATTCCATGAGCAACTATATGAAATATAGGTGCATGTTAATGGATACTTGTTAGAGAACAAGGCATTAAAGACCCATTAGAGAATCCACTAGATAGTTGTAGTGGCAATTTGGTAGTGGCTAATTCTCCTACTTATGCTAGTGCATATTATTTGTCCTTTAACCTGAGGATCCATGGTAAACTTATGTCCTCATCTTTGGTGGTTCCTTGATCACTTAGCAGGTCTTTTTGGGTTGAGGTTGGACATTAGCTACTTAGCATTGAGATTTGTGAGATTTAAAATGGAACCTGACTCCTCACTTTTGTGAAGAGTGAGTGTATCTCCTATGTATTCTGTAATGATCAATTCCAAGAAATCTTTGCGTAAGGTGGTGTGATAATTTGGAAATGGAGTTTTTCAAAGGTGTAGTCACATAATGGGATCGAACATTGAGAATAGAGATACAATGTCGAGGCTATTGGGAAACTAACAACTATCTTTCCTTAGGCCTCTTTTGGGAGATAGGAGACGGAGGGATCATATTTATATGGTACATGTAGAGCTACAATGGTTCTCCAAAATATTCATTTTAGCTAATTAGTTAGGCTTTATGGGCTTGAGATTGGACATGAACCATTAAGATTAGGTAATCTTCAATTAATGAAATTTATTAAATTTAGTTGATCAGTTTAAAGGGAGTTTTAAACTAAAACGAATATATGATATTCAAAGTCACAAGGAGTTGTGAGCCCATGTCTAATGAATGATAGAACTTATTGGGTCGCACATAAAAGTCAATTAGCTTCCAAGCATAATGGAATAATTTTCTACGTGTTAGAGATTTTTCCTTGGTGGCCAATTTTCAAGGATACAATTTGACAGTAAATTTTGACTTGATTAATATAAGTGTCAAATTAATTAACTAATTTAAGGAGTTAAATTAGACCAATAATTAAGGAGTTAAATATTTGGTGCCAAGATGACCATTAACCAGTCAAGTTAAAGAGTTAAGTTAACTAAATTAAGCTTAAGAGCTAAGTTTGTTTGATTTAAAAGTTAAATCAAAGGTTAATTAATTAAATTAAAGTGTTTAATTTAATTAATGGGAAGAATAATTTTTGGAGGGAAAAATTAAGGGAAGTGTTCATTTAAATTAGCATCTTAATTAATTTGGAAATGGATTCCAAATGTAATTGAAATGCACCTGAAATTCAAATAAGACTTGAATTTGAATTTGCAACCTTGGCATACCACTTGGGCGGTTATCTTGAGGAAGGTGTGATGCCAACTTGCATCACACCTTTCAGCCTCTATATATAGATATTGAGGGGATGCAAGGATTGGCCATCTCATAGAAAGTGTGAATAATTAATTTTTTTACATTCCCTTAAAAAATTCTCTCTATCTATACATTACATCATGCATTGAAGCTTTGCATTTCTTCTTCTTCCCGATCTGAAAATTGGCATCATCTACCTTATTTTCTCATCTCTAAATCCATATTCTAGTTAGAGGAAATTGGAAGATCAATTGGTGTGTGGATCTTAACAATAGAGGCATGGCACTTGACTTGCTAGATTTTGGAGATCCACTTGCAATAGCTCTAGATTGGCGAATATTTCTAGAGCAATCTAGAAGCCTTTTTGCTCCAACATTTTCACAATTGCTTTCTTAGTGTGTGAGGTGTTCTGTATTTAATTTGGTGATTTTTGTAGAAGTTTAACTAGAGTGATTGTTGCTGCCTTTCTGCTATGCTCATTCTAGACAGTTTTTGAATCCAAGAGAGATCATTATTTTTCTCCTCGATTTTGAGCTACAAGAGATAATTCTTTATCCTATTCCAAATCTATAGCATAATTAGATCCCTAGTAGTAGGAGTAGCCTAGTTAATATAAGCTTATGAAGTTTTTATTATTGGATCCTAGTGCTACTCTTGCTTTAATCGAAGACCTATGAGGAAGCTATATTAGACATAGATTTAAGATATTGGGTTGATGCCATGAAATCCGAAATAAACTCTATATACTCCAACTAAGTATGAACTTTGGTAGATTTACCAGAGGGTATAGTACCTGTTAGATATGAGGGGATCTATCAACAAATGCTAGGAGTTAATGGAGAGATTATGACCTTCAAAGTGCAATTAGTGGCAAAGGGTTACACTCAAAGACTCGATATTAATTTTAGGGAAACTTTTTCATTGGTCACTATGCCTATGTCCATTAGGATTTTACTCGCCATAATCGTATATTATGACTACAAGGTAAGACAAATAGATGTGAACATCACTTTCCTCAATGAAAATATTGAAGAAGAAATTTATATAAGGCAACTATGAGGTTATAATCCAAAGAGGGTGAGCAAAAAGTTTGCAAACTCAAGAGATCCATTTACAGACTCAAAATCGTTGTCCTAAAGTTGAAACATATGTTTTGATTAGACAGTCAAATCATTTGGTTTTATCAAAATGTGTATGAACTTTATGTGTACAAGAAGGTTAATGGGAGTAGTATACAGCTTATTGTGCTTTATGCTAATGACATTCTTCTCATTGAAAATACGAGAGAAATGTTAAAGTGTACTAAAGCGTGGTTATCTACTTAATTCTCCACAAAAAATTTGGAAAAATTTGGGAGAAACATTCTATATATTAGGAATATGTATCTATAGAGATAGATCAAGGGGAATGCTAGGATTTTTCCAAACACCTTACATTGATAAGATATTAAAGAGGTTTAGTATAGAAGAATTCAAGAAGGGATTCATCCTAATGGGACACAGTTCGCATCTCATCAAGTCTATGCCTTTAAAACAGATGATGAGTGACATAAAATGTCCCGCATACTTGATGTGTCTGCCATAGATAGCATAATGTATGTCATTCAATGTACAAGGCTGAATGTAGCACATGCTCTAAGTGTTATGAGCTGCTTTCAATTTGACCGTGGTGAATGTTACTAGAAAGATGTTAAAGTGATCTTTAAGTACTTGAGAAGGACTAAGAATGTGTTTTTGGTATACAACAATAGAGAATTGAAACTCAAGGGATTTTTAGAATTTAGTTTTCAATTTTATGTAGATGACCTAATATCCATTTCTTGATTCATATTTTACCTTAATGGTGGTGCGGTAAGTTGGAATAGTTCTAAACAAGACACCATGACTAATTCTACCATAGAGGTGGAATATATTGCAGCTTCAGCAGCTACAAAGGAAGGTGTTTGGATGAAAAACTTTTTCCTAGAGTAGGACATAGTGCCTAGCATTTCTGAGCCTATAGTTGTCTTTTGTGACAATAATAGAGCAGTGGTGCAAACTAAAGAGCTAAGATCTCATTAGTGATCTAAGTACATTTTAAGGTGATATCATTTGATCCGTGAAATCATTGATATAGGCGACATTTGAGTAGAGAGAAAGCCTTAGAAGAGAATATAGCAGATCTACTGACTAAACCCCTAAAGCAAAAGGTCTTTGAAGGACATCTTGAGAAAATAGGTCTCAAAACTATGGGAAATTGGCTTTAGCACAAGTGAGAGATTGTTAGAATAGTGCCCTACAGCCTATTAGATTGGCATGTAAACTATTTCAATTGTTAAATAATCTAGATTGAATTATATTCATATTTAAGTGGCCATCTTCATCTTATGCTTATTTTTCTTCACTAGCATTTGGTTAAAGCCCTTAGATCATACAAAACTATGAGACTTGGCCACATACTGGGTGGTGATCATGAAGCAAGTCTTACGTGATCGTGGTCTTAAAGTATTTCAAGTCATAGATTCTTATGATACAGAGCATCTAAGATTTGGATATGAAGGTTAGAGTAGCGCTAGGCTACAATAATTAAAACTTCAAAAGCTAAAATTTGAAAGCAAGTAAGGTATTAAAACTTCAAAAGCATGGAATTACCTAGTTCTTACAAGCATAACAAGGATTTAATCATGATATGGATTCAGATTTAATGAGTGCAGTACCTTGGAAAGTGAAATCTAAGGAGAGAGTTGTGAATTCTTCACAATTCCAGAAACTATCTAAACTTCTATAGCTGGAATAGTGCAAAAATTGACCAACCAAAACTCCTCCAAAAATTACAAGAAAATTGTTGGAGCTTCTCAATATCTCAAAGAATTCTTTGTAAAAATTATGAATCAAAAACCTTTTTGCAACTTCCTTGAGAAAATTGCCAAATTGGACTCTGTGCTGATGGATCTCCAAAACTGGCAAACTCTCTTGTTTGCCTCTATTGTTATAATCCACACCAATTAATTCTTCCAAAATCTCCAATTTATAAGCTAGAATAAGAGAGGAGATTTACAGAGCTGAAGGCCGATTTTAGGTAGGGGAGAAAAAGAAGAGAGCAAAGCTTTCAACATATGAATATAATGCTTGTAAGAGATTTTGGAGGGAATTTTGCAAAGATTCTAATCTTCGCACCAATTGTGATATGACCAGCCATCTCTCTCTATATCTATATATGGATGCCGAAAATGTGTGATATCAAGGTGGCATCACACTATGCATGAGAATGAGTAGTTAAGTGGGCTTGCTTATGTGGCAAATGTAAATCTAAAAATCATTTGAATTTCATGTGCATTTAATTACAATGGGAATCTAATTCTAAATTAATTAAGATGTTAATTCAAATGAACCCGTCATTTGAATTTTTCCTCCAAAATTCATTCTTCCCAAGTAATTAAATTAAACTCTTGAATTTAATTAATTATCCTTTAACTTAACTCTTTAAATCAAACTTGCTTAACTTCTTAAGTTTAATTTGTTAACATAACTTTTTAAGTTAACTTTACTAATTGATGGTCATGTTGCCACCAAAAAATTAACTCCTTAATTTTGCTCTAATTTAACTCCTTAAATTAGTTGATTAATTTAACACTTAAATTAATCAAGTCAAAGTTAACCCTCAAACTTGGCACCAAAAATTGATCCACCAAGAGAGATCAATTTCTAATGCCTTAGAAAATTCTCTCCATCAATTAGAAAGCTAATTAGATTTTGTGTGTGATCTAATAGGTTCTACCATCCATTGGATATGGGCTCACAACTTCTTATGACTTTTGACTATCTTATATTCATTTTAGTTTAAAACTCTATTTAAACTAATCGAATCAATTCAATTAATCTCATTAATTGAAAAGTACCCAATTTCCATGGACAATGTCCAACCTCAAACCCATGGAGCCTAACTAATTGGCTGAAATGAATAATCTAGAGAACCATCATCGCTTTACGCATACCATGCAAATATGGTCCTTCAGTCTCCTATATCCCTAAAGAGATAAGGGGCAAGATATTTATTGGCTTCCTAATAGTCTTGAGATTATATCTCTATTCTCAATGTTCAATCTCGTTATGTGACCTCACCTTTGGAAAAATATTTTTTCAAATTATCACACCACCTTGAGCGTGGATTTTTGGGAATCAATTATTATAGAATACATAGGAGATGCACTCACACTTCACAATAATGAGTCAGATTCCATCTTGGATCTCATAGACCTCTATGCCAACTGCCCAATCTCATCCTAAAAGACCCACTAAGTGGTCAAGAAAGAGTCAATGCATAAGGATTGGACATAAGGTTACCATGGATCCTCAAGTCAATGGATTAATAATATGCAGTAGTGTAAGCAAGAGAACTAGCTACTACCGACTTGCTACTATAGCTATCTAGTAGGTTCTCTAATAGGTCTTTAGTACTTTTTTCTCTAACAAAAACCCACTAACATGCTCTTGTATCTCATATAGTTGCTCATGGAACAAAGTAATCTCCGAACCTTAGATTTTTGCATCATTAGTGAAAGTCTAATCGGATCTTAGATGCCCCATCTTTGAAAATCCTATAGCTTGGAAGGTTTAATATCACGACCGTATAAGACTTATTCTATGGTCACCAAACCAAGTCATGTATCTTAGGTGATCTAAAGGTTTTATCCAAATGCAAGTGAAGTAAAATAAGGTATAAGATGAAGATAGCCATATAAATAAATCATTTAATGAAGATTATTTTACAAGGAAATAGTCTTTGCAATGCTAATCTCATTGGCTTGTAGGGCATTATTCCAACAAAATTAATTAGGCTACTCAAGCTAACAAGGATATAACCATGCTCATGATTCATATTTAGGTAGAGAATTACCTTGATGAGCAAATATCCATGGAAAAAATGGTGAACCTTTCATTAATCCAAAATCTGCCAGAAACCAGGGCAACTAGAAGAGAGAACTTTTGCCTCATCCAAACTTATCCAAAAATCACAAAAAAATTACTATATCTTCTCATCACCTTAATTGTAAAAATTCAGAGCAAAAAACATTATGGATCTCCAAAGGCAAGCAAATCAAATTTTTGCCTATATTGTAATATTCCACACACTAATTGAGCTTCTAATTTTTCCTCACTTGTTGGATAAAGAGAAGAGAGAAGCTATGGTGGAGGCCAATTTTAAGGTAGGAGAATAATAGAGAGCAAAGCTTCAACACATAAAGCAATGCTTAGAGTAAGTTTTTGGAGGGAAATGTGAAAGATTATAATCTTCACACTAGAATGTAAGTGCTGAATATATGCCCTATCTATATCTATCTCTACATATAGACGGAGAATGGTATGATGGTGTGATGCCAAGTTGGCATTAGACCTTCCTTGAGGTGGGCGGTCAACTTGCATGCAAAGTTAGCAAATGCAAATTTAAATCTTATTTAAATTTCATGTGCATTTCAATCTAATTTGAAATCTAATTTGAAATTAATTAAAATGCCAACTCAAATAAACTCATCATTTGAATTTTCCCTCCAAAATTTATTTTTTTCATTAATTAAATTAAACTCTTTAATTTAGTTAATTAACCTTTGACTTAACTTTAAGTCAATAAGCTTAATTTTAAGCTTAATTTTATTAACTTAACTTTTAAGTTAACTTTGATCAATTGGAGATCAAATGGCACCAAATAATTAACTCTTTAATTATGGGTCTAATTTAACACCTTAAATTAATTGATTAATTTAATACCTTAAATTAATCAAACCAAAATTAACCTCAAAATTGATCACCTCAAAATTGGTCCACTAGGAGTGAAAATTCTAACTGATAGAAAAATTCCTCCATCAATAAGAAAGCTAATTGGATTTTGTGTGAGACCCAATAGGTTCTACCATTCATTAGATACGGGCTCACAACTGCTTGTGACTTTTAAATATATTATATCCATATTAGTTTAAAACACTTTTAAACTAATCGACTCTATTTAATAAATCTCATTAATTGAAGAGTACCCAATCTCTATAGTCGATGTCCAACCTCAAGTCCATGGAGCCTAACTAATTGGGTGAAATGAATGCTTTTGGAGAACCATTATAGCTTTAGTGTACTATACAAATATAGTTATTCCATTTCCTATCTCCTGAGAGAAGCTTAGGATAAGATATTTGTTAGCTTTCTAATAGCCTCAATACTATGTTTCTATTCTTAATGCTTGATTCCATTGTGTGACCACATCTTTGGAAAATAGCTTTCCCAAATTGTCACACTACCTTGCACAAGAATTTTTTGAAATCGATCATTATAAAGTACATAGAAGACACACTTGCCCTTCACAAAGATGAGGAGTTGGATTTCATCTTGGAACTCACAAACCTCCATGCCAAGTAGCCGTACCTAATCTCAACCTAAATGACTTAATAAATGACCAAGAAAGAGTCAAAGCATGAGGACTGGGCACAAGGTTACTATAGATCCTCAGGTCAGATAACTAAAAATATGCACTAGCATAAGCAAGAAAATTTGGCACTATCGATTTGCTACTATGGCTAGCTAGTGGATTCTCTAGGTAGGTCTTCAATGTCTTGTTCTCTAGTAAACACCCTTTAACATGCATCTATATCTCATACGGAGTTGCCCATGGAATGAAGCAACATCCAACCCTTGGATTTATGAATCATTAGTGCAAGTCTAAGTAGATCTTAGATGCCTTATCTCATAAGATCATATAATTTGAAAGATTTAAGATTGCAACCATATACGACTTATTCCATGATTGCTATCAAATGTGTAACTAGGTCCCATAGTCTATTGTGATCTAAAGTCTTCATCCAAATAATGATGAAGTAATAAAGAGCATGAGATAAAGATGGCCATATAAAGAATATCATTCAATCAAGATTATTTTACAAGGAAATAGTTTTACAAGGCCAATCTAATTGGCTTGCTATACACTATTCCAATATGATAGACTTGCATTAATGATGCATAAATCCAAGGGGTTGGATATTGCACCATTTTATAAGCAATCTATGTTAGACATGGGTGTATGCTAGTAGATGGTTATCACAGAGCAAGTTTACTAAAGGCTTGCCCAGAGAATCCACTACATAGTGGCAAGTCAATAATGACAAGTTCTCCAACTTATGCTAGAACATATAATTAGTCTTTAGACTTGAGGATCCATGGTAATCTTGTGTTTAGGTCCTTATACTTTGACTTTTTCTTTACCCCTTTATGGGTCATATGGGTTGAGCTTGGGTATAAGCTACTTAGGCATGGAGTGGAATTGAACAATGGTAATAAAAATACATTTATTAAGGCTATTAGGGAACTGGCAAATATCTTGCCTTAGGCCTCTTTTGGGTGATAGAAGATGGAAGGATCTATTTTCATGGCAAGCGTAAAGCTAGAATGGTTCACCAAGAGCATATTTATTTCAACCAATTAGTTGGGCTTCATAAGCTTGTTGTAGGATATCGACCATAGAAATTAGGTACTCTTCAATTAATAGATATTAATTGAATAGAGTTATTAGTTTAAAAGAGTTTAAACTAATGTGAATATTTTGATATTCAACATATCACAAGAGTTATGAGCCTATGTCTAATGAATGGGAGAACCTAATGGGTTATACACAAAAGCCTAAAGGATGTTCTTTTTGATGAAGGGAAATTTCTAAGAGTTGGAAAAATTCGAAGTGATCGATTTTGTGGAGAAAATGGCTAGCTAATTTTTTGGTCATTTTAACTTGATTGATTTAATTATTAAATTGATCAAAATAATAAGGAGTTAAATTAGACCAATTAAATTAAGGAGTTGTTTTAATTTGTGACATATGACATTTAATTAGTCATGTTAACTAATGGGGTTGAGTTAAAACCTTCAAGCTTAAAGAGTTAAGTCAAAACCAATTAATTAAATTGAGGGGTTAATTTAATTAATGTGAGGAATTAATTTTGGAGGGAAAGTCAAATGAAGGAGTTCATTTGAGGTGCATTTATAATTTTTTTGGATGGCATTTCATGAGATGAAATGAAGACTCCAAATGAAATTCAAATATAAGTAAATTCACATTTCACATGCAACTTGCCTACTTAGGTGGCACCTCACCTCATGGGAGGTGTGATGCCAACTTGCATCACACCCTCACTCCTCTGTAAATATAGGTGGTCAGTCATATTGTTTGTAATTTATTTAGGTTCTTTTTTTCCCTCCAAAAGTGCGATCTACTTGTGTGTTGAAGTTTTACACATTTTTCTTCACCTTCCCTCCCCTTTTTGGCCTTCATCACTTCTTTATTATTTGCTGATCCATCTTACTAAAGGCTGATTTGAGCTTGCCTTGGGTGTGTGTATCATTTCATTAGAGGCTAGACATTTGGTTAGCTTTGCTCTTGAAGATCCATTGCAGGGTAGAAAGTTTGGTGGCAATTTTGAAGCACTTTCAGATTTTTTTTTTTGCTGAAATTTTTACTGCAATATCTCCAAGGCTTGAGAGAGGTTCTGTCTAAATTTCAGCCAAACTGGAGGTGGTTAGCTTGGGCAAACGTTGCCAGATTCCTGCTACGCCAATTGGAGACAGCTTTGAAGTGTTCAACCTTGTCTTCAATTCTACCTTGGATTTTAAGTGATCAAGGTATTTATCTTCTTCCAAATCTATTTTACAGCATGATTTGATCCATGGATGGAGTGTAGTCAAGTTTTAATTTAGCTCCTTTCGCTTTATTCATGGATCCTTGTGCTACACTTTTCTTCATTTAGAATCTAGAAATTTGTCAAAATATGTATGGAATATGGACATGGAGTTGTCCATGTGATTTGAAATGGTAAAAACATGAAAGAGCATATATTGGTGCCAAAGGCATACTAGGCGTGGACAATGCGCTTTTCGCGTACCTAGTTGGACGGCAATATGCCAGTTGGCTGCCTTAGCACTTATTCTGGTGCTATTTTGAGTTTTGGCCTATCTTATCTTTTTAGTTCAATACAAATTTGATGCACAAAAGTTGTGTAAGTGTTTGAAAATTATGTTAGACGTTTTTAATTGCTTTGAAAGTCAAGTTCAAGTTAACCTTCAATAATGAGATGCATAAAGAGTTGCTTATTTTTGCCAATTAATTAATTATTTATGAGATAAATATTTAATTGTATAAATCGAATGTTAATGTTTATTTATTGTTCATTTAATTGTTGAATGAATGATGAATGTATGGGAATGAACATGAGTCTTTGAATTAGTTTTATTTATTTCATGTTGTTGAAATAGCTATATTAAATCGAGGCTTGCAAGCCTCTTAATTTTCTACCTCGTAAATTTTATTAGAGTAGAACTCTAGGTGTAAGGATTTCTTTTCTCTTGTAAATGTTGTAAGGAGATAAAGAAGGCCAAGAGGATCAAGGAGGCCTGAAGGCCCATGTATGCATGGCATGCATTTGTGTAATAGATAAGATTTAATCAACCCACTTAAAATCAACTAAGTAGCACCTATGGCTCTAAGTGCACTACTAATAGTTTGTGACATGAAATGCTACCACATTTACATGTTGGCTTACGAGTCATGCGATAGGTTTTTTGAGGAAAGTTATGCTCACTTATGCTATGATGCACTTTAATTTGAAACACACTATGGTATTGTCTCATAAGTTATGGAATAACATAGTAGAGTTTATAATTAAAGATTGATTGGTAGGTTCAAAATTATTGATTGGTAGGTTTGACTTAACACTTAGTAATATAGATGTCGCACAAGTCATGGGTCTGTATGAGAGTGAGGTAAAACATATCAAGGGCTACATAGAGATACAATTATCAAAAGTTGCTTACTATAGGTTTTTTTATTGGTATCTCACGAGTTGTGCGTCCACAAATGATGCCTTCAAACCTTGAGTCTTACTAGAAAATGAGATTTTTTGAATTCCTTTAGGGGGTGAGGAATTTGTTAAAATAGTGGGAGAAAAATATGCTTAAAAGTCTATAAATATATTTTCTAATATTAAAATTCAATCACATGCTCATATTCTCTTTTTCACCTTTGTAGATTTTTGAAACCTCAATCAATGGCTAAGAATCCACTAAATGTTATTTATTCAACAAAAATAATAAAAGAAAAATAGATAACCAGGAAAATATCTATCTTTGGTGTGATAGATGTGACACATTTGCAAGAATAGGATGAACTAGTTAGAAGCTATCAAATCACTAAATGTTAGTAGTTTAGAAGCTTACTTACTTGTGGATCATGTTTGAAAGGAAAAATGACCAAGGGTCCTTTTGTAAACCAAATACAACAATCTACATGTCTTTTAGATTTGATCTATAAGGGTGTAGATAGTTCGCTAAGAATTAGTGCAAGAAAAGGCTATTCCTAATTTATTAACTTCATCGATGATTTTACTCGATTCAGAAATGTGTATCTATGAACTACAAATCTAAAGCCTTTGAAAAGTTCAAACAATATAGGAATGAAGTTAGAAAGCTATTAGGACTTAGTATCAAAATTCTTTGATTGGATTGAGGAGCTTAATACTTAAATACTGAATTATGGGGTTTTCTAAGAGAGAATGGGATTTTTTTCATAATGAACTCCATCCTGGGCACCCCAACATAATGAAGTAACTGGGAGGAGAAACTGTACATTGTTAAACATGGTCCATGATGAGCTTTACTAATATCCCTATCTCTTTTGGGGATACACCTTAGAGATGGAAACTAGGCTACTAAATATAATACCCTTAAAGTCGATATGCAAGACACTGCATGAGATATAGTTCGGCAAAGTTCTCTTTTATTCTTATCTAAGAGTTTAAGGATCTCCCGCCTATGTCAAGAGACTAGTAGGAGGCAAGTTGGATATGAAATTGACCTTGTGCAAGTTTATCGGATACTTAAAAGAGTCTTTGGGTTATTACCTTTATGATCCCTTGGAATAAAATGTGTTTATTTTGAGGAACGCCGCCTTTTTAGAAAAGAAGTTTCTATTAGATAAAAAGGGAATTATCATTAAACTTGATGAAGTTTACGATAACCATACCGTCCCACAAACGAAAGAGAAAAAAGTGCATCCTAAGCTAGTGCATAACTTGCTAGAAGTTTGGATCAAATTAAGAAGCAACCTAAAATGCTTGAATTCCTTCATGAAATTGTTGGAATAGTACCCTACAACCAATTAGAATTGATGTGTAATAACTACTCCAATTGTGAGATAATATTGATTGAGTAAAATTTTATAAAATGGTCATCTTTATCTTATGCCTTCTACACATCATTTGCATTTGGTTGAAGCCCTTAAATCATACAAAACTACGAAACTTTGTCAAGCATATAATGGTGATCATGAAACAAGTCTACAAAGTCAAGATTTTTAAATATTATAAGTTATATAATTTTATGAGAAAGGGAACCTAATATTCAAATAAACTTGCACTAACGATGCATGCTCTAAGGGGTTGGATATTACCATATTTCATAAGCAATGTATGATAGACATGGACATATGTTAGTAGGTATTTGTTAGAGAATAAGTTCACTGAAGGCCTGTTTGGAGAATCCATAAGGTAACCATTGTAGCTGTCAGTACTAGCAAGTTTTCAAGCTTACGATAGTGCATTTAATTATTCCATTGACTTTAGGATCCATAGTAATTTTATGTTTAGGTTCTTATACTTTGACTTTTCCCTGACCACATAACAAGTTATTCGAGGTTTAGATTGGGCATGAGCTATTTAAATATGGAGATTTGTGAGATCCAAGAAGGGATTCATTTCTTCATTGTTGTGAAGAATGAGAGCATCTCCAATGTATTCTATAATGATTAATTCCAAAAAATTCTTGCATAAGGTAAAATGACTAAAGGCTAGTAAGGCACTAGGATCTAATTTCAAAACTTCAAAACATGAAAGTAACTAGTGCCTACAAGATAAAAAAGGATCTAATCATGACTAGAATTTAGATTTAGATAGAGGATTACCTTGAAGAGCAAAATCCAAGGAATAACAAGTGAACACTTCACTGGTTCTAGAACCTACCTACTAGTGGTATAGCGAGAAGATTGTGATGATTGCCCAACCAAATAATATCCAAAAAATTTGAAAAAATATCTAGATCTTTCCAACATATTTTTGAACTTCCAATTAAAATTTCAGAATGAATGTCTATCTTAAACTCCTTGGAGAAAATCACCAATTTGGACCTTATGCAAGTGGATCTCCAGAAACAAACAAGACAAACACCTTACCTCTGTTGTAATGATCCACACACCAATGAGATCTTCCTAAATCTATGATCTATGAGCTGGAGTAAGACTATAGAAATTGAAATGTTGGAGGCTGAATTTTGGGTAGGAAGAAGAAGAAGGAAGCTTAACTTTCAACACATGAATGCTAGCTTACAAGTGGTTTTGAAGGGAAAAGAAGAATCTAATTCTTCACACCAATAAACATGATCTGGCTGAACCCTCTCTCTTTATATCTATATATAGATGCTGAATAGTGTGATGCCAAGTTGGAATCACACATTCCATAAGGGGGGCAACCAAGTGGGGTTGCTTAGGTGGCAAAATTTGAATCCAAATCTCATTTAAATTTCATTTGCATCTTAATTATATTTGGAATCTCATTTCAAATTAATTAAGATGCCATTTCAAATCTCATTTGAGCCTTCTCACTAAAATTCATTCTTCCTAATTAATCAAATTAAACTCTTAATTTAATTAATTATTCTTTGACTTAACTCTTTAAATCAAACTAGCTTAACTCTTTAAACTAAATTTGTTAACTTAACTCTTTGACCAATTGATGATCATGTTGGCACCAAATAATTAACTCCTTAATTATTAGTCTAATTTAACTCTTAAATTAGTTGATTAATTTAACACTTAAATAAATCAAGCCAAAATTGACCCTTAAACTTGGCACCAAAAATCGGTCCACTATGAGAGATCATTTTCTAACACCTTAGAAATTTCTCTCCATGAATTAGGAAACTAATTGAATTTTGTGTGTGATGTAATAAGTTCTACCATTCATTAAACATAGGCTCACAACTCCTTGTTACTTTTGAATATCTTATATTCCTTATAGTTTAAAACTCCTTTTAAACTAATCGACTCTATTCAATTAATCTCATTAATTAAATAGTACCCAATCTCCATGGTCGATGTCCAATCTCAATCCCATGGAGCCCAACTAATTAGCCAAAATAAATATTCTGGAGAACCATCATCGCTCTATATGGGCTATGCAAATACAGTTCTTCTATCTCAGATCTCTCAAAAGAAGCCTAGGGAATATACTTATTGACTTCCTAATAGCCTTGATAGTATGGTGTATTCTTAATGTTAGATCCCTATTATGTGAGCTCACATTTGAAAAAATTCTTTTCTAAATTGTCACACCACCTAAAGATTTCTGGGAATCAATCATCATAGAACACATAGGAGATGTACTTGCCCTTCACAACAATAAGGAGTCAAATTCCATCTTATATCTTACAAACCTCTTTGCCAGCTAGCTCATACCTAATCTCAACCCAAAAGACCCACTAGGTGGTCAAGGAAAAGTTAAAACATAAGGACCAAACACAAAGTTACCATGGATCCTCAGGTCAAAGGACTAATAATATACACTAGACTAAGGAAGAGAAGTAGCCACTATCGACTTGCCACTATAGCTATCTAGCGGATTCTCTGATAGGTCTTCAATGCCTTATTCTCTAACAAGTATCCACTAACATGTACCTATATCTCATACAGTTGCTCATGGAATGGAGCAATCTCCAACCCTTAGATTTATGCATTATTAGTGTAAGTCTATGCATGGTCACCAAACCAAGTCTTGTAGTCTTAGGTGATCTAAGGGCTTTTTCCAAATACAAGTGAAGTGAAATAAAACATAAGATGAAGATGGCCATATTAAGAATATCATTCAATCAAGATTATTTTACAAGGAAATAGTTTATATAGGGCTGATGTCATTGGCTTCTAGGGTACTATTCTAACAATGATAAGTTGAGGTCATAAAGGGAATCAAATATTGGATGTAGAGACACAGTTAATAAGGCTATTAGGGAGTCAACAAGTATCTTGTTCTAGGCCTCTTTCTGGAGATAGGAGATAGAAAGACTATATTTGCATAGTAGGCGTAAGTTATAATAGTTCATCAAGATATAATTCATTCATTTAATTAGTTGGGCTTCATGGGCTTATTGCTTGGCATTGACCATGGAGATTTAGAGCTTTTCAATTAATAGAGATTAACTGATAGAGTTATTAGTTTAATTATGTTCAAAATAATACTAATGTTTTTGAAGGCAAGATAGGTACTAGGTTCTATAGTCAAAACTTCAAAACATAAAGTAACTAGTGCCTACAACCAAAATAAGAATCAAATCATGCCTTGGATTTAGATTTAGATAGAGGATTTCCTTGATAAGAAAATTCAAGAAGAAATAAGTGAACACTTCATTGATTCTAGAATTTGCTTGCTCATGGCACAACGAAAGGATTGCAACGATCATACTTTCAAATCGCCTCCAAAAATTATAGAAACTTACTGGATATAGCCAACACCTTGAAGAACCTTCAGTCAAAAATTTAGATTAATTAGCTATCTGAAACATTTTGGAGAAAATCGCAAAGTCGGACCTCGCGTAGGTAGATCTCCAAAAATTGATCAAGCTACACGTCTGACCTCTATTGAAAACGTCCACACACCAATAAGACTTCCTAGTTCTCTAGTCCATAAGCTGGAATAAGACAAAAGAATTGATAATAGAAAAGATTGAAAATTGGTAAAAGGAGGAAGAAGAAAGAAGCTAAGCTTTCAACTTATGGAATGCTAGCTTGTAAAATGGTTTTTGGAGAGAAATGAAGAATTTAATCCTTCACACCTAATGCACATGTATCTTTCTCTCTCTCTCTGGCTGAGCCATCATTTATATCTATATATAGATGTGGAATTGTGTAATGCCAATGTGGCAGCACACATTCCAAAAAAGGAGGGGGGCCAAGAGAATGCTTAGGTGGCAAAAATGGAATCCACACTTTATTTGAATTTAACTTGTATCTTAATTATATTTAGAATCTCATTTCAAATTAATTAAGATACCATCTCAAATCTCATTTGAGTTTTCCCTCCAAAACGCATACCTCCTAATTAATCAAATTAAACTTTTTAATTTAATTAATTATCCTTTTTACCTAACTCTTTAAGTCAAACTAGCTTAATTCTTTAAATTTAATTTTTAACTTAACTCTTTAAGTTAACTTGACCAATTGATGGTCATATTGGCACCAAATAATTAACTTCTTAATTATTGCTCTAATTTAACTCTTAAATTAGTTGATTAATTTAGCACTTAAATCAATCATGCCAAAATTGACCTTCAAACTTGACACCAAAATTCGATCTATTCAGAAAGATCCTTTTCTAACTTCTTAGAAAACATTTTCCATTAATTAGGAAGCTAATTGGATTTTGTGTGTGACTCAATAGGTTCTACCATTAATTGGACATGGGCTCACAACTCCTTGTGACTTTTGAATATCTTATATTCATCCAAGTTTAAAACTCCTTTTAAACTAGTTAACTCAATTAAATTAATCTCATTAATTGAAGAGTACCTAATCTCCATGGTCGATGTCCAACCTCAAGCCTATGGAGTCCAACTAATTGGTTGAAATGAATATTCTAGAGAACCATCATAGCTCTATGTGTGCCATGCAAATATGGTCATCCCATCTCCTATCTCCTAAAAGAAGCCCAGGACAAGATATTTATCGGCTCCCTAATAGCCTCGATACTATATCTCTATTCTCAATGTTTGATTCCATTTGTATGACCTCACATTTAGAAAATGCCTTTTCCAAATTATCACACCACCTTGTGTATGGTTTTTCAGGAATTGATCATTATAGAATACATAGGAGATGTACTCGCCCTTCACAATAACGAGGAATTTGATTGCATTTTGGATCTCACAAACCTCCATGTTAAGTAGCTCATACCCGATCTCAACCTAAAAGATCGTTAAGTGGTCAAGGATAAGTCAAAGCATGAGGACTAGACACAAGGTTATCATGGATCCTCAGGTCAGAGGACTAATAATATGCACTAGCGTACGTAGAAGAACTAACCACTACTGACTTGCCACTTTGACTATCTAGTGGATTCTCAGGTAGGTCTTTGTGCCTTATTCTCTAACAAGCACACATTAACATGCACCCGTATCTCATACAGTTGCTTATGGAATGGAGCAATCTCTAACCCTTGGATATATACATCATTAGTACAAGTTTATTTGGATCTTAGATGCTCTTTCTCATAAAATCCTATAACTTGAAAGATTTAAGATCACGATCATGTGAGATTTGTTCCATGATCACCAAACCAAGTCCAGTAGTCTTAGGTGATCTAAAGGCTTCATCTAAATGCAAGTGAGGTATATTATAGCTTAAGATGAAGGTGGCCATATAACGAATATCATTTAATCAAGATTATTTTACAAGGTAATAGTTTATGTAAGGCTAATCTCATTAGTTTGTAGGGCTCTCTTCCAACATTCTCCCACTTGCCCTAAAGCCAATGTCCCATGGCCTTAAGATTCATTTTCTCAAGATGTCCTGCAAAAACTTTTTATGAGAGGGGTTTTATCAGTGGATCTGCTATATTCTCTATTAAGACAACTCTCTCCACTCGGATGACACCTTTATTAATGATATCTCAGATCAAATGATATCACCTCAATATGTGCATGGATCGCTAATGAGATCTTGGCTCTTTCACTTATGCTACCGTGTTATTATTGTCATAGAAGACAACAACTGGCTCAGCATTGCTAGGCACTACATTCAACTTTTGAATGATGTTTTTCATTCAAACACCTTCCTTTTGAAAGCAAGATAGGCACTAGGATCTATAATCAAAACTTTAAAATATAAAATAAATAGTGCTTGCAAGCATCCTAAGGATTTAATCATGTCTTGGATTTAGATTTAGTTAAAGGATTTTTTTGATGAGCAAATTTATGGAGAAACAAGTGAACACTTCACTGGTTCCAAAATCTGCCTGTTCGCGACACAGCAAAAGAATTACGACGATCACCTTACCAAATCACCTCCAAAAACTCTATAAAAATTATTGGAGATCGACAACACCTTGGAGAATTGCCAATAAAACATTTTGATTGATTGACCATCTAGATTGTCTTGGAGAAAATTGCAAAGTCAAACCTCAAGCAGAGAGCTCTCTAGAAACAGAGCAAGGGACACATCTTACCTCTATTGAAATAGTCTACACACCAATGAGACTTCCTAATTATCTTGTTCATGAGTTGGAATAGAACCAATAATTGATGGTGGAGGCTGAATTTGGGGTAGGAAGATAAAGAAAGAAGCTGAGCCTTCAACACATGAAATGCTAGCTTGCAAATGTTTTGGAGGCAAATGAAGAATCTAATTCTTCACACCATTTTTCGTATGCATGACCTCCTCTCTCTATATCTATATATAGAGGCTGAAAATGTGTGGTGCCAAGTTGGCATCACACAATGCATATTGGGAGGGTGGCCATGTATGGTTGCTTTGGTGGCAAAATTTGAATCCAAATCTTATTTGAATTTCATTTGCATCTTAATGACATTAGGAATCTCATTTCAAATTAATTAAAATGCCATCTCAAATCTCATTTGAGTCTTCCATCAAAATTTCATTCTTCCTTAATTAATCAAACTAAACTGATTAATTTAATTAATTATCCTTTAACTCTTTAAGTCAAACTAGCTTAACTCTTTAAGCTAAATTCGTTAACTTAATTTTTTAAGTTAACTTGACCAATTGATGTTCATGTTGGCATCAAATAATTAAATCCTTAATTATTGGTCTAATTTAAATTTTAAATTAGTTGATTAATCTAATACTTAAATCAATCGGGCTACAATTAACTTTCAAATTTTGGCCCAAAAATCAGTCCACTAAGAGCCATTTTCTGAGACCTTAGAAAATTCTCTCAATTAATTAGGAAGCTAATTGAATTTTGTGTGTGATCCAATAAGTTCCAACATTCATTGGACATGGGTTCACAATTCTTTGTGACTTTTGAATATCTTATATTCATTATAGTTTAAAACACCTTTTAAACTAATCAACTCAATTCAATTAATCTCATTAATTGAAGAGTACCCAATCTCTATGGTCGATCTCTAACCTCAAGCTCATGGAGCCTAACTAATTGGCCAAAATGAATATTCTAAAGAACTAACATCGCTCTACACATGCCATACAAATACGGTCCTTTTATCTCCTATCTCCCGAAAGAAGCCTAAGGCAAGATATTTGTTAGCTTCCTAATAGCCTCGATACTATGTCTCTATTCTCAATGTTCGATCCTTATCATGTGACTTCACCTTTGGAAAACTGCTTTTCCAAATTGTCACACCACCTTACATAGGGAATTTTGGGAATCGATCATCATAGAACACATAAGAGATATACTCACCCTTCACAATAGCAAGGAGTCGGATTCTATCTTGGATTTCAAAAACCTCCATGTCAAGTAGCTTATACCCAATGTCATCTCAAAAGACCAACTAGGTGGTCAAGGATGAGTCAAACTATGAGGACCGGACACAAGATTACCATGGATCCTCAAGTTAGATGACTAATAATATACACTAGCATAAGTAGGAGAACTAACAACTGCCAACTTGCCACTTCGGTTATCTAGTGGATTCTTCGATGAGTTTTTAGTACCTTATTCTCTGATAAGCACCCATTAACATGCACTCATATCTTATACAGTTGTTCATGGAATTGAGTAATCTCCAACCCATAGATTTATGCATCATGAGTGCAAGTCTATCCAAATCTTAGATGCACATCTCATAAGATCATATAACTTGAACGATTTAAGATCATAATCATGTGAGACTTATTCCATGGTCACCAAACCAAGTCCTATAGTCATAGGTGATCTAGGGGCTCCATCCAAATGCTAATGAGGTGAAACAAAGATCAATTGAAATATATATGTGCAACTTAATTATTTAGAGGTTGTTATTTTAGCAAAGTAAGTTCTCTATATAAAATTCAGTGATTAATAATAATATTCAAAATCTTTAACTTTATGAATGTTCTAAAAGAGGTTTAATGCTAAGGATCCAATTTAAAGCATTTAAAATTTGAAATTTAACCTATATTACAACAATGCAATTATCTAAATCATGCCTATATATCGGATTAAGGTTAGATTGTTACCTCTAAAAAAAAATCCAACCAAAACTTAAAGTAATGTTTCCTTTCTCAAAAGTTGATTGCTTCTGGTGTAGCAAGGTGGGATCAACTTTTGATTGAGAAAATCACCTCGAATTCAAGCCAAATCAGGACCAAAATTTGGACAACTTAACGAAGAATGTCCAGTTAAAATTTCAGCACCCACCTCCATCGAAAAGACCTAGAATAGAATCCAAAAAGTCTCTATTGGAATAGAGGATCACCAAAGCAAGCAATTTCAAATTCGTCTTGCCTCTAATGCTAAACTCCACACACCAATAGACAATCCTTTTCTCCTTAATTTAGCTGGAAAAACTAAGAAGAAAGAGAGCTTAGTTGGAGGATGAAAATGGTGAGGAAGGTGAAGAAGAAAGTAAAGCCTCAACACATGAGAGAATCACTTTTGGAGTAAATTTTGGATATTACTTTTAAATGCACAAAATGTGTGAATCATATTCAGTTGGTAGTCTTTCCCTCATATCTATATATAGAGGGAGGATGGTGTGATGCCAAGGTGGCATCACACCTGTTGGAATAGTACCCTGCAAGTCAATTAGATTAGCCTTGTAAACTATTTCACTTATGATACAATCTTAATTGAATGATATTCTTTATATGGTCATCTTTATCTCCTACTTTATTTCACTTCACTCTCATTTGGATGAGGCCCTTAGATCACCTATAACTATAGGACTTAGTTTGGTGACCACGAAATAATTTTCACACGGTCATGATTTTAAATCTTCCAAGTCATAAGATTTTACGAAATGGGATATTTAAGATTTAGATAGACTTGCACTAACGATGCACAAATCAAGAGTTGGAGATTGCTTCGTTCTATAAGCAATTATATAAGATATGGGTGCATGTTAGTGGGTGCTTGTTAGAGAACAAGATACTAAAGACCTACTTGAGAATCCACTATATAGCCATAATGTGAAGTCGGTAGTAGCTAATTCTCCCACTTATGCTAGTCTATATTATTAGTCCTCTAACTTGAGGACCCAAGGTAACCTTATGTTTGATCCTTATGCTTTGACTCTTTCTTGACCACTTAGCAGATGTTTTGGGCTGAGATTTGGTATGAACTACTTGGGATGGAGGTTTGTGAGATCGAAGAAGAAATCTGACTCCACAATATTATGAAGGGTGAGTGCATCTTCTACGTATTCTATAATGATCGATTCCAAAAATCTTTGCGCAAGGTGTTGTGACAATTTGAAAAAAGAGTTTTTCAAAGAGGAGGTCACACAAAGGGATCAAATATAGAGAATAGAGACATAGTATTGAGGCTATTAGGGAGCCGACAAATATCTTATCTTAGGCCTCTTTCAAAAGATAAGAGATAAAAGGATTGTATTTACATGGTACGTGTAAAGCTCTAAGAGTTCTCCAAAATATTCATTTCAGCTAATTAGTTAGGCTCAATGACCTTAAGGTTGGACTTTGACCACGAAGATTAGGTACTCTTCAATTAATGAGATTAATTGGATTGAGTGCATTGGTTTAAAAGGAGTTTTAAACTAAAATGAATATATGATTTTTAGAAGTCACAAGGAGTTGTGAGCGTATGTGCAATGAATGGTAGAACCTATTGGGTCACACACAAAAGCTAATTAGCTTTCATGCATGATGGAACAATTTTTTAAGTGTTAGAGATTTTTCTTTGGTGACCAATTTTCAAGGATACAATTAGACAGTCAATTTTGGCTTGATTAATTTAAGTATTAAATTAATTGGCTAATTTGTGGAGTTAAATTAGACCAATAATTAAGAATTTAATCCTTTGGTGCCAGGATGACCATCAATTGGTCAAGTTTACTTAAAGAGTTAAATTAACTAAGAGTTAAGAGTTAAGAGTTAAGAGTTAAGCTTGTTTGATTTAAGAGTTAAATCAAAGATTAATTAATTAAATTAAACTATTTAATTTAATTAATGCAAAGAATAATTTTTGGAGGGAAAATTTAAGTGAAGTGTTCATTTAAATTAGCATCTTAATTAATTTGATATTAGATTCCAAATGTAATTGAAATGTAAATGAAATTAAAGTAAGACTTGAATTTGAATTTGCCACCTTAGCATGCCACTTGGGCGGTTACCTTGAGGAAAGTGTGATGCCCACTTGCATCACACCTTCTAGCCTCTATATATAGATATATATAGGTGCAAGGATTGGCCATCACATTGTTGAAAGTGTGAAGAACTAGATTCTTTGCATTTATTCCAAAAACTCTCTCTCTATGCATTACGTCATGTGTTGAAGCTTTGCATCTCTTCTTCTTTCTAACTTGAAAATCCGCCTCCTCTATGTAATTTTATCCTCTCTAACTCCATATTCTATTTTTTGGAAATTAGAAGATTGATTGGTGTGTGGATCATAACAATAGAGGCAAGGCACTTAACTTGCTAGATTTTGGAGATCCACCTGCAGTAGCTCCAGATTGGCAAATTTTTATGGAGCGATCTAGAAGGATTTTTTATCCTAATTTTTCAAGGATTATTCCTGTGTTTTCTTAGGTACTCCATATTTAATTTGGTGATTTTTGTATCAGTTTAACCAAGGCAATTGTTGTTTCCTTCCCATTATGCTGATTCCAGATAGTTTCTGGATCCGAGAGAGAGCTTTGATTTTCTCCTTGATTTTGAGCTACAAGAGGTAATTCTTCATCATAATCCAGATATATAGCATGATTAGATCCCTAGCAATAGGAATATCCTAGTTAATTTAAGCTTATGAAGCATTTATTATTGGATCTGAGTGCTACTCTTGCCTTCAAATAGTATCAAAGCCTTTTTCATGCTATGTTTTAGATTATTGTTTCGTTGATTTCCTGTGATGAATTGATCAATATCACCAAATACTTGATACAAATAATATCTTGGAATGTTTGGTTGATGATGCATTTGGCTCAATTGGTTGATAAATTGTTTGCATGCTTTTATGTGATTTAAGTGTTAACTTATGTTTAAGTTTGATTTGATACATAGCTATTACTTTTGAATGTTGATTTGGCATTAATTGATGTTATACGTTGATGTAGCATGTTTATTTATGGCTGAAAGAGTTATGGACATTTTAGGACCCAATTGGATTGGAGTTTTGTTGGAGATTTTTGGAGAATTTGATTCTCATTTAAACTTGAATTTTTGAAACATGATTGAGCACTTTAATTTTCAGCTTTAAAATGATTTTTAGATCTGGGAATTGGTCCAAAATTTGTGATTTAATGTTTAGAAGGTATTCTACAATTTTTGGTGCACAAAAGTTAAGCTAAAAATAGGTTTGACTTGCTTTTAACCTCAAAACAAGGGTTACCGGCAGCAATAGTGCAAGCTAGCCTAGCAATGGGTGAGAGCTACTTCCTAGCCTATTGGAATAGTTCTCTGCAAGCCAATTAGATTGGCCATATAAATTATTTTCTTGTATGACAATTTTGATTGGATGATATTCATTATATGGCCATCTTCATCTTAAGTTATTTATTTTCTTCACTTGCTTTTAGATGAAGCCCTTAGATCACACAAGACTTGATCATATGCTAGGTGGTGATCATGGAATAAGTCTTACACGATTGTGATCTTAAATCTTTCAAGTCATAGGATCTTATGAGACAAGGCATCTGAGATCTAGATATCTTGCACTAACGATGCATAAATCCTGGGATTGGAGATTGCACCGTTCCATGAGCAACTTTATGAGATACGAATGCATGTTAGTGGGTGATTGTTATAGAACTATGTACTAAAGACCCATTCGAGAATCTACTAGATAGCCATAGTAGCAAGTCAGTAGTGGCTAGTTTTCCTACTTATGCTAGTGCACATTATTAGTCCTCTAACCTGAGGGTCCACGGTAACCTTATGTTCAGTCCTCTTGTTTTGACCACCTAACAGGTCTTTTAGGTGGAGATTGGATATGAGCTACTTGGCATAGAGGTTAGTGAGATCCAAGATGAAATCCGACTCCTTATCTTTGTGAAGGGTAAGTGCATCTCCTATGTATTAATATAATGATCGATTCCAAAAGATTCTTGTGTAAGGTAATGTGATAATTTGGGAAGGCATTTCCCAAGATAAGGCCACAGAAGGAATTGAACATTAAGAATAGAAATATAGAATCGAGACTATTAGGGAGCCGACAAATATGTTGGCTTAGACCTCTTTTGAGAGATAAAAAATGGAATGACTGTATTTGCATGGTATGGGCAATGCAAGATTAGTTCTTCAAGAATATTTATTTTGACCAATTAGTTAGGCTTAATGGGCTTAATGTTGGATATCGACCATGGAGATTAGGTACTCTTCAATTAATGAGATTAACTGAATTGAGTCGCTTAGTTTAAAAAAGTTTAAACTAAAGTGAATATTTGATATTTCAAAAGTCACAAGAAGTTGTGAGCCTATGCCCAATGAATAGTAGAACCTAATGGGTCACACACAAAAGCTAATGACATGATCTATTGAAGGAAGGGGAATTTTCTAAGAGCTATAAAATTTATAATTAATTTTTGGATGAGGCAAAATTATAGTCATTTTAGCTTGATCAATTTAATTGTTAAATTGGTCAAATTAATTTAAAAGTTAAATTAAGATCAATTAATTAAAGGTTAATTAATTGATGTCACATGACTATCAATTGGTCAAAATTAATTTAAGGGTTAAGTTAATTTTGGCTAGCTTAAGACTCAAAAGTTAAGTCAAACAATTATTAATTAAATTAAAGTGTTTAATTTAATTATTTTTGAGAGATAATTTTTGTAAAAATTATTACATGAAGAGTTCATTCAATAAGAATTAGAATTTAATTGCAATGCATTTCATTAGATAAAATTTGTGCTTCAATTACATTCAGTAATCACTAGTTAGTAGCCACCTAAGCAAGGGACACTTGGTATCACTTTCTTGTGTATCACTTTCTTGTGAGAGGTGTGTGACCACTCCTATATGTGGATATGGTAGAGTGGCTAGCCAGATGCATGTGAGGTATGCACATTTTATATTTTTTCTCCCAATAATATTGCGTAGTGAAAATCTAAATTGTTAGCATCCTATAAGTCTCTCTTTCTCCCTTCTCCTTCCACCTCAATATTCTCAATCTCCCTCCCTTATTCTCTATAGATTTTCCAGCTTTTCTATGGAGAATAGGCCATAGATTTAGTGTGTGGGCATTTGCATTAGAGGTAATCTATTTTAGTTGCTTTTGCTCTTGACTAGAGTAATTTCTGGAAGCTAATTTTTGCTTCTTCTGGGAGCACCTCTAGTGTTATGATCAGCCTAAAATTTGGAATGAAGAATCTTCAATGGTTTGAGGTGTTTCAGTATAATTTTAGCCAAAATAGAGGAGTTTATCTTAGGGAAAATCAATGGTGATTCTGCTGCGCTGGTGAAGAGCTTGTTTGACGGTTGAAAAGAATTTTCATGCTTTACAAATTTTATGCTTTCACCCAAGTATTTTCATCTTTTAAATTTGAATCCTATGCATATCTAGATCCTTTTGGTGCTGTGTGGGCTAGTTTATTCAATTTATTTTGAAAATATTTTGATCCTAGTGCCACACAAATCTTTAAGTAGTATCGGAGCCATATTCATGCATGGATTTAGATTTTCTTAGCTTAGGTGATTGGTTCTTGTGAAGAATTGATCAATATCACCATGTACTCGATCCATATGATGGGTTGGAGTGCATGAATGATCTTGCTTGTGGCTCCTTGATTGATGAATTGAATCATGCTATTATGTGCGTTAATTGTTAAATAATATAATGGGCATGTTTTGATTCATTTTTTTGATGTTAAATTTTGATTTGGCATTGGTGAATGTTGTATTATGATAAAGCACGTTGTGAATGGCCTTAAGTTATTTTGGTCATTTTTTGGTCCATTAAGATTGGATATAATTGGAGATTTTTGAAGAATATGATTTTTGCTTAAACTTAGTTTTCAAGCATCTTTGGGCACTTGATATTTCAATATTAAAAGGTGTTTGATCATCTCACCCTAGGAGCAAGTTAGGCTATTTACTTATTTATGCTTTTCATATCCTATTGATGTATGAGATGCATGATTAGGATATAAAGAACTTAAATAAGAAGATAAAAATGATGAGATCTTTGCAAGCAAAAACCCTCAACTTAGAATTTCTAAGTGTTTTCAAATATTAAGTCTAAATGGATACAAATTAAAAGAGTTTTAGTTAATCTAAGTCTTCCACCAATAGTGTACACATGACGACGCTACTGATTTTGTGTGATAGCACTCAATCATAGGGGTTACACTTAGGAGGAAAGCTGTGAGAATACACTTAGCATGAGATATACTTTTGACTTAAGAACCTTCACGCGTTGGCACTCAATCATAGGGGATATCATGAGGCTGTCTTGAATCAAAGTATGATTGGTGGGTTGGACTTAATGCTTAGTAATATAGATGGCGCACGATCACGTGGATTTATATGAAAAGTGAGGCAAAATATATCAAGTGTTACAAGAGATGAAATTAGCAATATAGCAAGGGTTTCATGAGATGCAATTAGTAAACGTTGCTTACCCTTCAATTGCTCATGGATGGAACTCAATCACAGGGGTCCATTAGTAGGTCATTAGAGTCTTGATTCTCACTAGAAAATTTAATTTCCTGAATTCTTCTTAGGGGTGATGAATTTGATGAAATAGTAGGAGGAAAACATGCTTGAAAGACTATGAACATATTTTTAGTATCAAATTCAATCACAAGCTTATATTCTCTTTTTTGTCTTTTATGATTTGTGAAATCTCGGAATGGCTAATAATTCCACTCAATGTTATTTTGGAAACTAATAAACCAATCGGGCCAAACTTACACAATTGACTTAACCTCAAAAATCATTCTAGATTCCTACAATTAGATATATGTCCTTTATCATGGTGCTCCTAATTCCTTTGGGATTAATATAGATCTACAGACACGTGAAAAGTTCACGAATTGAGCTTAGGATCATCCTATCCCTTAGTCTTATGATGGCATCTACAAACTTTAAAAGTTTCAAGGACATATGAATGGTACCTTGGTTAAAATTTACAAAGAGTTATAAAACAAACGAGGTATGAAAAGTTCATATAGTCAAAAAATACTTTTCAAGTTAAGATGGATGAGAAGTCATGTGTCATCAACTACGGTCTAAAGATGATTAGGCTTGGAGAAGCTTTTCAACTTAGACACAGTGATGGACAATGATCTCCATGAGGATTTGATCCTTACATCTTCGTTGAGTTTTATTGATTAAAGTGTTGATCTAGAAGGAGAATACCATGATAAGGGCAAACGTTTGACACTTATTTCCTCATCCACATCTATGGGCCCAAGGGGTACTAGAAAGGGATGTTAAAGGAGAAAAGGTTCTTTCTCTAAGGGAAAACAACCATTAAAGATATCCAGAGGGGTCAAGAAGATTATAAGGAAAATAGTCGATATTATTTGTTTCTACTTGGGCAAAATAAGCTATTGGAAACACTATTGCAAGGAATACCTTGCAACCCTTAAGAAGGGATGTCCTTTATTGAAGTAATTTTGAGGTTAAATTTTTCCTCATAGATATATGATATCGTATGTGGTTCTTTTCTTTGTAAGTTATTATAAAGAATAGAAAAAAGAATAGAACCAAGTGATGTGGATATGATCCACCATTTTGGCTAAGGAGCAAGAGTTATGTCCAAAGTCAAAGGCACACAATAAGTTAGACTTAGAGTACTCCATACTTATAATAGACCTTTGTTATAAGATACTATATATTGTTGAGAATATTATTTCAATTCCCATTTTGGATAGCGAAAGATTTGATCCTTCTATTTCAAATAGGAGATTGAAGGCATTAAAGAATAAGTTCTTTAATTGCTCATGGAACACTTAACAAAGGATTGTACATATTGGATTCTTATCCTTCACTAAAGCACTTTCAACTAAGTAAGAGAATTAGATATCCAAGAAGAAACCATGTTATGACATGCAAGACTTAGGCATATCACGAAAAATAGGATGAACAAGATGGAAGCTCTCAAAGCATTAAATGTTAGTTGCATTGAAGACCTTTCTACTTGTGATCTTGTTTGAAGGGAAAAATGGCCAAGGCTCATGTTGTGGGACAAATGGAATGCTCCACAAATTCTTTAGATTTTATCCATATGGATGTTTGTGGTCCACTAAGAGCTAGTGAGAGAGGAGACTATTTTTACTTCATCATCTTCATTGATGATTATAGTTGGTATGGACACGTGTATTTGTGAAATACAAGTTCGAGGCCTTTGAAAAGTTCAAAAAATATAACAATGATGTAGAAAATCAAAAATGACTTAGTATTAAAGCCCTTCAATTGAATTGAGAGAAAAAATACTTAAGTACCATATTCTTGGATTATCAAAAGGAGAATGGGATTCTCTCTCATTGGACTCCACCTATCACACCCCAACACAATAGAGTAGCCAAGAGGAGAAATCGTACCTTATTGAACATGGTACATTCCATGATAAGCATCTTTGATGTGCTTATATCCTTTTGGGGATGTGCCTTAGAAATGGCTACGAGGTTACAAAATATAATACCTTCAAAATTGGTACCAAAAACACCATATTAGATATGACATTGCAAAGCACCCTCTTACCAACATTTAAGGGTTTAGGGATATGCCGTCTATGTGAGACGGACAATGGGAGATAAGTTGAATAGTAGATCCACCTTGTGTAATTTTGTGGGATACCCCAGAAAGTCTATTGGTTATTACTTTTATGATCCCTCGAAACAAAATGTGTTTGTTTTAAGGAATGCCACCTTTTTGAAAAAGAAATTTCTATAAGATAGAAAATGTGTTGTAATTGAACTTGGTGAAAGTTTAAGACAATCAATAAATCCCACAAGTGGTAGAAATAAAAAAACAAGTATTAAAGTGCCTTGTACATAACCTCGGAGAAGGTTAGACTGGATCAAGAAGTAACCCAAAAAGTTCTAATCTCTTCATGAGATGGGTTAATCGGATAGAGATCCAAAGACCTATGAGATCTAAAATAGATTTGGGACGTTGGCTTGAAACCATGAAATCTAAAATGGACTCCATGTGCGCAAACAAAGTATGGACTTTGGTAAATCCACCAAACGGAATAGTTCTTGATTGGTTACAAATGGATCTATAAGCAAACGTTTGGGACAGACGGAGAAGTGGTGACTTTTAAGGCATGACTAGTGACAAAAGATTACACTCAAAGACTTGGTATCGAATTTGAGAAAACATTTTCACTAGTCGCTATGCCTAAGTCTATTTAAATTTTACTTGCAATAGTTATATATTATGACTATGAGGCATGGCAAATGGATGTGAAAACAGCTTTCCTCAATGGAGACATTAAGTGGAGAATTCACAACCACAACGTTTTACATCTAATAGGAGTGAGCAAAAGGTTAGTAAACTCTAGAGATCCATTTATGAACTCAAACACGCATTCTGAACTTGGAATATATGTTTTGATTAGCAAGTCAAATCATTTGGCTTTGTCAAAAATGTGTATGAACCATGTGTGTGCAAGAGGCCAGTGGGAGTAGTATACAGTTTATTGTGTTTTATGCTGATGACATCCTTCTTATTGGAATGAGGTAGGAATGTTAGAGTGTACTAAAGTATGGTTATCTACACAATTCTTTATGAAGGACTTGGGAAATACATCCTGCGTATTGAGAATATATATCTATAGAGATAGATCAGAGAGGATGATGGGGCTTTCCTAAATCCTATACATTAAACAAGATACTAAAGAGCTTTAGTATGGAAAAATCCAAGAGAGGATTCCTTCCCATAGGACATGGCATTCATCTCTCAAAGTCTATGGCCCTTAAGACTGAAGAAGGGAAATGAAGAATTTCTCACATACCTCATGCCTCTGCTGTTGGAAACATAATGTATATAGTTTAATGTACTAGACTGGATATGGCACACTCTCTAAATGTTATGAGTAGGTTCCAATCCAATTCTGGTGATAGTCATTGGATAGCTATAAAAGTAATCCTTAAGTACTTTAGAAGGACTAAGCACTTGTTTTTGATATACGACAATGGAGAATTAAAACGCGTGGAGTTTTTGGATATTAGTTTTCAATCTAATGTAGATGACCTAATATCCAATTTTGGATACACATTTTTCCTTCATGGTGGCATAATGAGTAGAAAGAGTTCCAACTAGACACCATAGCCAAGACAACTACTATGGTGAAATATTTTGTGGTTTTGGAAATCATAAAGGAAGGTGTTTGGATAAAAACTTCATCCAAGGTTTGGATGTAGTGCTTAGCATGCATGAGCCTGCAATTGTCTTTGGATGATAATTTGGGACTTGAGCCAATATTTCATCAGTGGTCCAGACATATTAAAAGTATTATCATTTGATATATGATATCAATTGATAGAGGTGAAAACTAAGTGGATAAAAGTAGCCTTAGAAAAGGATATAGTAGAACCAATGTATTAACCCCTAAAAGGAAAAGGTTTTTGGCGGACATCTTATGGAGATGGGTCTTAAGGCTATAGGGAAATTAGTTGGGCTCCATGAACTTGAGGTTGGACATCGACCATAGAGATTGAATACTCTTTAATTAATAAGATTAATTGAATTAAGTCTTTTAGTTTAAATGAATTTAAACTAAAGTGAATATTTGATATTTTAAAAGTCACAAGACTTGTGAGCCCATGTCCAATGAATGGTAGAACCTAATGGGTCATACACAAAAGCCAATGACATGGTCTATTGAATGAAAGAGAATATTCTAAGAGCTACAAAATTCATGAACAATATTTGGAGGAGGAAAAATTGTAGTCATTTTGGCTTAATCAATTTAATTGTTAAATTGGTCAAATTAATTTAAGAGTTAAATTAAGATCATTTAATTAAAGGTTAATTAATTGATGTCACTTAACTATCAATTGGTCAAGATTAATTTAAGGGTTGAGTTAATTTTGACTAGCTTAAATTGTTAAGTGCTTCAACTTAAAAGTTAAGTCAAACAATTATTAATTAAATTAAAGTATTTAATTTAATTAAATTGGAGAGATAATTTTTGGAAGAATTATTAAATGAATAGTTCATTTAATAAGAATTATAATTTAATTGCAAGATATTTCAATAGATGAAATTTGTGCTTCAGTTAAATTCACTAATTGCTAGTTAGGGCCACCTAAGCAAGGGACACTTGGCATCACCTCCTTATGGAAGATGTGTGACAACCCCTATATATAGATAAGGTAGAGTGGCTGGCCAAATGCATGTGAGGTATGGACATTTTGTGTTTTTTCTCCCAACAATATTGTGTAGTGAGAATCTAAATTGTTAGCCTCTCATCAGTCTCTCATTCTCCCTTCTCCTTCCACCTCAATATTCCCAGCCGTCCTCCCCTTATTCTATACAAAATTTCTAGTCTTTATATGGAGAATAGTTTATATATTTGATGTGTAGACATTTGCATTAGAGGAAATCTATTTTGATTGCTTTTGCTCTTGACTAGAGCAGTTTCTCGCAGCTGGTGTTTGCTTCTTCTGGGAGTACCTTTGGTGTTTTGATTGGCCTAAAATTTGGGCTGAAGAATCTTCAAAGGGTTTAGGAGTTCCAGGACAAACTTCAGCTAAAACGGAGGAGTCCATCTTTAGTAAAATTGGTGGTGATTCTTATGCATTGGTGAAGAGCCTGTTTTACGGTTGAAGAGAGTTTTCTTGCTCTTCGAATTTTTTACTTTCACCCAGGTATTTTACTCTTATAAATCTAAATCCTATGCATGTATAGATCCTTGTGGTGTTGTGTGGGCTACTTTATTCAAATTTGTTTTTTGAAAATATTTGGATCCTAGTGCCACACAAACCTTCATAACCGCACGCCAAGCTTCACTAGTAGTGCCCAATTTGAGGTTGGGAAGGTTTTGAGCTTATTCTTGGTTCCATGAGTGGCTATAAATTACATTAAATCATGTATTATGGATGTACAAGTGTTTTGCAAGTCCTCAAAATTATGTTTGACATTTTTTATTGCTTTTAAAAATCTAGTTAAAGTTAATCTCCAATTTATTGCATAAATGTAATGTTTGACCAATTATTTGTTTATGAGATAAACATTTAATTGTTGGAATTAATTTTTAATTCAAAATTTTTTATTGTTCATTTAATTGTTGAATGAGCCTTTAGCATTGATTTTATTTGTTTCAAGTTGTTGAAATGGATTTTATTAAATAGGGCTTGCATGCCTCTTTTTCTATCTTGTAAAAGTTATGAGAGTAGAAACACTAGGAGTGAGGATTTTCTATTTATGTAAATATTTCATAGAGAAAAACAGGCCATCAGAGACATGGAGACGTTTGCAAACCCATGAATGCATGAGATACACTCATGTAATTGAAGGCTAGTAAGGCATTAGGATCTAATATCAAAACTTCAAAACATCAAAGTAACTAGTACCTACAAGCTAATCAAGGATTTTTTCATGCCTCTAATTTATATTTAGATAAAGGATTACCTTGATGAGCAAATCCAAGGAGAATCAAGTGAACACTTCACTGATTATAGAATCTGTCTAACAGTAGTGCAGCAAGAAGATTGCAATGATCGCCCTATAAAATCAACTTCAAAACTTTTGACAAAATGTCCGGAGATATCCAACACCATGGGGAACTTTCAGTTAAAATTTTAGATCTGTTTTCTATCTAGAATGTCCTGGATAAAATCGTAAAGTCAAACCTCGTGCATATGAATCTCTAGAAATTGAGCAAGTCACACACCTTGCCTTTATTGAAAAAATCCACACACCAATGAGATCTTCATAGATCTCTAGTATTTTAATTGGAATAAGACCAAAGATCTGGTGATGATGGAGGCTGAATTTGAGGTAGGAAGATGAAGAAAGAAGTATAGCCTTCAACACATGAAATGCTAGCTTGCAAATGTTTTGGAAGGAAATGAAGAATCTGATTTTTCACACCAAATGTGATATGCATGATCTTCTCTCTCTATATCTATATATAGAGGCTGAAAATTTGTGATGCCAAATTGGCATCACACAATGCATGAGGGGGGGCGGCTGCCAAGTGGGTTGCTTAGGTGGCAAAATTTGAATCCAAATCCCATTTGAATTTCATTTGCATCTTAATTACATTTGGAATGTTATTTCAAATTAATTAAGGTGCCATCTCAAATATCATTTCAGTCTTCCCTCCAAAATTCATTCTTCCTTAATTAATCAAATTAAGCTCTTTAATTTAATTAATTTTCCTTTGACTTAACTCTTTAAATCAAACTAGCATAACTCATTAAGCTTAATATTGTTAACTCTATAAGTTAACTTTACCAATTGATGGTCATGTTGGCACCAAATAATTAATTTCTTAATTATTGGTCTAATTTAACTCTTAAATTAGTTGATTAATTTAACACTAAAAACAATCAAACCAAAATTGATCCTCAAAGTTGGCCCCAAAAATCGGTTTACTAGGAGACACCATTTTCTAACATGTTAGAAAATTCTCCCCATTAATTAGAAAGCCAATTGAATTTTATGTGTAACCTAATAGGTTTTGCCATTCATTAGATATGCTCTCACAACTACTTGTGACTTTTGAATATCTTATATTTGTTCTAGTTTAAAACTTGTTATAAACTAATTGACTCATTTCAATTAATCACATTAATTGAAGAGTACCCAATCTCCATGGTCAATGTCCAACCTCAAGCCAATGGAGCCCAACTAATTAGCTGAAATGAATATTTTGGAGAACTATCATCGATTTATGCATGCATTGTAAATACTGTACTTTCGTCTCCTATCTCCTGAAAAAGGCCTAGGGCAAGATATTTGTCGACTCTTTAATAGCCTTGATACTATATCTCTATTCTCAATGTTTGATCCTTGTTGTGCGACCTCACCTTTAGAAAACTCCTTTTCCAAATTGTCACACCACTTTGCGCAAGGATTTCTTGGAATCGATCATCATAGAACATATAGGAGATGTACTCGCCCTTCACAACAGCAAGGAGTCAAATTCCATCTTGGATCTTGCAAACCTTAATGTCAAGTAGCTCACACCCAATCTTAACCTGAAAGACCCGCTAGATGGTCAAGGATGAGTTAAAGCATAATGACCGGATACAAGATTACCATGGATCCTCAAGTCAAAGTACTAATAATATGCACTAGCGAAAGTAGGAGAACTAGCCATTACCAACTTGCCACTACAACAATCTAGTGGATTATCTAGTAGGTCTTTAGTGCCTTGTTCTCTAACAAGCACACACTAACATAGACTTGTATCCCATATAGTTGCTTATGGAATAAAGTAATTTCCAACCTTTGGATTTATGCATCATTAGTGCAAGTCTGTGCAGATCTTAGATGCCCTATCTCATAAGATCCTATAACTTGGAATTTTTAAGATCACGATCATGTAAGGCTTATTCCATGGTCACCAAATCAAGTCCCATAGTCATAGGTAATCTATAGGCTTCATCCAAATGTTAGTGAAGTGAAACAAAGCATAAGATGGAGATGGCCATATCAAAAATATCATTCAATCAAGATTATACCACGAGTGAAATAGTTTACAAGGCCAATCTCATTAGCTTGCAAGGCACTATTCCAATAATCTTCTATTTGCCCTAAAACCAATGCCTTATGGCCTTGAGACTTATCTTCATAAGCTGTCCTTCAAAGGCCTTGAGCTTTTAGAGGTTAATACAGTAGTTCTGCTATATTCTCTTCTGAGGTAACTTTTATCCACGTAGTTGTCACCTTTATCAATTAATATCATAGCAAATGATAACTTATTAAATGTGTTTGAATCACTGATGAGATCTTGGCTTAAGTCCTAAATTATCTTCCAAAGACAATCATTGGCTTATACACATTAGATATTACATCTAACCTTTGGATGAAGTTTTTATCCAAATACCTTCTTTTATGGTTTCTAAAACCACAAAGTATTTCACCTTCGTGGCTATCTAGGCCATGGTGTCTAGTTAGAACTCTTCCAACACACCATGCCACCATTAAGGCAAAATATGTGTCCAAAAGTGGATATTAGGTCATCTACATTTGATTGGAAACTAATATCCAACAGCTCCATGAGTTTCAATTCTCTATTTCCATATACTGAAAATAAATCTTTAGTTTTTCTCACGTATTCTAAGATTATTTTTATGGCTATCTAATGACTCTCACCAGGATTAGATTAGAACCTACTCATAATGCTTAGCCAGTGTGCCATATTCTATCTTATACATTAAACAGTATATAATTATGTTCCATGTAGAGGATGCATAATGTATGTGGGACATTTTGTCTCTCGTTGACAGTCTAAGGGGCCATAGACTTAAAGAGATAAAGGTCACATCCCAAAATGGAAGAATCCTCTCTTGGATTCTTCCATACTAAATCTCTTTAGTATCTTGTTAAATGTACAGGACGAGGAAAGCCCCAACATCCTCCCTGATCTATCTTTACAGATACGTATTCTCAATACGCAGGATGCATTTTTGAAGTCCTTCATGGAGAATTATGTAGATAACCTTATTTTAATACACTCTAACATTCCTACCTCATTCCCAATGAGAAGGATATCATCAACATAAAGCACAATAAACTATATGTTACTCTCACTAACCATTTTGCACACACAAAGTTTATGCACCTTTTTGACAAAGCCAAACCATTTGACTATCAAATCAAAAATGTATGTTCCAAGTTTGAGATGCCAATTAGAGTCCATAAATGGATCTCTAGAGTTTACAATCCTTTTGCTCACTCTATTTGGATATAAAACCTTATGGTTTTTCTATATAAATTTCTTCTTCAATGTCACCATTGATGAAAGCAGTTTTCACATCCATTTGCCATATCTCGTAGTCATAAAATGCAACTATAGCAAGTAAAATCTAAATGGACTTAGGCATAGTGACCAATGAAAAAGTTTCCTCAAAATTGATACTGGGTCTTTAAGTGTAACCCTTTTTCCACTAGTTGCGCCTTAAAAGTCATCACTTCTCCTTCTATCCCAAGCTTTTGCTTATAGATCTACTTGCAACTAATGGGAACTATTCCATTTGGTGGATCTAGCAAAGTCCATACTTTGTTGAAGTACAAGGAGTCCATTTTAGATCTCATGGTTTTAAGCTAATGTCCCAAGTCTACGTCCAACATAGCTTCCTCATAGGTCTTGAGATCTCTATCCAATTGACCTATCTCATGAAAAAATCTAAACTCTTCGGGTTACTTCTTAATCTAATCCAAGATTCTCAGAGGTTGTGTGTGAAGCTTTTTGATATTTATTTGTTTCTACTGCTTTTAGGATTTATTGATCATCTTGAACTTCACCAAGTTCAATCACAACACTTTTTCTATCTAATAAAAATTCCTTTTCCAAAAAGATGACATCCTCAAAATAAACACATTTTTTTTAAGGATCATAAAACTAATAACTCATACACTTTCTTGAGTATCCCACAAACTTGCATAAGTAGATCTACTATCCAACTTACCTCCTACTGTCCTTCTCATGTAAGCGAGAGATCCTCAAACCTTTGGATAATGGTATGAGGGTGCTTTGTCATGCTGTATCTAATATGGTGTTTTTGGCACCGACTTTGAAGGTATTACTCTTAGTAACTTTGCTATCGTCATTAAGGCATATCCTTAAAAGGATATAGGCATAACAAAGAAGCTCATTATGGAATGTACCATATCTTACAAGGTGTGATGTCTCATCTTAGCTACTCCATTGTGTTGAGGTGTGCTAGGTGGAGTCTATTGAGAGATAATCTCATTTTTATTTAAACAATCCAAGAATATGGTACTTAAGTATTTTTTCTTTCGATCCAATCGAAAGGGGTTTAATACTAAGTCCCTTTTGCTTTTCTATTTCATTTCTATACTTTTTGAACTTTTCAAAGGCCTTGAACTTGTACTTCAAAAGATATATTTGTCTAAAATAACTATTACCATTGGTGAAAATGATGAAATAAGAATTGCCTCCTCTTCTACAAACTCTTAGTAGTCCACAAACATCCGTATGGATCAAATCCATAGAATCTATGAAGGGTTCCATTTACCCTACAAAAAGAGCTTTGGTTATGTATCCCTTCAAACAAGATTCACAAATCCTTAAAGGCAAAAAAGAGAATATGAGCATGTGATTGAATTTGATATTAAAAAATGTTCATGATCTTTCAAGCATATTTTTCTCTTACTATTTTATCAAATCCTTCACCCTAAAGAAGAATTCGGGAAATCATATTTCCTAGTGAGAATCAAGACCCTAATGAGTTGACAATGGACCCCAATGACCGACTGCCATCCACGAGCAATTGAAGGGTAAGCATCTTTTGCTACTTACATCTCATGCAACTCTTGATATATTTTTCCTCACTTTTCATATAGACTCATGTGACTATACGCTATCTATACTAGCAAGTGTTAAGTCAAACCCACCAATCACACTTTATCTCAAGACAACCTCACGATATCCCTCATGTTTGAGTGCTAATGCATGAGGGTTCCCAAGTCAAAGGTGTACCTTATGCTAAGTGTATGCTCACAACTTTCCTCCTAAGTTTGACCCTTATGACCAAGTGCCATCACACAAAATCGATAGCATCATCATGGTATACACTATTGGTGGAAGGCTTGGATTAATTGAAACTCGTTTAATTTGTCCATTTGGACTTAATATTTGAAAATACCAGGACATTCTAAGTGGAGGATTTTTGCTTGCAAAGATCTCATCATTTTATCTTTTTATTTAGGTTCTCTATATCCTCATCAAGCATCTCATACATCAATATGGTATAGAAAGCATAAATAAGTAAATATCCTAGCATGCTCCTAGGATGGGATAACCATGAGCCTAACCAAGTGATGTACTTAGAGCCATAAGTGCATCACTTCGCTTGATTTGAAGTAGGTTGAATTAAATTAAACTATGACATGAGTATATCTCATACATTCATGGGTCTTCAAATAGCCTCTTTGCCTCCATTGGACTCCTTGCTCCATGCAATATTTACTTGAAATGGAAATCCTCACTCCTAGTGGTTCTACTCTCATAACTTTTACAAAATAGAATAAGAGGCATGCAAGCCCCATTTAATACAACCCATTTCAACAACTTTGAAACAAAAAAAATCAATTTAAAAGGCTCATGATTATCCCTGTTCATTCATCATTCATTCAATAATTAAATGAATAATAAATAAATCTAGAATTAAAAATTAATTCTAATAATTAAATTCTTATCTCATAAACAAATAATTGGACAAGCATAACACTTATGCCACAAGTTGGAGATCAACTTTGACAAGTTTTAAGAAGAAATTAAAATATCAAACATATTGGGAGGACTTGCACATCATTTGTGCATCCATAACATATGATTTAACATTATTTTAAGCCACTTAAGGAGCTAAACAATGGCTAAAAACTTGCCTAACCCTCAACCAATGGCTGCTAGCAGAGCGGAGTGCACCATTAGGTAGCCACTCCCTTGGCAGCTTGCTCAAAGCTGACCAGCAGCCCCTGTTTTGGTGTCAAAGGCAAGTCAAGCCAATTTTTAGCTCAACCTTTCTGCATAAAAAATGCTAGAACACCTTGTAAACTAATCACACATTATGGATCAATTTTTAAATCTAAAACTCATTTCAAAACTTAAAATTAAAGTGCCCAATCATGCTTCAAAAATCAAGTCTAAATGAGAATCAAATTCTCCAAAAATTTCCAACCAAACTCTAATCTAATTAGATCCAAAAATGACCAAAATGCTTTCAGACATAATTCGACATGCTATATCATCATATAACATCAATTAAAGATAAATCAACATTTAACATTAATCACTATGAATTAAAACATATTAACTACATCAATTAACACTTTATCATATAACATCATGCTTTTTATTCATCAATCAAAGAGCTACACACAAATAAACCAAATTCTCCAATCAATCAATTGAATCAAGAATATGGTGATCCAAATTAATCCATCACGTGAATTAATCAATCAAATAAAATCTAAATCTAAGCATGATTATGGCTCTAATACCACTTGAAGGCTAGCAAGGCAATAGAATCTAATATCAAAACTTCAAAACATCAAAGTATCTAGTGCCGACTAGTTAATCAAGAATCTAATCATGCCTATGATTCAGATTTAGATAGAGAATCACCTTAATGAGAAAATCCAAGGAGAATCAAGTAAACACTTCACTAATTACAGAATCTATCTACTAGTGGTGCAACGTGAAGATTGCAACAATCTCCCTATCACATCGACTCAACAAATTCTAAAAATGTATATGGAGATAAATAATACCTTGGACAACTTCAATTTAAAATTTTAGATTGATTTTTTATTCGTAACATCCCGAAGAGAATCTCAAAGTCGGACCTCGCGTAGATGAATCTCCAAAAATTGAGCAAGTCACATACCTTGCTTTTATTAAAAAAGTCCACACACCAATGAGATCTTCCTAGATCTCTAGTCTTTTAGTTGGAATAAAACCAGAGATCTAGTGATGGTGGAGGCCGAATTTGAGATAGGAAGATGAAGAAAGAAGCTAAGCTATCAACACATGAAGTGCTAGCTTGCAAATATTTTGGAGGGAAATGAAGAATCTAATTCTACACACTAAATGTGATATTGTCAGCTCCCGAATAGCCTCAATACTATGTCTCTATCTCAATATTCAATCCCTATTCTATGACCTCACCTTTGGAAAACTCCTTTTCCAAATTGTCACACTACCTTGAGCAAGGATTTCTTGGAATTAATCACCATAGAACACATAGGAGATGTACTCGCCCTTCACAATAATGAGGAGTTAGATTCAATCTTGGATCTTACAAACCTCTATGCCAAGTAGCGCATAACTAATCTCAATCTAAAAGATCCGCTAGCTGGTCAAGGATGAGTCAAAGCATGGGAATCAAACACAAAGTTACCATGGATCCTCAAGTCAAAGGACTAATAATATACACTAGCATAAGTAGGAGAACTAGCTACTATCGACTTACCACTATGGCTATCTAGTGGATTCTTCAATAGGTCTTTAGTGCTTTATTCTCAAATAAGCACCCACTATCATGTATCTATATCTCATATAGTTGCTCATGAAATAGAGCAATCTCCAACCCTTGAATTTATACATTGTTAGTGCAAGTCTATCCAAATCTTAGATGCCTAGTCTCATAAGATCCTATGACTTGAAAGTTTAAAATCACAATCATGTGAGACTTATTCTATGGTCACCAAACCAAGTACTACAGTCTTAGGTGATCTAAAGGATTCATCTAAATGCTAGTGAAGTGAAACAAAGCATAAGATAAAGATAGGTATATCAAGAATATCATTCAATCAAGATCATACCATAAGTGAACTAGTTTACAAGGCCAATCTTATTGTCTTGTAGGGTACTATTCCAATAGAATAGCCAGATTTAATCAGTCCACCTAAAATCAACTAGGTAGTGCACCTATGGCTCTAAGTGCACCCCTTAGTTAAGCTCATGGTCATCCTACCCTAAAAGCATGCTGGGCGTATTTACTTATTGATGTTTTTCATATCCTATTGATGTATGAGATACATGATTAGGATATAAAGAACCTAAATAAGAAGATAAATTGATGCAATCTTTATAAACAAAAATCCTCCATTTAGAATATCTAAGTGCTTTTTAAATATTAAGTCAAAATAGATATGAATTAAAAGCGTTTTAATTAATCCAAGCCTTCTACCAATAGTTTATGGCATGATAATGCTACCATTATTTGTGTGATGTTTCATGAGTTGTAGGTCACACTTGTAATGGCAAACTGTGACTATATACTTAATATGAGATGCACTTTCGACTTAGGAACCCCCATGCATTGGCACACGAGTCGTGGGATGTCTAAAGGCCATCTTGAATTGAAGTCTTGATTGGTAGATTTAACTTAACACCTAGTAATGTAAATGTCTCACAAGTCATGGGTCAACTTGAAAAGTGAGATAAAATATATCACAAATTGCATAAGATGCAATTAGCGAAAGCTACTTACCTTTGAATTGTTTGTGGATGTCTCACAAGTCGTAGGTCCTCTTGCAAGTCCTTGGGGTCTTAATTCTCATTAGGAAATATGATTTCCTGAATTCTTCTTAGGGGTGAAGGATTTGATAAAATAGTAGGAAAAAAATATGCCTAAAAAACCACGAATATGTTTTCAATGTCAAATTCAATCACATGCTTATATTCTCCTTTTAGCCTTTAAGGACTAGTGAAATCTCAAGAATGGCTCAAAATTCCACTCAACGTTATTTTTGGAAATTAATAAACTAATCGGGCCAAACTTCCATGATTAACTTAACTTCAAAATTATTCTAAATTCCTAGAAATAGATATATGTCCTACATCAAGGTGCTCCTAATACCTTAGGGATAATAATAGATCAAGAGACACATGAAATGTTTATGAATTGTGTTTAGGATCGTCTTATCCCTTAGTCTCATGATGGCATCTACAAACTTTAAAATTTTCATGGACACATGAATGGTACATTAGTTAAAGGTTACAAGAGTTGTAAAGAAAATTAGGTATGAGAAGTTCATGTTGTCAAATGAAACTTTTCAAGCTAGGATAGATGTGAAGTCATGTGCCATCTACGGTCTAAAGATGATTGGGCTTGGAGAAGCTTTTTTCTACTTGGACGTAGTGATGGACAATGATCTCCATAAGGATTTGTTCCTCACATCCTTGCCAAGTGTTTTTTTTTTTTTATCAAAGTGCTAATCTAGAAGGAGACAACCATGACAAGGGTATACCTTTAACACATTTTTCTTCCTCCAAGTCTATAGGCCCTAGGGGTATTAGAAAGGGAGATAAAAGGAAAAAAGGTTCTTCCTTTAAGGGAAAACAACCATTAAAAGTGTTTGGAGGAGTCAAGAAAATTATAGAGGATATAGTTGATATTATTTATTTCTACTTTGACAACGTAGGCCATTGGAAGCAGTATTGCAAGGGTTACCTTGCAACCCTTAAGAAAGGTATATACTTTATTGAAGTACATTTATATAAATTTTTCCTCATAAATATATGATGTCGCATATAGTATTATCTTTGTAAGTTGTTACAAAGAATAAGAAAGAAGAATAATACTAAGTGACGGGGATCTGACCTACCACCTTGGCCAAGGAGCAAAAGTTGCAATGTAAGTTGAAGGTGTACAATAAGTTAGACTTAGAGAATTCTATATTTGTATTAGACCTTTGTTAACCTATACTATACATTATTGAGAACAATGTTTTAATTCCCATTTTAGGTAGTGAATGATATGATCCTTCTATATCAAATAGGAGATTTAAAGCATTAAAAAATTAGTTCTTTAGTTGCTTGTGGTACACTCAACAATGAATTGTGCATATTTTATTCTTACCATCACTAATGTACTTTCAACAAAGTAAAAAATAGATATCTAAGAAGATGCCATCTTATGGCATGAAAGACTTGGGCATATCTCTGAGAATAAGGTGAGCGAGTTAGAAACTCTCAAAGCACCTAAATGTTAGTGGCATTGATGGCCTTCTTACTTGCGAATCTTGTTTGAGGGAAAAATGACCAAAGCTCCCTTTGTAAAATAAACAAAGTGCTTTATAAATCCATTGGATTTTATCCATGCATATGGATATGGCCTACCAAGAGTTAGTGTGAAAGGCACTTAGTATTAAACCTCTTCAATCAGATCAAAGAAAAGAATATTTAAGTATCAAAGTTTTAGATTACCTAAAGGAGAATACAATTCTCTCTCAATGGATTCCACTCGACATACCCCAACATAATGGAGTAGTTGAGAGAAAAAATTGTACCTTGTTGGACATGGTACATTCCATGATAAGCTTCTTTAATGTGCTTATATCCTTTTAGGGATATGCTTTATAGACAGTGGCAAAGTTACTAAGTGTAGTACCTTCAAAGTTAGTACCTCAAATGCTGCATAAGATGTGGCATGACGAAACACGCTCTTACCATTATCTAAAGGTTTGGGGATCTCCCGCCTATGTGAGATGAACAGTAGAAGATAAGTTGAATAGTGGATCTACCTCATGTGAGTTTGTGGGATACCTTAGAGAGTTTATGGGTTATTAGTTCTATGATCACTTGGAACAAAATGTGTTTGTCTTAAAGAATGCCACTTTTTTGGAAAAAAAATTTCTATGAGATAGAAAGGGTGTTTGTAATTGAACTTGGTGAAGTTCAAGGTGATCATTAAATCCTAAATATTAAAAGCTATAAAAATAAATAATTAACAAAGAGCTACACGCACAACCTCTAAGAAAGTCGAACCGAATTAAGAAGCAACCCAAAAGGTTTAGATTTCTTCAAGAGATGGGCAATTAGATAATGATTCAAAAATATATGAGGAAGCTATATTGGACATAGACTTGGGACATTAGCTAGATGTCATAAAATTCAAAATGGACTCCTTGTACTCTAACAAAGTATAGACTTTAGTAGATCCATTGGGGGGAATAGTTTCTATTGGTTGCAAGTGGATCTACAAGTGAAAGCTAGGAGTTAATGGAGAGGTGATGACCTTTAAGGCATAACTAGTGGCAAAAGGTTACACTTAAAGACTCGATGTTGATTTCAAGGAAACTTTTGCTTCGATTGCAATGCTTAAGTTCATTCAAATTTTACTTACCATATTCACATATTATGATAATGAGATATGACAAATAGATGTAAAAACCACTTTCCTCAATGGAAACATTGAAGAAGAAAATCATATAGAGCAACCACAAGGTTTTATATCCAAAGGAAGTGAACTTTTTAAGATTGCAAACTCAAGAGATCCATTTGTGGACTTGAATTGGCATCTTGAACTTGGAATGTACATTTTTGATAAAATAGTCAAATCATTTGGCTTTGTAAAAAAGGTATATGAACCTTGTGTGTACAAGAAAGCTGGTGGGAATAGTGTACAATTTATTATGCTTTATGTTGATGGCATCCTTCTCATTGGGAACGAGGTAGGAATGTTAGAGTGTACTAAAGTATGGTTATTTACATAATTCTCCATGAAGGATTTGAGAAAAGCATCCTGTATATTAGGAATGTGTGTCCATAGAGATAGATCAGGGAAGATGCTAGTGCTTTCCCAAACACTGCACATTGACAAGATACTAAAGAGGTTTAGTATGGAAGAATCCAAGTGAAGATTCCTCCCTTTAGGACATGATCTTCGTTTGTTCAAGTCTATAGCCCCTTAGATTGATGATGAGAGACATAGAATGTCCCACATACCTTATGTGTCCACTGTATGGAGCATAGTTGTATGCTGTTCAATGTACAAGACCTGATGTGTTACACTCGCTAAACTTTACAAGAAGGTTCCAACCCAATCCTAATGAATGTCACTGAAAGACGGTTAAAATAATCCCGAAGTACTTGAAAAGGATTAAAGACTTATTTTTGGTATATGACAATGGAAAATTAAAACTCTAGAAGTTTTTGGACTTTAGTTTTCAATCTGATATAGATGGCATAATGTCCTTTTTTGGATATATATTTTTTCTTATTGGCGACATAGTGTGTTAAAAAAATTCCAACAAGACACTATGGCCTCGATAACCATTAAGGTGAAATATATTGTGATTTTGGAAAACACAAAGGAAAATCTTTGGATTAGAAAAAAATTCATGCAATAGTTGGATGTAATGCCTGGCGCACATGAGCCTATGATTGTCTTTAGAAGAAAATTTAGGACTTGAGCAAAGATCTCATCAGTGATCCATACACAATAAATATATTATCATTTGATATATGATATCAATTGATAAAGGTGATAACTGAGTGGATAAAGTTGCCTTAAGAAAAAATATAGCAGAACTACAGTGTTAACCTAGTCTTTGAAGGACATCTTGAGAAGATGGGGCTCACGGCCATGGGGAATTGGCTTTAGGGTAAGTGAGAGATTGTTGGAATAGTATCTCACAAGCTAATTACATTGGCCTTGTAAACTATTTTACTCGTGATACAATTTTAATTAAATGATATTCTTTATATGTTCATCTTTATCACATACTTTATTTCACTTCTATCACATTTGGGTGAAGCCCTTAGATAACCTATAACTGCAAGACTTAGTTTTGAGACCATGGCATAAGTTTCACACAATCATGATCGTAAATCTTCCAAATCATAGGATCTTGTGAGATAGGGCATATAAGATCTTAACAGACTTGCATTAACAATGCATAATTCTAAGAGTTAGAGATTGGCCCATTCCATGAGAAACTATATGAGATACAGGTGCATGTTAGTGGGTGTTTGTTAGAGAACAAGAAATTAATGACCCACTAAAGAAACCACTAAATAGCCGTAGTGGCAAGTTGGTAATGACTAATTCTCCTGCTTATGCTAGTCCATATCATTAGTTCTCTAACCTGAGGATCTATGGTAACCTTGTGTTTGGTCCTCATACTTTGACTTTTTTTTTACCACCTAGTAGGTCTTTTGAGTTGAGATTAGGTATGAGCTAAGTTTGTGAGATCCAAGAAGGAATCTAACTCTTCGCTATTGCGAAGAGCAAGTGCATCTCCTATGTATTCTATAATAATCAATTCCCAAAAATCTTTGTGCAAGGTGGTGTGACAATTTTGAAAAAGAGTTGTCCAACAAAGAGGTCACACAAAAGGAGCGAATATTGAGAATAGAGACATAGTATTGAGGTTATTAGGGAGCCAACAAATATCTTTTCCTAAGCCTCTTTTTGGAGATAGAAGATGGAAGAACTGCATTTGCATAGTATGCGTAAAGCTATGATGGTTCTCCAGAGTTCATTTTTATCAATTAGTTGGGCTCTATAGGCTTAAGGCTGGACATCAACCATAGAGATTAGATACCCTTCGATTAATGAGATTAATTGAATTTAGTTGATTAGTTTAAAAGGATTTTTAAATTAAAATGAATATATGATATTCAAAAGTCACAAGGAGTTGTGAGCCCATGTTCAATGAATGGTAAAACCTATTAGGTCACACAAAAAATCCAATTAGCTTCCATGCATTATGGAATATTTTTCTAAGTGTTAGAGATTTTTCCTTGATGATAGAATTTCAAAGATACAATTAGATGGTCAATTTTGGCTTGATTAATTTAAGTGTTGAATTAATCGACTAATTTAAGAAGTTAATTATTGGGTGCCAAGATGACCATCAATTGATCAAGTTGACTTAAAGAGTTAAGTTAACTAAATTAAACTTAAGAGTCAAGGTTGCTTTATTTAAGAGTTAAATCAAAGGTTAATTAATTAAATTATAATGTTTAATTTAATTAATGAAAAGAATACTTTTTGGGGGTAAAATTTAAGTGAAGTGTTCATTTAAATTAACATCTTAATTAATTTAGAATTAGATTTCAAATGTAATTGAAATGCACATGAAATTCAAGTAAGACTTGAATTTGAATTTGCCACCTTGGCATGCCACTTGGGCGGTTGCCTTGAGGAAGGTGTGATGCCAACTTGCATCACACCTTTCAACCTCTATACATAGATATATAGGGGTGCAAGTATTGGCTATCACATTGCCGAAAGTGTGAAGAATTATATTTTGTGCATTCCCTCCAAAAACTCTCTCACTCCATGCATTACATCATGTGTTGAAGCTTTGCTTCTCTTCTTCTTCCCACCCTAATAATTGGGCTCCTCTACCTCATTTTATCCTATCTAAATCCATGTTCCAGTGAGGGAAAATTGTAATATTGATTGGTGTGTGGATCACAACAATAGAGGCAAGGCACTTGACTTGCCAGATTTTGGAGATCCATCTCCAGTAGCTCCAGATTAGTGAATTTTTATAAAGAGATTCAGAATGATTTTCACCCCTATCTTTTTTATTTCCTGATTCCGCATTGTGTGGAGGTGTTCTATATTTAATTTTGTGAATTTTGGATCAGTTTAACCGGGGCAAATGTTGCTGCCTTTCCTCTGTGCCGATTCCAGACAGTTTCTAGATCCAAAAGAGATTTTTGATTTTCTCCTTGGTTGTGAGCAACAGAGGTAATTCTTCATCCTAATCCAGATCTATAACATGATTAGATCCCTGATGGTAGAAGTAGCCTAGTTAATTTAAGCTTATGAAGTTTTTATTATTAGATCCTAGCGCTACTATTGCTTTCAACATCTTCCTCAAGGTGGGGGCACCACCTAAGCATGCCAACTTGCAAGCATATTGCAAGTTGTGTGTTAATTTGTGTTAATTTAAATTTCATCTCAAATGTACATTTCATCTTATGAAATGTGTACCAAATAAATTCTAATTCCACTTCAAATGAATATTTCATTCGAATTCTCCCTCCAAAATTAATTCTTCATTTTAATTAAATTGAACACTTTAATGTAGCTTGTGGCCAGTGGCATAAGTCTCTCACATAATGTGGGAGGTCAAGAGTTCAAGCCCTAACGAACTCTTGATAAGCATGTGTATAAATAAAAAAGAATTAAATTAAACACTTTAATTTAAATAAACTTTAACTTGACCTTTATGTCAACTAGCTTAACTCTTTAAGCTAGGTTATTGTTAATTTAACACATTAAGTTAACTTGAACAATTAATAATCATGTGGCACCAAATTAAATTAACACTTAATTTAATTAGTCTTAATTCAACCTTTTGAATTAATTAGATCAATTAAACAATTAAATTGTTCAAGCTAAGATGACTAAAAATGTGTCAATCGATTCCCTCAATTTTCAGCCACCTTGGAATTCTTCTAACACTTAGAAAATTCCCCTCAATATTTACGATTGCCGATTAGATTTGTGTGTGACCTATTAAGTTCTACCGCTCATTAGATATGGGCTCACATTTGGAAAACCCCTTTTCCAAATTATCATACTGCCTTAGCCAAGGAATCCTTGGAATTGAATATCATAGAACACATAGGAGATGTACTCGCCTTCACAAAGATGAGGAGTTGGACCCCATCTTGTATCTCATAAACCTCCATGTCTAAGTAGCTCATGCCCAATCACCATTAGAACGCCCACTAAGTAGCTAAAGTGGAGTCAAAACATGAGGACCTAAACACAAGGTTACAATAGATCCTTATGTTAAATGACTAATTATATACACTAGCGTAAGCTGGAGACTAGCCATTACTGACTTGTCACTATAGCTTTCTAATGGATTCTCCAGGCAGGTCTCCAATGCCTTCTTGTGTAACACGCACCCACTAACATACACTCATATCACATACAGTTTGCTCATGGAATGGAGCAACATCTAACCCTTGGATTGTGCATCATTAGTACAAGTCTATCCAAATCTTAGATACCTTGTCTCATAAAATTCTATGAATTAGGATATTTAAAATCATGAATGTGTAAGACTTATTCCATAATCACCACCTAGTATGTGACTTAGTCCCTTAGTCTTATGTGATCAAAAGGCCTCAACCATATGCTAGTGAAGTTATATAAGCATAAGATGAAGATTGCCATTTAGAAGAAATATCATTCAATCAAGATTGTATCATAAGTGAAATAGTTTACATGCTAATCTTATTAGCTCGTGGGGTACTATTCCAATCTATTGTGGGGGTACTTAGGAAATATCCACTTATAACATATATAGAATTAGGGATATTATGAGATATAAAATTTCGACAATGGCTTTAGCATTATGTAAGTATTAATCATCTCAAGTTTAAATAATATCATTTAATATATAACAATAGAGTATAATTGTAAAACACTTGAGTAGGTGATGGATAGTTCCCATGTGGTTGGAGATAACATTAGGCAATTAGCATAAAGCCTTAGGCGATAGGTTAAAATATATAACCATTATTTTTTGGTTCAAGTTCCACATGATTGACTACGGGCATCATAGATCAACCATGAATAGTAGTGTTTGGTGTGGAGGAGCTCTTAGATTGATGATGAAATTGATTCTTAAGACATGTTGGAAGAAATGCTAGAGCTAAACTACTTTGGATAAGGAAAGAATGTTGTTTTCTTCAAATGTCATTGGTATGACTTGTCTGATAGAGAGATTAAAGTATATCCACAACTTGGGCATGTTGAGATCAATCATCGGAGAAATCTTAACAAATACTCCTTTATTATTAGCTTAACAAGCAAAACAAGTGTGCTACAAAATTTTCCATCTACAAATAGAGAGAGACGAGATAGGCACAAGTGTCAAAATAAAGGGAAGAAGTAGAATAAATATCCCCTCTATTTTAATGCAAAACCAAGCAAATGAATTAAGCGTTGAAGCTCTATATTAAGAAGATGATGTGGCAACCTTATTTGAAGTTTCGGTTGATCTTGACAATTCAAGTATCTTAGTTGATAATGATACAAATCCAATAGTAATACTTTCTGATGAAATCTGACATAATTTGATTCTATCAACAAGACACATAACTGATAGAGTAGATGAAGAACTAGAGGAAACTGAAGAAGAACAAAGTGAAGAAAAAATAGAGTTCGAAGATTTTGATTTAGCCAGTAATAGGGATGAGGTAAATTGCTGTCATTATTAAATATTGTAACTTTTGATGATAACATGCAATATTATTTTTTGGTTTCAGTGCATTATATCAAATTGCTTAACTTGTTGGCTAATTTCATTGTTTAGTTGCACTTGATGATGACTAGAGATAGAGGTTCCAGTGGGAAAGGTAGAGGTAGGCAACACTAAGCATAATTTTATGGACATTTTTATGAGGTTCTTTATACGAAACTACCTATTTCATCAATTAAGGCAAGAGAGTGTTCCTCCTCGAGAATATGAGGAGCATTTATTAACTTTGTATAATAAGGTAGAGTGTGATGGCAATTGAGTGAAGGCCAAAATTTATTTCATGGAAAGACAAGGGGTGAAACATAAAAAATTCATGCACCTAATAATTGTGACAACCGTACCTTTATATAATTGGACCACGATGGGCATGTTTTTCACCTTTTTATATTAGTGCCTAATTTAATGTTTTGTTGGATCTAAAATATACTTCTTCGTAATATTTATTTCATTCGTCTTCTATTATTTGTTGGCTTCATACTAAGGACTATTCCTTACAAAATCATGGATATTTTGAGAAAATACATGAGTTCATGGACAACTTAGGAGCACGTTCCTCAAGATAGGAAAGAATTTCTCCATGAAAAATTTAGAGTAAATTACTTTTTTTAAGCATAGAATATTTTGCATCATAATAATATCAAATGATGTAATTAGTCTTTCTAACATCGATTTTTTCTCTTCTTTGTGCATTTAGTGTAGGAACATTTCATGTAGCTAACTAAGCATGAAGCCAATATTAAGCACTCATGGAAGCAAACTCACAAGAGAAATTTGAAGAATATCATCTACTAATACAAGAAGAAAGTAGTAAAGGAAACTAGAGTTGATAATTCGAGAGACATTTAAAAGGTTGTATCCAAAAATATGTACACAAGCTATTGGGACATAATTTGCACTAGGCATATCAGTTCACGAAACTATCAAAAAAGGTGGAAAAAAGTAAGGCAAAATAGATTGACCCTAAAAAAAAAAGGTCAATAACCAAGCACACCAGCATCTCTATTTCTTTTGCCGAGCATGCAAGAAAAATGGAGGTTAGTTTCTTTAATTAATTTATTGCTATTTTTATTTATCTAATGCAACTTTTAATGTTAGCCAAATTGAACTTCATGAAAGGAGCCACTGACAAGCATAAGGAAAAAGCAAATATGTGTACAACAAATTTAAGAGGGAAGTAATGAATATTACTCATGCGTTTAAATCAATTAACAATTTCCAAGTAAGTTGCCTGAAATATCTTATGGATTTTTTTGTTGTAGCCTTAAACTTGTTTGTAGATTTACACAAGGATAAGAACACATAGAGCAAGCATCAAATAATACCTTTGAAGCATTTTTATTTTTCTCTTTTGATGTTCTTTGAGAATTATTTGGACAATCGTCCACATATCTAAGGATTAGACAAAAAATTCTAATTCATTTTGATGGTGTGAACGGTAGATATTTATAATACTCATTAATCAAAACATATCTCCAGTTTGTTCCATTGATAGGTACATATTTAATTTATGGATACGGTGATCTTTTGAGTAGCTTGAAAGCAATTTAATTAATATGGATAATTAGTTGATAAGAAATGAGAGTACATGGGATGTTTTTGGGGATAATTTTCTATTAGGAATTTATCCATTGTCCTCATTTGATACTAGAGAATTAGGTATTTATCCTCATCTTACTTTGTTAACAAAATGATTTTATTTGCCCTGGATTCATAAAGTGTTATTACTTACGTGCATAAGTATTTTAGTTTTAACAAAGATTAGACTTTTTCTCATTTTCAAAAAATTGTGTTTTTAATATTTGGATGTTCAAATAGGATGATTATTATCAAGAAAATGTTTTCAATATGGCAGCAATCCTACTCCAGAAAGCTCATTTGACGCTAAAAAATGGCTTGAGATCATTAGTGATCCATCTAAGTGTAAAGTGTATGCCTTTGGAATACTTACCACTATCATGAGCTTATTGTTGTTGAGACTTTCTCAAGGTCACCATTGATGACATCTGTACTTGCCTATATGAGTTAGGAGCAACTACAAGATGCAATTACAAAAGCAATTGATCAAGAATTGGCTGAGCAAAGAGAAGAAGAAGCAACAAGAGAAGAAACTATTATGGAGAAGACTATAAGGATGATAGAAGAGGCAACTAGTTGAAGAATTAAAAGTGAGAGAAGAGGCATTGATGAGGACATTAAGAGTGATGATGGGAAACTAAATGCAATTCAAGGTGTTTTTGCCTCTCGCAGTTCATGAACTTGTTTATGTTTTAAAATCTTTATTTTGTTAATGAATTTTGATGCAACATAATTGTATTTCTATTATTTTTTTGTGTTGATTGAAATGTGAATTGTGTTTTAAATGGTGTGGTTTTAGATTGTTATTAGTAAGAACAAAAAGGTTGTATAAATATATTAGATTCAACATTAGAAACAAAATATATATATTTTAATAAATGTATGATGAACTAGTGACACCAAGTGGTCACTAATTAAAGAAAATACACACATTATTTTTGAAAATTTGTGACTGCAACTGTTAGTCACAAATTATTGCCAATTAGTGACCACTAGCAGTGTAACACCCCAAATTATGGGCATGAATTTTTGTTAGATTTTAATTAACTTAACTAATTAAATTGGGACTTAGTAAATTGTACTTAAATTGATTTAGGCCTTAGTGTAATGATGGAAAATTACATAGATGGAAAATTAACAAAATATGGATGTAATTATGAAATTGAAAATTAAATGGGGGCCAATATGTGAAAGGAGAAAAGTTTGAGGGGCCAATTGACAATTATGGGGAAAATATGAGGCACTAAAAAGCTGATGGACAAAACTGAAAGCTGAGGAAGAGTTTTGGTGGCTAATGTGTAATTTCAATAAAGTGAAAATAATAAAAAAACTCCCCTTCATCTAATCAAATTTCCATATGCAAACCCCAACCCTCTTGCAAACTTCACCTCACCATAGTCGAAAACTCTAAACCACTACAACCAATCTCTTTCTCTCCTCAAAATGAATATGATGGTACTAGATTTACTAAGAAATGACTAGTGAGTCACTGAGAATTGAGCTCTAAATAAAGCTTCATGGTGACAGTGGCGGGTTGCAAGGTTCCCACAACTAAAACTTGGAGTGGGCTACTGGATTTTGATGGGCACAACTTGGGGAACATACAAGTACTTCTAATTTTGGAATTGGGCCGCTAGTGCAAACAAAAATGAGACAAAGAGATGTGCTAGCAAACAATAGAGCTCTGGTGTTTTCTATCTAATTGGAGTAACTAAATGGTAGCAAGTTGTAAAATTAGTTTTGGGGTTCTAATCAATGTAACATGCTAAGCCGAATGATGGTGATGGAGTTTAATTCTGGTAACGACAGACAGCGGCGCATGACAAGACTTTGGAAACAAGGTAGAAAGCTGGAAATTTTGTTCTAGGTGCATGTAGACTAATTTCAAACCTTGAATTGACTCAAAACATGGTCAATTTGGTAAAAATATGTTTAATCGATTAAATGATTCTAGATTTGGTTCAATAGAATTGTTAATCTGATTTTCATTACCAATTTAAGTTAATTGGACCAAGAATTGTGTTATAGTGTAAAATAATCAGATAGAAATTCAATTGTGAGTACGTGTGGACTCAGATTCAATAATTAGAGACTAATTACTATTTAATTAAGTTAATTGATACATTTGGGAAGTTAGTTTGTGCAACAATAATAAAATTTACTCATACAGGGTGACATATTAAATTCATGGGTAACGGTTAAATTAGTTAGCTATAGACTAAAAATATTAATTTAATTATTAATTATGAAAGTAAAACTAAAATTCATAAAATATGTAAATGACAATGTTTAACCAATAGCATGTTTAGAAAGCCAAATGGTAAATTGGATTCAAAACGAGACACTAGATCACCAAACGAGCTAGAGGTATAGCAAATACAGCAATATGAAATAATTAGCCAAGGAAAAATAGATTATATATTTAGATACCTCAATACAGAGATTGAAATGAACTAACATGACTAGAACACTTAAATAACCATAAATATTATTAGTAAATTCTACCATGATTAATACTTATTCATTCTCTCAATTTAAAATTGGTAATGAGGATCTGAGCATTCTTGACTGGTAGAGGCTCCTGAAGTAGATGTAAGATACCAGGTAAGGTCTATACTCGATAATAAGAGATCTTTTTGCTAAGCAAAGAACTTGCATATAGTAAATATATGTTATTGCTAGATCATTGCTTCCTAAATTTGAAACCTAATCATATTTCAATACTACTTTGTTGTCAACAACTTATCTTCGAACTCATGCGTTGAAATCTAGTTATTAGTTAAATGTTTCATATTGCTCCTTAGTTTAAGGTTTTTTTCTAACTCTTTGCTTGAAAGTGAGGTCTTTTTGAAATTTATTACTTGAGATATTAAATGTGTTGATAATTTCACTTGAATTGAACTTGAAAATCTTCTATTTGAACTACAAAACTTTCAAAACATCAAAATTGTTCATATTTTATAATGTCATTTTTGAGGCAGTCTTGCTGACTAGCTATTCGTGATCCATACTATATATGAGGCTATCATATTTAACTAGTCAATATTATATATTTATTTGACTTTCTTGAATTCACATAAGGTTTCTTTTTAAAAGTTATCTTGCTTTATATGGGGATTGTGACATGTTTAGTGTTGGCTGTTGGAACTTCATATGTATATATCAAATTATCTTACCCTTAGGGATGCCCTTGTGGAATTTTAGGTCCATAAAACTGGTTGGCAAGATGATTTGGACTATATTAGGTTATTGGTGGCTGGTCTACTAACTGGGACCTAATTTGCAATCCTTATTTTAGGACAGCCAGAGATTAGGTGTTACTCTAGGCTAAATTGGTGAGGGATCGGTCCTATCAATTTGTGTTACAATGTTTGGCAAGTTGGCCACTCATTGAAGTAATATAATGTAGTATAATGCAAATTTTTAGGGGTCAAAAGTTTGGTGAACATCCCAAGTCGATTTTATGAAATGCTTCAACCCAATAAGTTCCATAAATTTAACTAAATTTTAGAAATTTGAAATTTGAGTCTTTTATGAAACACTTTTTCCACTTGGTTCTTTCAAATTGATCCTGTTTATAAGTTTGATATTTTCTATGAAATACAATTAAAATTCAAATTTGAGATGGCACTTTACCGTTATGGGATGGTATTGACTCTACTCATTACATGCTATTTGAGAAATACTAGTCTCTAATCCTATTTCATGAATTCCATAAAATCTTTTAATTCCCTAATATGTAGCTATTTTAGCATGTTCTTTTAATTATTTGTGTTTGCAATGAATGCACTTCTTACATATGTATATTTTGTTCCATTTTGTCTAATTCTTTTCTTACAGATGTATATTGCATTCCATTTTGTCTGATTCTTTTCTTACATATGTATACTGTATTCCATTTCATCTTATTCTTCCCATACATGTAAATACTTGTCTTATTAAGTCATTTGGACTCACCTTTTTCATGTTGTTCTTTATTTCTTTTGCCCTAGATTGAAGAAATAGAGGGCACCCTAAGCTTTTAGGAAGAAGGTGATAGAAATTTAGCATCACACTTTTGGAGGGAAATTAAGAATGCACTATCTATCTCATAGTGGCCGGCCATGTGGCCATTAATACAAAGGAGAAAGGATACAAGTTGGCATCATACCTCCCACACTAGTTGGTCAACTTGCCAACTTACATGTGAATTTGAATTCCACTTGTATTTACATTTAAATTTAATTAACATTTGCCTTTCATCTTATGAAATGAAATGCTAATTAACTCTACATGCAAATACAAATGGACTCTTCCATTTGATTTCCCTCCGAAACTAAATTCTCATTATTAGTTAAATTATCTCTTTAAGTTAATTAATTTGACTTAACTCTTAAGTCAATCAATTTAACTCTTTAAGTTAATTAGTGTTAACTTAACACCTTAAGTTAACTTGACTAATTAATAGTCACACAGCACCAATTAAATTAACTCCTTAATTTTAATGGTCTAATTTAACTTCTTAAATTATTTTGATTAATTTAACACTTAAATTGTAAAAAATTGTCTTTCTCAAAACAAGCCCAAGCTAGATGTTATAACGTTTTAGAAAATTCCTCTTATCAAATAAGTGCTTCCTATAGGTTTTTTGTGTGTGATTCATTAAGCTCATCTAATCATTGAACATGAGCTCATAACTCATTGTGATATTTTGAATATTGAAATATTCTCATTAGTTTAAACTCTTTTAAATTAATAACCCTTTAGATCAATCTCTATTAATCAAAGAGTACCTAATCTCAATGCTCAATGTCTAGCTACAAACCCATGGAACCCAACTAATTCGATGAATGAATTATGTCTCAATGAATCATTCTAGCTCACGCCTAATATGCAAATACAACCCTTCCATCTCCTTGTTGGAATAGTGCCCAACAAGCCAATTAGATTGGCCTTGTAAAACTATTTCATTGTAAAATAATCTTAATTGAATGATATTCTTCATATAGCCACCTTCATCTTATGCTTTTTATTACGTCACTAGCATTTAGATTAAACCATTAGATCACACTTAACCATGGGACTTAGTTAAGAATTAGATAGTAATCATGGAATAAGTCTTATAAGACCGTGAACTTAAACCTTCCAAGTTGTAGAATCTTATGAGATAGGACATCTAAGATCCAGATACACATGCACTAACGATGAATAAATCTTAGAATTGAATCTTGCTCCATTCCATGGCAATCCTGTACAAGATATGGATATATGTTAATAGGTGTTTGTTAGAGGACAAGGTACTGAAAACCCACTCAAAGAATCCACTAGATAGCAATAGTGGTAAGTTCTCCTGATTACACTAATGAAAACAAGATAGGCATTACGATCTATAATCAAAACTTCAAAACATAAAATAACTAATGCCAACAAGCAAAATAGGTATCAAATCATGCTTTAGATTTAGATTTAGATAGACAATTACCTTGATAAGCAAATTCAAGAAGAAATAAGTGAACACTTCACCAGTTCCAGAATCTGTTTGCACATGGCACAATGAAAAGATTGCAATGATTGCCCTACTAGATCACCTCCAAAACTTCTATAAATATTATTGGAAATATCCAACACCTTGAACAATATCCACTCAGAAATTTAGATTGATTGGCTATCTATATCGGCCTAGATAAAATTGTAAAGTTGTACCTCGTGCAGGAAGCTTTCTAGAAATAGAACAAGGCACACGTCTTACCTCTATTGAAATAGTCCACAAACTAATGGGACTTCCTAATTCTATAGTTCATGAGCTAGAATAGAACCAAAGAATTGATAATGGTGGAGGATGAAAATTTCTAGGAGGAAGTAAAAAGAAGCTAAGCCTTCAACTCACGAAATGCTAGCTTGTAAATGGGGTTATTTTGGAGAGAAATGAAGAATCTAATTCTTCATATCTAAAGCACATCTATTTCTCTCTCTAGCTGAGCCCTCACTATATCTATATACAGATACGGATTTTTATGATGCCAAGGTGACATCACACATTCCATAAGGGGAGGGTGGGGTAGGCAAGGGGTGCATAGTGGCAAAAGGAGTCCAAATTTCATTTGAGTTTCATTTGCATCTTAATTGCATTTGGAATCTCATTTTAAATTAATTAAGATGCCATCTCAAGTCTCATTTGAGTCTTCCCTCCAAAATTCACTCCTCATAATTAATCAAATTAAACTCTTCAATTTAATTGATTATGCTTTTATTTAACTCTTTAAAATCAATTATTAACTTAACTCTTTAAGTTAACTTGATCAATTGATGGTCATGTTGACACCAAATAATTAACTACTTAATTATTGGTCTAATTTAACTTTGAAATTAGTTGATTTAATTTAATACTTAAATCAATCAAGCTAAAATTGGTCTTCAAACTTGGCGCTAAAATTCGGTCCATAAGGATAGAGAGATCCCTTTTCTAACTCCCTAGAAAATTCTTTTCATCAATTAGGAAGCTAATTGGATTTTATGTGTGACCTAATAGGTTCTACCATTCATTAGACATGGGCTCGCTACTCCTTGTGACTTTTGAATATCTTATATTCATTTTAGTTTAAAACTCCTTTTAAACTAGTCAATTCAATTCAATTAATCTCATTAATTGAAGAGTACCCAATCTGCATGGTCGATGTTCAACCACAAGCCCATGGAGTCCAACTAATTGGCCAAAATAAATATTCTAGTGAAACATCATTGCTTTACATGTGCTATGCAAATACAGTCTTTCCATATCCTATCTCCTGAAATAGGCCCAGGGTAAGATATTTATTGGCTCCCTAGTACTCTCAATAATATGTCTCTATTCTCAATATTTGAATCTATTTATGTGACCTCACCATTCAAAGACTCCTTTTTCTAAACTGTAACACCACCTCACGTACGGATTTCTTAGAATTGATCATTATAAAATACATAAGAGATGCACTCTTCCTTCACAACAGAAAGGAGTCAGATTTCATCTTAAATCTCATAAACCTCCATGCGAAGTAGCTCATACCTAATCTCCGCCTAAAAGACCCCTTAGGTGGTCAAGAATAAGTCAAAGTATGAGGATCAGACACAAGGTTTCCATGGATCCTTAGGTCAGAAGATTAATAATATGCACTAGCATAAATAAGAGAACTAGCCACTATCGACTTGCCATTTCAACTTTCTAATGGATTCTTTGGTGGGTCTTTAGTATCTTGTTCTCTAATAAACACCTACTAACATATGCCCATATCTCATATAGTTACTCATGAAATGGAGCAATTTCCAACCCTTGTTTTTATGCATCGTTAGTGTAAAACTATTTGGATCTTAGATGCCCCATCTCATAAAATCCTATAACTTGAAAGTTTTAAGATCATGATCATGTGAAACTTATTCCATGTTCACCAAACTAAGTCCCACGGTTTTAGGTAATCTAAGGGCTTCATCTAAATGTAAGTGAAGTATAATAAAGCATAAGATAAAGGTGGCCATATAGAGAATATCATTTAATCATGATTATTTTACAAGGTAATAGTTTGTACTAGGCGTTTGCAAGGTATTATTCCAACAATCTTCCACTTACCCTAAAGCCAATGCCCTTTGACTTTAAGAGCCATCTTCTTAAGATGTCATTCAAAGACCTTTTGCAATAGGGGTTTTGTCCATGGATTTGCTATGTTCTCTTCTGAGGCAGCACTCTCCTCTTGGATGTTGCCTCTATTAATAATCTCCTACATTAAATGATATTACCTTAATATGTGCTTAGATCACTTATGAGATCTTAGCTCTTTAGCTTGTGCTACCGTCTCATTATTGTCACAAAAGTTAACAATTGGCTCAGCAATGCAAGGCACTACATTCAACTCTTGAATAAAAGTTTTTATCCAAACACCTTCTTTTACAACTTTTGAAGCTGCAATATATTCTACCTCTATGGTTGAGTCGGCCATGGTATCTTACTTGGAACTTTTTCAACTTACTGTGTAGCCATTGAGGTAAAATATAAATCTAGAAGTGGATTTCAAGTTATTTACATTGGATTGGAAATTGAAATCCAAAAACCCTTCAAGTTTTAATTCTCCATTATGGTACACTAAAAACAAGTCCTTAGTTCTTCATAAGTACTTAAAAATCCTTTTTATGGCCATCTAGTAACTTTCATCAGGGTTGGATTGGAACCTACTCATAACCCTTAGCAAGTGTGCCACATCCAATCTTATACATTAAGCCGCATATATTATGCTCTGTATCACCGAGGCATATAGTATTTGGAACATTCTTTATCTCTCCTCCTCAGTCTTAGAAGCCATAGACTTGAAGAGACCAATGTCATGTCCTATAGGAAGGAGCCCTCTCTTGGATTCTTCCATACTAAATCTTTTTAGTATCTTGTCAATGTACAGGGTTTGGAAAAGCTCTAGCATTTTCCTCGATCTATCTCTATAGATATGTATTCCTAATACGTAGGAAGCTTCTCCCAAATCATTTATAGAGAATTATATAGATAACCATACTTCAATGCACTTTAACATTCCTACCTCATTCCCAATGAGAAAGATGTTATCGACATAAAGCACAATAAATTGTACTGACTCCCACTATCCATCTTATACACACAAGGCTCATACATATTTTGAAAAAGCCAAACGATTTGACTGTTTTGTCAAAATGTATGTTCTAACTTCAAAACGTCTGTTTAAGTCCATAAATGGACCTTTAGAGCTTTCAAACCTTTTGCTCACTCTTTTTGGATGTAAAACCTTGTGGTTGCCCTATGTAAATTTCTTCTTCAATGTCACCATTGAGGAAAGCAATTTTTACATCCATTTGCCATATCTTATAGTCATAATATACTGCTATGGCTAGTAAGATCTGAATGGACTTAGGCATAGCGACTGGTGAAAAGATTTTCTTGAAATTGATATTGGTTCTTTGAGTGCAATCTTTTGCCATTTGTCGCCCCTTAAAAGTTACTACTTCTCCGTCTACCCCAAGCTTTTACTTATAGATCCAATTGCAAACAATAGAAACTTTTCCTTTTGGTGGATCTACCAAAGGTCATACTTTATTTAAGTACATGAATCCATTTCGGATCTTATAGTATCAAACCAACATCCCGAATCTATCTCCCATTGCACGTCTCAGGTAAGCAGAAGATCCCCACACCTTTAGATAATGGTAAGAGGTGCTTTGCCATGCCACATCTCATATGGTGTTTTTGGCACTAACTTTGAAGGTACAATTTTAGTAGCCTCACAACTGTTTCTAAGGCGTACCGCCAAAATGATATGGGTACATTAGAAAAATTCATCATAAAATGTACCATATCTAACAAGGTACAATTTCTCCTTTCAACTACTCCATTAAGTTAGGGTGTGCCACGTGGAATCCTTTGAGAAAGAATCTTATTCTCTTTAAGATAATCCAAGAATTCGGCACTTAAGTATTCTCCCACTTGATCTAATCAAAGGGCCTTAATACTAAGTCCTTTCAGCTTTTCTACTTCATTCTTATACTCTTTGAACTTTTCAAACGCCTCAAACTTGTACTTCATAAGATACACATTTCCGTACTGACTTTGGTCATCGGTGAAAGTAATGAAATAAGAATAGCTACTTTTCCCATTAACCCTTAGTGGTCCACAAATGTCCATATGGATCAAATCTAAATGACTTTTGGATCACTCCATTTATCCTACAAAGGGTGCCCTAGTCATTTTTTCCTTCAAACAAGATTCACAAGTGGGAAGGTCCTCAATGCTACTAACCTTTAGTGCTTTGAGAGCTTCTAACTTACCTATCCTATTCTTAGAGATATGGTCAAGTCTTATATGTCACAAAATGGCATCTTCTTGGATATCTTGCTTCCTTCTATTCGTTTGAGCATGCATTAGAGAAGTGGGAAAATCAAGCATGTATAATCCATTAACTAATGTACCTTGTGCAATTAAGGAACCATTCCTCAATGCTTTCAACATCCCACTTGATATTGAAAAATCAAATCCTTCATTATCCAAGATAGGAACTGAAACAATGTTCTTAACAAGATTAGGTACAAAATAAATTGGATCAAGAACTATACAAGAATTTCCTAAGTCTAGTGTTATTACGCTTTGGACCTCGGCTGCAACTCTTGCTCCATTTCCAAGGTGGAGGATCATATCCCCTTTATGGAGGCTCTATTTTCTTTCCATCCCCTATAAAGTATTATAAAAATGAGAACCACATACGGTATCATATACCCATAAGGAAGAATTAGTCATCAAATGCACCTTAAAGAAATACATACCCTTCTCACGAGTAGCTAGGTAAGCTTTGCAGTTTTTTTTCAAATAACCCTTTTCACCACCATGGAAATAATTTGCATCAATTTTAGCTTTCTTCTTAACTCTCCAAAACTTTCTTCTTAACTCTCCCAAAACTCTTCTCGGGTTACTTCCCTTTCAAGGAAGAACTTTTCTTTCTCTTACCTACCTTTCTAAGGCCCTTAAGGCCCTTCAACTTAGAAGAGGATGCCATCATAAGAGGTTTTTCTTTGTCATCATCGCCTCTGCATTCACTAACATGTTCACCAATTCATTGATCATAATTGTTTGCTTGGACATATAAAAGTTCACAACTAATTGGTTAAATGAGGATGGCAAAGATTGGAGGATCAAATCTATGTAAAAGTTATTATCCATGATCATGTCAAGTTGACCAAGCTTTTCAATGAGTCCAGTCATCTTTAGCCTGTGATCATAGACACTTGCCCCTTTACCCATTCTTG
>JACGDI010003137.1:1102283-1140504 GCA_014898725.1 Jacaranda copaia
TAATTGCATCTCATACAACTCTTGATATATTTTGCCTCACTTTTCATATAAACCCACGTGACCGTGCGCCATCTATACTACTATTTATTAAGTCATACCTACCAATCAAACTTTATCTCAAGATGGCCTCACGACATTCCCCATGACCGACTACCAATGAGTGAGGGTTCCCAAGTCAAAGATGCATCTCTTGCTAAGTATATGCTCACAACTTTCCTCCTAAATGTGATCCCTATGACCGAGTGCCATCACATAAAATTGATAACATCATCGTGGCATGCACTATTGGTAGAAAGCTTGGATTAATTAAAACTCTTTTAATTTGTATCTATTTTGACTAATATTTAAAAATATTTACATGTTCTAAGTGGAGGATTTTTGCTTGCAAAGATATCATCATTTTATGTTCTTATTTAGGATCTCTATATCCTAATCATGCATCTCATACATTAATAGGATATGAAAAATGTAAATAAGTAAATAGCATAGCATGCTCCTAAGGGGAGATGACCATGAGCCTAACCAAGTGATGCACTTATAGCCATAGGTGCATCACTTCAATTGATTTTAAGTGGGTTGAATTAAACTAAACTATTACATAAGAATATCCTATACATTCATGGGTCTTCAATTGGTCGTCATGCCTCCATCGAACTTCTTGCTCTATGCAACATTTACATGAAATGAAAATCCTCACACTTAGTAGTTCTACTCTCATAACTTTTACAAGGTAGAATAAGGGGCATGCAAGCCCCATTTAATACAACCCATTTCAACAACTTTGAAATAAATAAAATCAATTTAAAAGGTTCATGATCATCCCCATTCATTCAAAAATTAAATGAACAATAAATAAATCTAGAATTAGCAATTAATTCCGACAATTAAGTGCTCATCTCATAAACAAATAATTGAACCAAGCATAACACTTATTCCATTAATTGGAGATCAACTTTAACAAATTTTTAAAAGCATTCAAAAATGTCAAACATAATTTTGAGACATAGCACAACACTTCTGCAACTAATGTGTGTGTTTTAAAAACTTGTTAAGAATTAAAAGAGTTGAGAAAAAAATTTAAAGCTCACCAAACACCCTTAAAATTGGGCTACCTAGCAGCCCTTGGTGCATGGTGTGCACAGCTGGCCAACTAGCGCCTAGGCTATGCCAACAGTCTTGGCTTTTGAGGTTTAAGGCTTGCCAAGTGTGTTCTCCACTCAACTTTCATGCACCAAAAATTTTAACACATGTTCTCAACATTATAACACACATTTAAGATCAATTTCTAGATAAAAAAAACACCTTTTTCAATTAAAAATTCAAATGCTCAAATATGCTTTCAAAAATTAGAAAACGCAAAAAACAAAATTTTCAAATAATCTGTAACATAATTCCAATCCTATTGGATCCAAAATAGACCAAAACTCTTTCAATCATAAATTAACATATAACATCAATTAATGCCAAAACACTTTTCAACATTAATCACTATGAATTAAAACATACCAACTACATGAATTAACACTTAAATCACATAATAGCATGCTTTTAATTTATCAATCAAGGAGCCACATACAAATCAACCAAATTCTCCAATCTATCAATTAAATAAAAAATATGGTGATAAAGATCAATCTAGCACATAAATTAATCAACCAAGCAAAATCTAAATCTAAGCATGATTTAGGCTCTGATACCACTTGAAAGTAAGATAGGCATAAGGATCTATAATCAAAAATTCAAAACATAAAGTAACTAGTGCCTACAAGTGAAATAAGGATCAAATATTACCTTGGATTTAGATTTAGATAGACGATTACCTTGACAAGAAAATTCAAGAAGAAATAAGTGAATATTTTACCAGTTCCAGAATTTGCTTACTTGTGACATAGCAAAAGGATTGTGATGATCGCCCTACCTAATCACTTGCAAAAATTTTGGAAATATTATTGGAGATATCCAACACCTTGTAGAATATCCATTCAAAAATTTAGATCAATTGGCCATCTAGATAGGCCTAGAGAAAATTGCAAAGTCGAACCTCATGTAGAAAACTCTCCAGAAACAGAGCAAGGCACAAGTCTTGCCTCTATTGAAATAGTCCACACACCAATGGGAGTTCTTAATTCTCTAGTTCATGAGCTAGAATAGAACCAAATTATTGATAATAGTGGAGGCTGAAAATTGCTAGGAGGAAAAAGAAAGAAGCTAAGCCTTCAACTCATGAAATGCTAGCTTGCAAAGGGGGTTAGTTTGGAGGAAAATGAAGAATCTAATTCTTCACAACTAAAGCACATCTATTTCTCCATCTGGCCAAGCCCTCACTATATCTATATATAGATTTGGATTTTTGTGAGCCAAGGTGGCATAGCACATTCCATGAGGGGAGGGCAAAGCAGCCAAGGGGTGCTTAGGTGGCAAAAGGAATCCAAATTTCATTTAAATTTCATTTGCATCTTAATTACATTTAAAATCTCATTTCAAATTGATTAAGATGCCATCTCAAATGTCATTTGAGTCTTCCCTCCAAAGTTCATTCCTCCTAATTAATCAAATTAAGCTCTTTAATTTAATTAATTATGCTTTGACTTAACTCTTTAAGTCAAACTAGCTTAACTATTTAAGCTTAATCGTTAACTTAACTCTTTAAGTTAACTTGACCAATTGATAGTCATGTTGGCACTAAATAATTAATTGCTTAATTATTAGTCTAATTTAATTCTCAAATTAGTTGATTTAATTTAACACTCAAATCAATCAAGCCGAAATTAACCTTCAAACTTGGCACCGAAATTCAATCCATTAGGATAGAGAGATCCCTTTTCTAACTCCTTCGAAAATTCTCTCCATCAATTAGGAAGCTAATTGAATTTTATGTGTGACCCAATTGATTCTACTATTAATTGAACATGGGCTAACAACTCCTTGTGACTTTTGAATATCTTATATTCATTCTAGTTTTAAATTCCTTTTAAACTTGTCGACTCAATTTAATTAATATCATTAATTGAAGAGTACCAAATCTCCATGGTCGATGTCCAACCTCAAGCCCATAGAGCCCAACTAATTGGCCAAAATGAATATTTTGGAGAACTATTATCGCTCTACGCATGCCATGCAAATACAGTTCTTCCATCTCCTATCTCCGAAAAAGGGCCTAGGGCAAGATATTTGTTAACTCCCTAATAGCCTCAATACTATGTCTCTATTACCAATGTTCGATCCCTATTATGTGACCTCACATTTGGAAAATTCCTTTTCCAAATTGTTACACCCTCTTGCGCAAGGATTTTTGAGAATTGATCATCATAGAACATATAGGAGATGTACTCGTCCTTCACAACAATGAAGAGTTGGATTCCATCTTGAATCTCACAAACCTCCATGCCAAGTAGCTTATACCCAATCTCAACCTACCTGCTAAGTGGTCAAGGATGGGTCAAAGCATAAGGGCCGACACAAGGTTACCATGGATCCTCAATTTAGAGAACTAATAATACACACTAGCATAAGCATGAGAACTAACCACTACCAACTTGCCACTTTGGCTATCTAGTGGATTCTCTAATGGGTCTTTAGTGCTTTATTCTCTACCAAGCACCCACTAACATGTACTTGTATCTCATACAGTTGCTCATGGAATGAAGTAATCCCCAACCATTAGATTTATGCATCGTTAGTGCAAGCATATCCGGATCTTAGATACCCCATCTTATAAGATCCTACAAGTTGAAAGTTTTAAGATCATGATCGTGTGAGACTTATTCCATGATCATGAAACCAAGTCTTGTAGTTTTAGGTGATCTAAGGGCTTCATCCAAATGCAAGTGAAGTATAATAGAACATAAGATAAAGGTGACCATATAGAGAATATCATTCAATCAAAATTATTTTACAAGGTAATAGTTTGTACAAGGCATTGCATTGGCTTGCAGAGTACTATTCCAATAGCTTTTGCATGTTATTAGTTCGTTGACTTAAGAATCCATGATAACCTTGTATTTGGCCCTCATGCTTTTACTTTTTCTTGGTCACTTAGTGGGCCACTTAAGTAGTTATTAGGAATGAGCTACTAGGCATGGAGGTTTGTGAGGTCTAAGATGGATTCTAACTCTTTGTCTTTATAAAGGGCAAGTACATCTCTTATGTATTTTATAATGATTGATTTCGAGAAATCCCAGTACAAAGTGGTGTCACAATTTGGAAAAGGAGTTTTCTAAAGATGAGTCACATAATGGAGTCAAAATTGAGAATAGAGATATAGTATTGACACTATTAGAGAGCTAGTAAATATCTTGCCCTGGGCCTTTTTCAGGAATAGGAGATAGAAGGACCATATTTACATGGTACGTATAGAGCTATAATGATTCTCTAAGAGCATTCATTTCGACCAATTAGTTGGGCTCCATAGGCTTGAGGTTAGACATCAACCGTGGAGATTGGATACTTTTCAACTAGTAGAGATTAATTGAATTGAGTCAATTTAGTTTAAAAAGAGTTTTAAATTAAATTGAGCATATGATATTCAAAAATTACAAGGAGTTGTAAACCCATGTACAATGAATTATATAACCTATCAGGTCACTCATAAAAGCCAATAGCATTTTCTAAATACTAGATGAGCTTTCTAAGTGTTAGAAAATTTGCTTCATGGGACCGATTTAAGAAGTGACCAAAAATTGAGGTCTTACTTGGCTTGATTAATTAAGTATTAAATTGATCAAATTAATTTAAAGAGTTAAATTAACAAAATTAAGCTTAAAGAGTTAAGTTTGTTAACTTAAGTGTTAAGTCAAAGGTTAATTAACTAAATTAAAATGTTTAATTTGATTAATGAGAAGAATACTTTTTGGAGGGAAATCTAAATGAAAGTTTCATTTGGTGTGACACTTTAATTCGCTTGAAATTAGATTTCAAATGAAATTACAATATACACAAATTCAAATTAGATTTGAATTTGCCAACTTGCATGCATTACAAGCATGTTGGTGGTTCCCCCCTCTCCCCCTCCTTAAGGAAGGAGTGATGCCAACTTAGCATCACACCATCCTCTCTATATATATAGATATAAAGGTGGGCGGCACATATACAATTCATAAGTGAAGAATTAGATTCTCACTATTTTTCCTCCATTTTTCAAGGTGTTCATTCATATGTTGAGGTTTACCTTTCTCTTATTTTCCAACCACTAACTTGGCTATCTCTCTCTCATCTCTCCTATCAATCTCCAGCTAATTATGAGGAGTGATAGGAAATTTCTTTGGTGTGTGGATCATATTGATAGAGGAAAAATAAATGGTTTGATAAGCCTTTGGAGATCTATTTGCAAGAACAATCATTTGGCAATTTTATTCCAAGAGATCTAGAAGGATTTTTGATCTGAAATTTTCATAATATATCAATTAAAGAGTTGAGGAGATGCTAGAATTATTTTGGAATTTTTGGAGAAGCTTGACTCATGCAAACGTTGCATCAATTATGTTGTACTACTGCTTGATAGATTTTAGATTGAAGAAGAGTTCTTCATTTTCTCCTTGGAATTAAGCTAATCAAGGTAATTATTTTCCTAATTCTAAATCATGACATGTTTAGATCTTTGCTAGCATGAGTAGCCTAGTTAATTTTAGCTTTTAAGGTTTTAATTATTAGATCCTAGTGCTACTCTTGCTTTCACTCCTATGTCCGAAAGAGGCCTAGGGTAAGATATTTGTTTACTACTTAATCGCCTCGATAACTATGTTTCTACATCTAATGTTAATCCCCTTTATGATCTCAACTTTGGAAACTCTGTTTTCAAATTAGCATACTATTGTATGCAAGAATTTCTTAGAATCGATCATTATAAAATATATAGAAGATGCATTTATCTTTCACAATAATAAAAAGATAGATCCTATCTTTGATCTCACAAACCTCTATGCTTAAGTAATTCATGCCCAATCCCAACCTTAGATGACCAGTTATCTAGTGGATTCTCTAGTTGGGGTTCTAGTGAACTTGTTCTCTAACAAGTACCCACTAACATACATCCATGTATAACATAGATTGCTCATGAAATGGAGAATATCCAACTTCTTGGAATATGCATCGTTAGTGCAAGTCTATCCAAATCTTATATGTCCCATCTCATAAGATTCTATGACTTGGAATATTTAAAATAATGACCATAGAAACCTGTTTCATGATTACTATCATATATGTGACCAAGTCCTATAGTCTTGTGTGATTTATAAGCTTCAACCAAATGTAGTGAAATATAAAATGTATAAGATGAATATGGCTATTTAATATAAATATCATGCAATCAAGATTGCATCATAAGTAAAATAGTTTATACATGCCAATCTAATTAGCAATAGGGCACTATTCCAATAATTCCTTGATCATTCCTTCTCGAATTTGAAACTGATTCATGTCTCCATACTACTTTGTTGTCAACAACTTGTCTTTAAACTTGTGCATTAAAATCTAGATAATAGTTAAATGTTTCATATCGCTCATTTGTTCAAGGTCCTTTTCTAAATCTTAGCTAGAAAGCAAAATCTTTCTGAAATGTATTACTTAAGATATCAAACATGTTAATCATTTCACTTGAACTAAGCCTTAGAATCTTTTGTTTGAACTATAAAAATTTTAAAACCTCAAAATTGTTAAAGCACAATTTAATTGATTTATTCCTGAGTTAATCGCCAAATCTGATAATGTCGTTTGCGAGGCAGTTTTGCTAACTAGCTATTCTTGATTCATATTAGATATAAGGTTGTCACATTGATGGTCAATATTGTTTGTTAATTTGACTTCCTTGAGTTCCTATAAAGCTTTTTTTAAAAAAAGTTATCTTACTTTATATAGCGATTATGACATATTTTGTGTTCGCAACTAGAACTACATATGGATATATCATATTATCTTACCCTTAGGGATGTCTTTGGGGAATTTTGGGCCCATAGGATTGGTTCACAAGATGATTAGGACAAATTAGACCACGAATGGCTAGTTTACCAACCAAGACCTAGTTTGTGATCCTAACTTCGGGACCGTCAGAGGTTAGCTATTGCTTGAGGCTTAATTAGCAAGGGATCAATCTTACCAATTCGTATTATAATGTTCGAAAAGCTAGCTACTCATCGAGGCAATATAAAATAGTATTACATAGATTTTTATGAGTCAAAAGATTGGTAAACATCCTATAGTTGGTTTTACAAAATGCTTCAACCCAACAGGTTCCATGAATTTGATTAAACCTTAGAAATTTGAAATTTTAGTCTTTTATGAAACATTTTGTTCACTTGTTTTTTAAAACTGATCATGCATATAAGTTTTTAGATTTTCTACAAAATACAATTAAAATTTGAATTTGAGATGGCTTTTCACCATTGTGGGACAACATTGAGTCTGCTCATTACGTGTTGTTTAAGAAGTACTGGTCTCCAATCTTATTTTGTGAATTCCATAAAATCTTTCAATTCCTTAATATTAAGCTATTTTAGCCTATGCTTTTAGTTATTTGTATTTGGAATGAATGTTCTTCTTACATATGTATATTGCAATCCATTTCATTTGATTCTTTTATTACATTTGTACATTGCATTCCATTTCATCTAATTCTTCCCATATATGTAAATGCTTACCTCACTGAGTTATTCAAACTCACCTTTTTCATGTTGTTCTTTCTGTTTTTTGCCCCAAACTAAAGAAATAGAGGGCACCCTGAACTTGGACTACCTTTTGCATTTTGCTAGGATATATATAAATGGTAAGGATAGGATATGTTATGTTTATAATGTAAAGATGACATTGGTCAACAAGTCAAAGTCCTTCCGTATTGTAAAGTGTAATAGGATAGAATTCTCGACAAATAATGTTAATGTATAAGTTAAATCATGAGCATTATGCTTGTCAAGTTCTAAGGACTCAGGTTCTACTTGTCATTTTCAGCATGACTAGATTTAAATTTCGAGTTGCCTATCAGCTTTGGTTGTTAGAGATTCATATAAATTTTAAAGTCATGGAAATGCATGTGGAGTTTGAATTTTAAGATTTGATTAAATCAATGTTCATTCTGCATTGTTATAGAATTGCCTAAGATGACAATTTTTTTGGAGATGTATATTTTATTTTCTGGAAATTTTTAAGAAAATCGATTAGAGTAGCATGTCAGTCCTAAGTAGGCACCTCCCAAACCTGGCACTACAAGGGGTCACTAATCACTATTGTAAATGGGAGTCACTAGCCTATGACCACTAGTCCAATCACAAATGCAGTAATTGATCACGTGGCCAACTTTTAGTGACCACAACAAAAGGTTACAAAACTTAGTGACTGCTATTCTTTATATGAAAACTTTCATATAATCAAATTAGTGACTTATTGTAAATCATTATTAACCACAATAGTAGTCACTAATTTAGGACTTAGGAATTAAGCAATCACAAATTACCACTAGTGATGAGGTTTTTTGTGACCATACCTAGCGGTCACAAAATAATCACTTTAGTTGACTTGTGATTGATTTTATAGTCACAAAAGTCAAATTATTTTGGGTGGTAACCAATTTTCTAGCCAGCAAACCAGCTTACACACCTTTTGACCCACACAGATCTATCTCTTAATGCCCATGATGGTTACCTTTCATTAACATAACCCAATATAGAATATTGATCTGTACAATTTTAGATCTCACTATCTTACCTTGATATCATGTACGTCATTCACAAACTCAGTAGCATATAGCTAACCCTCATATCCCATCTCAAATAAAGTTGGCCATCTATTGTTAAGATACATCAAACAACACCATAGTTAAGGAATCTTTTTTTTATCCTCTTATCCTCTCTAATTCACATTCTTCACAAATCTTGATTGGGCCTCTTTCCTAGACTACTGATATTCCACTTCTAGTTTTTGTATGTTTGAAGGCTATTTCCTTGTCTCTTGGAAAGCCAAGAAGCAAACTATAGTCCCTCGATCCTTCCAGAAGCTGAGTATCAAGCTCTTGCTACAGAAACCAATGAACTTCTATGGCTTTATAAACTCCTATTACATTTTGATATCAAACCCATAGCACTAACTATCCTTTTTTTGTGACAACATGCTACTATTCATATTACATCAAACCCAACCTTCCATAAACACACTAAGCACGTAGAGGTTGATTGCCAATTTGTTCGCGTCATATCCCCAACAAAAGCATCAAACTCATGCCAGTACAGTCCCAACACCAACTTGCTAACATGTTTACAAAACCTCTTTTAGCTCCCTCTTTGCTTAATGTTTTTTCCAAGATGTCCATAAAAGATCTATAGCATCTATCATACAGGGGCATATTAGAGCATCATATCCAGATTGCTTCATTTAAGCTATCGTTTGTTTATTAATTTTGTTACACTAGAGTTAGTTTGTCAATTAGTTTGTTTAAAGATATTTTGTATTTAATGAAGGATAGTTAAGGAGCGTTAGACTAATTAGAAGTGTTGACTACTCAATTAAAAATTTACTTTTTTTTCATGCTTATACTCGGTTGTATATATATGTACCCAAAAACTCATTTAATTAATGAATACATTTTTATCCTTCATTTTTTTTCTTGCATTCCTAATAACTGATTGATGATGGTAAGACTAAATATCAATGAACCGAGCTTTGGCCCACTATAGTTAACCAAAATATGGTCTTTAGATAAATGCTTGGATGGATATGGGTCGAGTCCTACAACCAATCAACACACATTACGCTAGTCGAGGTCTTGCATTCTCAATAACTAATTAATGATGGTAAGATCTAAATATCAACAAATTGAGCCTTGGGATACTATAGCTGACTAGAATAGGTCTTTAGATAAATGCTAGGATGAAGATGGGTCAAGTCCTACAACTAATCAACACATATTAGGCTAGCCAAGGAAGTTCTTGACTAAAACACTTTGATGCTCAAGTTAGTGTAAATCGACCAAAAATTTGGAGCGGTAGAGTGAGGGCCAAAGTAGAAATGAACATACATTACTAAAGAGTTGTAATGGAGTTATTATAATCTCTCTTAAGAAGTTAAAATGTCTATGACGCCCTTGCTTATATGAAATGAAGGCCTTTGTCTTTGTCTAAGGACCTTTAGATCTTTTTTTGCCTGAGACCTTCTCCAGGTGGTGCACTCTCCTTTCTCTTAGGATATAGGGGAGTTCTTCACATTTAATGCAAAGGCAGATTGCTAGTATATTGGAGGCATACTTCATAAATATAGAGTAGCATCGCTTGTCAATGCATTTAATAGGTAAAGTGATAGTTGTGGTGCATTTAATGTGACAATAACTAGTGATGGGGAAATACTTCTTGTTTCTCAAATTGACCTCCTCAGGTTGAGCTATTTCTTTAATTATGAGTTATCTAGTCACACTTTAGTCAAAACAATTAGCCTCCTTAGGCCCAAATAAAGATATATGTGGTGCTAAGATCCAAATATTTAAAAAACAACTAAATAAAACTAGCCCACACAGATCCACAAGGATCTAGACATGCATTGGATTTAGATTTAGAGAAGGAAATACCTTGATAAAATCAAAAATCAAGGAATAACAGAAAACACTCTTCAACTCTTGAAGTTGTCTCCTTATTAGCGCAGTAGAAACACCAACCGATTTTCCCAAGTTAAACTCTTCCTTTTGAGCTGAGAAGCTTAATGAAATGTCCCAACCCATCGAGGATTCTATAGTCAAAATTTGAGCCTGATCAAAACTCTAGAAGGTTCCCCAGAACTCACTAGAAAAGACTACCAGAAACTACTTCAACAAGAGCAAGAGCAACCTAAATGTTTTACCTATAATAAAATAGTCCACACACCAATGAAAATACCTTTTCTCTACAAAAATAGCTTAAGAAATTTTCAAATAAATGTAGGAAAGAAGGCTTGGAAATGGGGGTGGAAGATAAAGGAGGTTGGAGAAAATTTTGGAGAATCTAACTATTAGATGCCTAGTAACAAAGTTTGTTATGTTGTTAGGATAATAATTCACACCTTGCAATTGTGCATCCATTGTGGACGCCCCCTCCTATATTTGTATATAGGAGAACAATGGTGTGTGGTCGCACACCATCTTCAAGGAGGGGACGCCATATATCCATGCTAAGGTGGCCACTAACAATTAGTGATGTGTGAATTTGAATATCATTTGGAATTTATATTTCATCTTATGAAATTTCTTCCAAATGAATTGTAATTCTATATTAAATAAACCCTTAAATTAATGATTCTCTCCAAAATTGACTCTCCAACTTAGTTAAATTAAACACTTTAATTTAATCAATAACACTTTGACTTAACTCTTAAGTCAAAGTGTTTGACTCTTTAAACAAGTCAAAATTAATTTAACTATTAAATTAACGTGACAAATTGATAGTCATGTGGCATCAATTAATTAATTTTTAATTAATTAATCTTAATTTAACTCTTAAATTAATTTGATCAAGCCAAAAATGACTCTAATTTTCACCTCATTCTAATTTGGTCAAGAGTGAATTTTCTAACACTTAGAAAAATCCCCGTCCTTCAACAGGTCAAGCAATTGGCTATTAAATGTAACCCAATAAGTTCTACCATTCATTAGACAAAAGCTTGCAACCTCTTATAACTTATGGAATATTAAATATTTGCATCAGTCTAAACTCCTTTGAACTAAGCAACTCAATTCAAATAATCTCAATAATTGAAAAATACCTAATCTCCATGGCTAATGTCTAACCTGAAGCCTATAGAGTCCAACTAATTAGTTGAAATGAACACTCTTAGTGAACCACTCTAGCATTGCGCGTACTATGCAAATATAGTCCTTTTATCTCCTATCTACATAAAAGAGGCCTAGGGCAAGATATTTTTCGATTCCATAACATTGATGCTATGCTTCTATTCTTAATGTTCAATCTCTTCATGACCTCTTCTTTGGAAACACTTTTCCAAATTATTGCATCACCTTGCGCAAGAATTTTTTAGAATCAATCATTTTAAAATACATAAGAGATGCACTCATTTTTCACTAAGACGAGGAGTCAATTTCCTTCTTGGATCTCATAAACCTCAATGTCCAGTAGCTCATGCCCAATCTCAACCTGAGTGGACCGCTAAGTGACCTAGGAAGAGTCAAAGCAAAAGGGCCAAACACAAGGTCACCATAGATCATCAGGTCAAAGAACTAATAATATGCACTAGTGTAAGCAGGAAAACTTGCCACTACAACTATCTAGTGAATTTTTCTAGCAAGTGTTTAGTGCCTTGTTCTCTAATGAGTACTCCTAGCATGCATCCATATTTCATATGCAATTGCTCATGGAATGAATCAACATCCAACCCTAATATTTATACATCATTAGTGTAAGTCTATTCGTATTTTAGTTGCCCTATCTCCAATAACTTGAAAATTTTAAGATCATTACCGTGTAAAACTTATTCCATGATCACCACATAGTGTGTGACCAAGTCATAAAGTCTTAGGTGATCTAAGGGCTTTGTCCAAATGCAAGTGAAGTAAATAAAGAGCGTAAGATAAAGATGGTCATATAATGAATATTATTCAATCAAGATTATTTCACAGGTGAAATAGTTTATATGCCAATCTAATTGGCTTATAAAGCACTATTCCAACAGCAACAACCTCTCTAGCAAAGGGCTGAATGACCATATTCAAGCTTATTAACCACATTATTGTCGACTAATGGGATACTAGTGATTAATCTAGTCCAATGCAATTTTAGGCTTGGTTGGCCACTATTGGGCTACGCCTAATAGGTATTTCTCCATAGCATGAGTCTATCCTACTCCTAAGTCCTGATCAAGCTCACGATGTAAAGGAATAGTGAGTAGTTTATTTGAAAAACTGCAAGCGATTTATGTCTAGCTCAATTTTTATATCTTGACCAAGGTTTTAGCATAATAATTACATTAGTTACCTTAGGCAGATAAGTGAGATGACTAGCAATTACATAATAATTACCCAGTAGCTGGTCATTATAGCCAATTGATTTATCCCTTAGTTGGAGGCTATAAATAGTGCATGGATTTCTTTATTTACCATATTTACCACAATCCTAAAAGGTGAAGCTCTATAAAGTTACTACTCCTAATTGAGAGTTCTTCACACTTTTGTAACTTTTCATCCCTTCATGCTTAAGTTCTTTGTTTTTTCCCTTTTATTTGCAACCTTTGAAAACATAGATATACTTAGAGTTTTTGGGGAGAGTAGTTGTAGGTCAAATGATTCTGATGAAACACAACCATCTAGGGAGTCGACTGGAAGGGTAACTAATTCGACTAGTGGGGCTTGCGAATCGTTCAGTGACAAGCCTAGCTCTTCTAAAAGCTTGAGTGAGACTAGGGTTGATATAAAGGAAGTGCTGGGCTATCTAGAGAGGCGAGTAAACCACCATTATCTCAATGCAAGTTGTTCATAGCTGATCATTATAGTAATATAAGGTTTGAGATCACTAATGTTGATCTAGAGTTAATTAGGCATCATACCACATTACCTCAAAGTTTGAATTAATCACTCTTGAGCCTACCGATAGGATGCGTGGAGCTTTAATGGGTTACATGACAATATTTAAGGATGCTCTGAAGTGTAAGTTTAGGTTCCCAATAGTGCAGCCTGTAGTCAACCTTCTTACTAGTTTTTTGGTTTGCATTACTCAATTACTACCCAATTATTTTTCCATTTTATATAGTTTCGTTGTTTTTATGTTGATACACAATATAATACACAACTAGCCATCTTTATTCATCAAATTTAGAAATTTATTCCATCTTTCCTTATCCTAAAAGTCAAGTAGCATTGAGGAGTTAGGCTTTTATTATCTAACCACTCAACCTCATCAAAAAATATTCATAACCCCCTCTTCTTCCCATGTCCAGGTTTGGAAAAAGAGATATTTCTTCATTCGCACAGTCAAGTTGAAATGCCTGGAAATGAGAACCCAACCTGGAATAATACCTTCATCTGAGATTTGGTCAAATTTAGTGATATACAGATGTCATGGTACAAGGAGAAGAGAAACTTGGTGTTAGTGAGCATGTCGTCTACTCGGTTGGACATGTCAGCTAATGCTTGATTAAGTAGAGACATCTTAGCTGTGTTGTTTTTGTTCGTTTCTCTTTTCTATTTTACTTTTAATTTCTAATCAAAATTATCCATTTGTGTTCTTTTAAATCTAGAAGAAATCATGAATTATATGTGCCTTGATTAGCAGTGGTCGAGGCCAACTACTCAATGCCTTGATAGAAAAGAAAGGCCACTGAAGATGAACCTCCCCTCCCAAGAGAACTATTGCTAAAAAAGGGAAAGAAAAAGCTACAAACTGCTTTCTCTTTAAACCTCAACCCAACAACAAGTTATTCCCCTTGCCTACTTTCCTAAACCTAAGTTTTAGGCTAGATGTAAAGGTTTCCAACACAGCAATAATGCTAGGAGCGAGATCAATTGGGGCGATCTCTCTGAAAGTGTTTAGTACTAGCCTCTTCTTATCCGATCAAAAAAAGATGTTGGAGCTTAAGTAACTGGAAGCCCTGAAAATGTTTGCGTAGCATGCAAATGTGGTAAGTTTATGCTCGAGTGTAGTTATTTTGAAAGTGTTCAATTGTATTTGATTATTTGAACGAATTCTTTCTTATCGTAGGTTGAATAATAGTGCTATAGTTTTTATTGAAAGGTTGAGCTTGCCCTAGCCAATTGAGAGGAGCTACGAAAGAAACATGAGCAATCTAAAATGTCTAAGACTCAAGTTGTTTTGCTAAAGTCTAGAATCAAGGAACTTGAGAAGCAAGTAGAAGAGAAAGATACGGAGCTAATGGTTGCCATAACTAACAGAAGTTGTTTTGATGGTCTGCCGACACAAGTGAGGTAGAAGGTGGAGACAGCCTCATTGTTTGTTGCGCACTAGGATATAATAGTACTTTTTGATACACCTAAGATGAATTTCTCGAGATGTTACCAATCATTCAAAAGAAAGCAGTGCAATAATTTATATTAAGCCTAACCTTTCAAGAGGCAAACAACATCTTCATGATTGAAAACTCCAAGAAATTCTTCTAGAATACTGTTAAGCAACTAAATGTTTTAGGCTACTAGTTCCAACTAGAAAATAAAGCCTGACTAAATGTACTTCAAAATGAACATCTTGAGGATTATGATGAGGTTGTGCTTATCGATGAGATTGAAGCTCCGATACATCCTAAGGTCGTCAAGGTTGCAAAAGAGTATAATTTTGTTAGCAACTTCACTTTCAACATTAAAGATGGCAAGATTGATGTTGTAGCGTACTTTTATGCTACTGGTCTGATGTTCTTGATGAAAGAGGTTGGTTCTTCTCGACCTACGAGAGCTTCTTCCTTGGGAGTAGACCAGAAGGTTTGTATTTCCCCAATGGTCATACAAGCGAACTCTGGGAATGAGCTTAACTAGTTTGTGGATAAGGTGGCTGCCAGTATTACTTGAGATGCAGGAGGCAAGGTGGGGGGGCTTAAGTTGGAGATTTTTCTATTTTACTTTTTTATTTTTTATTTTGCTCAATTTGCTCACCCTATAAGGTATGATGGACAATTTTGATATAATATGATTAATATTTTTGTAAGACATAGATTTGTTATTTTTATAATATCAAGTTTCTGATCATTCATTTGATTTGACTTCATATTACTTTTGCTTCTACTTCAACTACTAGGTCGTCTTCAAATAAATAAATAATGAAATGAATAAATATACAAGGAAATGAATTTATCTCATTTGATGTGTTAATTAATTTGAGATTTCAAGTTAATACGCACATAATAATTGATTAGTTTGAAATCGCCTTTGTAGTTGACTATTAGGTCAACTTTAAATAATTTTATCATAATTAAAGGATTAAGCTAAAAGCCATGATCTAACATAAGTCAACTCCATTGGTTTGAAATCAAGTTATTATGGGATCTTTAAGCGAAGATACATACATTTGTTGGTTGGCTTGAAGCCAAGATAACGATGGACTTTGGGATCGATTTTGAGCAATTTTCTTGTTTATGACTTGGTTAGGCTGGAAGCCATGGTCGAACTTCAGTTGACTTCATTGATTTGAAACCAAAATAGTTATTGACTACAAGATTAACTATAAACAATTTTCTCATTAACAACTTAGTTAGGCTGGAAGCCATGATTGAACTTCAATTGACTTCGTTAGTTTAAAACTAAAATAGTTATCAACTATGGGGTCAAATGTAAATGATTTTCTCATTTTATGACTTGGTTAGGCTGGAAAACATGGTCAAACGTTAGTTGACTTCATTGGTTTGAAACCAAAATAGTTGTCAACTATGGGATTGATTGTAAATGATTTTCTTATTTATGAAACAATCAAGCTAAAAGCCATAATAGTAGTTGAAGGTAAGAAGTGGGTCGAATGTAAATCTATTTTATTAGTTTGGAACTAAGTTACAAAAGTGCGTCTTCCAAGTAGACTTGATCTCACCTATTACAAAAGAGTTGATTAGAGGCTAAAGTCTCTTCATATATAGAATTTCTTTAGGTTTGCTGCATTCCAAGGTCAAGGAAGCTCATTTCCATCCATATTTTCTAGTTGGTAGGAGTGTGCTTTGCCAGTTGAATGCCTTTATTGTAATGCTTGGCCATGACAGACCTATACCTTTACATTGTTCATTATACCTACTATTGTAGCTCATTGATGGTCTTGAGGTTGAGTTTCCTTTCAGCTTCATTCCTGATTGAGTTGTAATAGATCGATCGAGTTGTATGTTGTATCAATTTTGCTCGGACTACAACTTTTAACCCATAGACAAAGCTAAAAGGTTGTATCCTATGGTAGTTCAAAGAGTGGTTCTGTATGCCCATCAAACGCTGGGGAGGTCATCTAACCAGTTTCTTTTAGATCCCTCAAGTCGAATCTTGATATGGTCCAAAATCATCCTATTAGTTACTTTAGTTTGCCCATTCACCTAAGGGTTGCAAACAAAGATAAAGTGTTGTCAAATTCCCAAACTTTCACACTAATCTCTGATCTTTCTACTCTAAAATTGGGTGCCATTACCTATATCAATATCTTTTATGGACCAAAATAACAGATAATGTTCTTCCATAAAAAGCCCCTAATTACCGCATTAGTTATATTTGGAACTACCTCTGTGTCAACCTATTTAGTGAAATATTTAACTGTCACTATCATATACTTTCTATAATTTGTAGCTTTCAAAAAGGACTAACTATGTCTACCCTGCACTGGTCGATGGCCACAATATTTGTACTGGTATCAATGATGAGATAGACAAATAGGGGATGTTGGAGTGGACTTAGAAAGATAGGCATTTCATAGCAAACTCGATCTTTTCTTTCAATAAGGTCGGCCAAAAATACCCATATTTGATAACTTTGGGAGCCAATGCTCATCCCCTATAGTGATTACCATAGATACCAAAGTAGATTTCGTATAAGATCTCTAGGGCCTATTCTAATAATGCTAAACACCTTACTGGGGGTCCAAAAAAGGTTCTTTTGTATAGTTGACCATACTCGTCAACAAGGAACTTTGCTGCTAGACCTCTTAATTTGTGAGCCTCTATTTTGTCTTCTAGCAACTTACATTTCCTTATATATGATTTAATTTCATTTTTCCAAGTTGGAATTGTTCCTTGGATTTCCCAAATTGGATTCTAGTTGGAACTGATTATAGCAGGTTTATCAGAGATCAAGAAAATGACAGTTTTCTCTCTGGTACCTTTTATCGAGCTAACAAACTTAGATAAGGTATCTGCCTTCTTATTCTTTGATCTTGGAACCTAATTGAGAGTGAATTTCTTACAACACTACTGCAATCTCTTGACCTCAGTGAGATATTTATTCATGGTGGATTCTCGTGCTTAAAATTCCCTTCAAACTATTCAACAACCAATTGAGAGTCTGTAATAGTTTCTAGTTGTTCAAACCCTCTATCAATGGCCATCCTGATATCGATAAGAAGGGCCTCATATTTTGCTTCATTGTTGGTAATAGGATAGTCGAGTTTGGTACTATGGAAAGCATAGAAAAATACCTACCTTTTCTCTTGTAGAAGTCGTTGAACTATCAACATTTGTAGGCTAAACAGGTAGATCTTTGTTAGACCTATTTGGGGAGGTCAAAATGCTCTGCAACTTAGTCTACCAACATATATGCTTTTATGGCCATTTAAGGATAAAAAGTGATGTCAAACTCTCTTAATTCAATTACCCACTGTATTAGTCTCCCCAACGTGTTTGGTTTTGATGGCACCTATTTTAAGGAATGGTTCATCATGACAATAATAGAATGGGATTGGAAATTAGCTATTAGCTTTTTAGCTACTGTGACCAAAGCAAGGGCAAACTTTTTGATCACTATATAGCTATGTTCTAGGCCTTGCAGAGCTTTGTTAATGTAATATACCAGCCTATGCATGCCATGTCAAGTTGACACTAGGATAAAGCTGATTGCTACCGATGAGACCATTAATAAATATACAAGACCTCTCTAACCTTAGGCTTGGCAAGCATCAGAGGTGTTGATAAATATTTCTTTTAATTGACCAAAGTCTGGTAACACTATACTGCCTATTGAAACTTTCTCTCATTCTTAAGAATTTTGAAAAATGGTAAACTTTTATTTGCCAGTTGGGTGATAAACTAACCCAGAGCTACGATTCTCTGAACCTGTCTCTACATGTCCCTGATCATTCTGGGTAATGAGATGTCCTAAATTCCTTATATCTTTCACGAGTTTGCTTCTATACCTTGTTGGTTAACTATGTATCCTAAAAACTTTCCTCCTCTTACCCAAAATATATACTTGTTGGGATTATATTTCATGCCGAACACTCCAAGTATGGAGAAAGTATGATCAAGGTGGGCCAAGTGATTTTCCTTTCTTTCTATTTTGACAATCATGTCATCAATACAGACCTCTATAGTCTGTTTGATCTCGTTCTTGAACATAAAGTTTACCAATCTTTGATATGCTGCACCTATAATCGTGAGGTCAAAAGGCATGACCAGAAAATAGTATAAACTATTTGGTAACACAAAAAAGGTTTTGTCTCTATCTTCATAGGCCATAGAGATTTGAAAACACTCCTAGAAGGCATCCATCATGCTTAATAGATCACAACCTATTGTTGAGTCAACTAATAAATCTATTTGAGGCAATGGGTAAGGGTCTATAGAACAAGCTTTATTAAAATCAATGAAATCATTACACATTCTCAATTTGCCCTCATTCTTAGAGACAAGAACTATCAATTAAGGTGTCCACATTAAGGTGGTGGATGATGATACTGGGGTCAATTCCTTTTAGCTCAATAGGCTTTCAAGAAAAAATATCAATGTTCCTTCTAAGGAAGTCGACCATCATACATTCCATGTTGCTCCTCAGACTAGTCCTAATCCTTGTAATCTTAGGATTTTTGGGCTAGAGTTCAATGGTCTTAAATTTTCAATTAGATCGACCCTTATTGTCTCTCGCTTTCTCTTCTTACTTTGTTGTCTCTCTTCGGGTTCTATTACTGGGACATCTCCCGAAGGTTTCAATTTAGGTCAAATTTGCTACTCATTTGTCTCTACTAAAATGGTATAGCATCACCAAGCCTCCTTTACATTGCATAGTAGCTCTTCTATTTCTATTGCTATTGGGAACTTGACCTGTATGCAGTAGGCAAAGACAATTGCCTTGAAATCATTCAATGCAGACCTTCCAATCATGGCATTGTAGGCAAAAGGTACATTGACCACCAAATAGTTGATCATAAGTGTCTTCGTTCTTGGTGCTTCTTCAAATGAGGTAGTCAAGTTAATGAATCTCTCAAAAATAATCTTGGATCCTCTAAATCTGACCAACGGGTGCGTATTGCCTTGAACTTTAACTTATGCAAGTTTATCTTCTTCAAAGTTGACAAGAAAATTGTGTTTCATAAAATTGTCATTGTCCACCAGAAACTTTCTTACCTCAAAGTTAGGCTTATTCTTTTATGTTTTGGCCATTTTCTACAAAAAATTTTGGGAGAATGGGTTTTTGGGAGAAATTTTGGAAATTGTGTCAAGTGTTTCTTTTTATTTTGAAGAAATATGAAAAATAATTTGAGAATGAGTTGTTTGTTTCTTTATGTTTTTGGAAAAGACAAGGTTTACTTAAGATGTCAAATCAATTACTTTTTTGTTGGGTTTGTAACATGAAAATGATTATTTTATGTATTATATGTATATATATTTATAGTCGGATGATGATGATGTGTGCGTGTGTGTGTATTTGTTATGATTGAAGTATGAGTATAATTAATTTAATTGGTTATTTATTTTGAGGTTCACATTTTTATAAATTTAAAATTAGTAAATGATGTATTATTTGGAATAACATATATATTAATAAATATTAATTATTCATGAAATCATAATTATAAAAAAAATTAGCTTATATCATAATTATTAATATCGACTTATAAAAAAAATTAATTACTATACATTAATTACAAACTAATTACGGTTAATTAATTAAAATATAATTATTTTATTATTTATTACTTACAATTTATGTATAAATAAAATAATTTTTTAATCATTTATATGTATAAGACTTAAAACAATTCATCATATTAAAAAAATAAATCATATTATATTTTATAAAATTACATCATCATAAATTATTTATCAACTCAATAAACATAATATTTAATTATATGTAAAATATGAAACATAATTAATATATAGATGACAAGTTATTTAAATAAAATAATTTAATTTTTTTAACAAGTTATTTAATTACTTTAACTCATTATTTAATTAATACATTATTTAGTAAATAAATTACTTAGTAATAATTAATTAACATTACTTAAATTTAATTAATTCTTTCAATAATTACTTTGACCATATCAATATTAATTTATTAAAAATAACTTAAGATGTTTTAATTTGATTTAATAAATTAATTAATCTTCTTCAAAAAATATTCTTTATTAAATATTAATATTCACATTTATTTAGGATTATAATAAAAAAATTGATTATAGTGTGATATTTATTTAATAATCTATTAAATATTAAATATAATGCCCAATGCATTATTTAATTAAGAAGTAAATTTAATTAATTCAATATGTTATTCAATAAATGAATTATTTAGTAATAACATAAATAATATTTAATTAATTCTTCTTTATTTTTTTTGATAATTAGTTTAATTAAATTTGTAAATATAATATTTTGAATTTTGTGACTCGTAAAATTTTAAAATTGTCATACATTATATATACATATGGATGAGTGAAGTGAGAGAAACCTAAATGAATGAGTGATATGATAGGTAGAATGAGAAAATGAGTAGTAGGTATGGTTTTTAGGGTGCAGGGGTTTTTGGGTGAATTGAGAGGGGGTTTTTGGAATAAAATTTGAGTATTTTGAAAACAATTTGGGGAATGTGCATGCATTCTAAAATTTTTCTAAAGATTGGAAAATACTTCTGGAAAACATAGGAAAATAGCCTTAGCAATTTCAATTGACACGATGCGGGGGCAACCTAGCTTATGTTGGTCCCTTGGTGCTTGAGGTGTGAGAGATTAGAATTAGAGAAAGATATAGGCTCCACACTAATGGAGAGTTGGAAAACTGTCTTGACTGGGAAGGATTTAATCAATTCCAGTCTCCTTTGGTTCTGCCTTTTGGCTAATTTAGAGTCCCCTTCCATAGGTCCCCTAACAATATTATCGATCACATCTCAAAAGGTTGGACGCTGATTGTTAATTGGTTTTTTTCCTTTATCTTCTCTTCTCAGGCTAGCCAACCTTTCTCTATGGGAAGTCTAGTCAACCAGACCCATTTTCCATCTAGCTTTCTCATCAATAAACTTCTTTAGGTGTCTCTGTCAGATGCGTCATTCGATCTCATCATGCAGGTTGAAGCAAGCTTCCAAGTCATGTCTCTTCTATTTATAAAAGTGATAATATTTCTCCAATCTCTTCATAGCTTTGGTTTCAATTAGTTTCCTTGGTTTTTTGAGGAGATTATCATTTTGGATGGCGAATAAGACCTCCTTCTTAGTAGCATTCAGTAGGGCATAGTTGTGAAACTTCTTGATGGGAGACAATGATCATTTCTCTATTTGTCGTCTTTCTCCATGGCCTTCTTCTTTTCATTCTCAGGGTTTCCATACTTTAGTCTGTCCATGTCTTCTTTGGTCATATACCTATTGGCGAGGTCGAGCAGCTCTTCTATCAACTATGGTCTTTTCCTAACCAAAGCATTGGCACATTCTTTGTGTTTGAGAACAAAGAATAATACATTGATCAAGAACTTAATCCTAGCACTATCAATTTTCAATACTTTGGTGCTAAATTTAGCAAAGAAATCCTAAAGAGATTCTCCCTCATTCTGTTTCACTGTACACAAATAAGTGTGGGGAAGTTTTGCTTTCCTTCTACTAACAAATTGGTGAAGGAACTTGTCACAAAGTTAATTGCAAAAGAAGATAGACACTAGCTCCAACTTAACAAACCAATCAAGCGCTATGCCGGGGAATGTGGTGACCAGCATTTTTTGCATGAATGTACTCATTGTGCCCATAGAGTTGCATCATGTGCTTGAACTAAAGTAAGTGCTCATTCGGGTCGATTAAGCAATTATATCAAGGCAGGTTAGTCAAAATCTTTGCATCGATAGCTATGTACTCATTGATTATCTACTAGATAAATGGCGATTATTGCTCACGATGGAGTTGGGGTGTACTATCATGCTGGAGGTTCTTTTCTCTATTTCTCCTTAGAATTTTCTCAAGACACCTAATCAATTACTAGACTTGGTGAACACCTCTTTCCACTCTTCTCGATCTGCTTGTGACATGCTTCTATTCAATTAAGGTTTCTATTGTTTAACCCTATCAGGTTGTTGGGCTTGAATGGTTAAGGCAAGATGTTCCACAAAGTCAGCCATTTCTTCATGGGGATGTAGACGGGTCTCTTCCTACAAAAATCGACCTAGAGTATCATCATATTGATTAGGAGAGCGATATGTCTCCTATCTACCCTAACCTATTTTTGGAGCCTTTCGCCATGATGTGAAGGATGGGGCATAGTGCCAGCAGCTGCTCCAGGTTGATTGTTGTGCTTTTGTAAAGCAATTAATAGTTGAGCTAAGATCTGGGCTAATATCTGTTCACTTGTTAACTACATAAGCTGTGGCATAGTCAAGGTTACTACTTGGTTAGGCTAGAAACTGGGCCTAGCCACGCCCTGCTCATGCTACGAACAAAGAGGAGGGGTTGATGACCTTCTAGTCTCCTCTCTTTTTAAAACAGCTTATCCTATGTTTACCATTTTCTCAGGTTACAGCTCTAGAACCCACAGATGGCACCAAATGATGATGGTAAGATCTGAATATCAAAGAATTGAGTCTTGGCCTACTATAGTCGACCAAAATATAGGCTTAAGATGAATGCTTGGATAAAGATGGGTCGAGTCCTACAATCAATCAACACATGTCAGGCTAGTCAAGGAGGCCCTTAGCTACAACACTCCGATGCTTAAGTCAGTGTAAATTGACTAGAATATAGAGCAGTAGAGTGAGAGCTAAAATAGTAGTGAACATACCTCACTAAAGAGCTGTAATGGAGTATTTATAATCTTTCTTGAGAGATTAAAATGTCCATAATACCCTTGCTCATGTAGTAAGGGCCTTTATCTTTATCTAAAGACCTTTAGGTCTTCTTCCACCTGAAACCTTCTCTAGGTGGCTCACCCCCTTCCTCTTGGGATATATAGAGGCATGCTTCATAAATGCGGAGGCACACCACCTGTTAGCACATTTAATACTGCAAAGTGGTGGTTGTGGTTCCTTCAATGTGATAGTGGTTGGTGGTGAGGAAATACTTCTTGTTTCTCTAATCAACCTCTGTGGGTTGAGATGTTTCTCTAGTTGTGAGTGACCTAGCCATGCTCCAGTCAAACAATTGGCCTTCTTGGGTTCGAAGGCCTCTCTAACTGAAGGCCTAACGACTATATTTGAGTTGAACGACCACATTGTGGCCGACTAACGAGATGCTAGTAATTAAGCTGGTCCAATGTGGTTTTGAGCTTGGTCGATCACCTGTCGACCACTATTGGGCTATGCCTGATGGGCGCTCCCACAATAGTAGTAGTAGTAATAATAATAATAATAATAATAATATATAATTGTGAATTAAAGATATTGGCGGCACTGTTAATTACATTAATTTCCCTGGCCAAAAATTACTTGAATTGTATTCTGTCACAAATTAATGGTCTACGTAAGGTGCATGCATGCGTAGCTGTGTGGCTACTGATGAATTAAGGCATATGAATGCCTATTCATTACTCAGTAATGATTGGATAATACAAATCGTAATGGGGAATAAGGAATACAGTCCACCTAAACCAATTCGACAACATCAGTCAAAATTACACGAAAATCAAACGACCCTTTTTTTCTGTGGAACCCAGCATTCGAAAAACGGTGTCTGCATACGTTTGGCTTCCATATGATCTGGGCAAGTTCTTTCATGTGGTTAAACATTATTTATGCAATCAAAACGTTAATATATGTGCTGTTTTCTGGATCAAATGTAGAGAAATCTTGTGGGTTTATGGCATCTTAACCACGTGGTTACATTCCTTACTTTGATGGTAAATTGATGCTCTTTGTTTTGCGTGTTGTCTAGGAAGGAATGAAATTTATTTGCATGAGATTGGATGGTAGAGAATTTCCCTTGGGAGAAATTAAAAGAAAAAAAGGAAATAAAGAATTGATGTACCTCCCTTTACATACTTGCTTTTTAAATATTTTTGACAAACAAGGGTGTCCTCTAGTTTTTGTATTCCTCAAAATTATCACAGGAGTATTTTATTCGGAAGACAGTATTTAAAATTCTACAATTTTAACGTTACTTGATTCTCCTTATATGCTTCCGTCAAGATTCTTCTAATACCCTCGGTCGATTTCCAAAAACTCGATGCGATTTTTATTCTATTAAAAGTTGGACACTTACAAAGGACAAGATAGGGACAAAAGGTGAGTCAGCTTTTCTCCTCGTGCTTTTGGCTTTGCTATAGGAATTTTTTTCCCCTTCTCTGTGTGTCTTTTTGTATGCAGAAAAGAATTTTTTTTTTATTTAAAGAAATAAAAAAAAGAAAAGAAAAGAAAAGAGGCAAGCATAACAATTTTTCTTCAACATGTTTGTAAAAGTCTCTCTTTCTCATGAAATAACCAATTTGAATCATAAGTTAATATTGTACAAATTATGAAATTATTGTTTCAGCCTCCTAAATTGCTAATTAATTGAACTAAAATATCTACACATAGCTACTATGAGTAATGAGCTCAAATCGATATGTAATGAGTTCATGGGCGTAGTATTTTGTATGAAGATCTATTGTTCATTTATATTTATCTTATTTATAAATAATAATCCAAGTCTTATTTCAAATTAGAGATTCGAAGATTTTGAAATTGTTAGCTAAGAGGTACTAATTGTACTCTCGTTGTTAGAAGAAAGAACAATAACAGGAGCTTTAATGGTGGTAAATTGGTGCTGTTTGAAAATAGAAATGCATGCAGCAAGCATGGACTAGTCTTTTTCAGCGTGAGCTATGTATGCTGTTTATTTTCAAATTGAGAAAGAATATGGATTTTTGTGGTAATGTTTTTTCCCAGTGTGTTCTTATATGCGTGTAAGTTTTGATTACCGAGTTCTTTGGGAGAAAGACAGGTTCGAGTTTTATTTACGACGTGTAATTTCATTTCCAATATATATAATATATAACAAAACATTAGTTAATTTATGCCAGTGTAGAAAATGGTCGCTTCTCGTAGTTGATCAAATTAATTGTGAATTGTGAATAGTCTTTGAAACTCGGTGGTTTTTCACTACTTTAAATTTTCTATTTTATTTCTTATTTCATTTTTTATTTTAATTCATCATATTTATTTTAAATGTATATAACTTTTAATTAATTATTTTTAAAAAATATTTAATATGTATCATATATTCATTAAATAAAATAGAGAATGAAATAAAATATTTAATCAATTTTTTATGTAAGAGCATTGCAACTCCAAATTGGTCAAAGCCATTGGCATTTAATCAGTACATGTGTGTCATCTTTGAAACTTATTTCAATATGGCTACTCAACTAGCAGCTACATTTACTTCATTGAAGTGCGTACGATTTTGAACTTATAAAATATTTAATTGTTTTTAAGATGACAAGAAGTATTTGATAAATATTTTTTAAAAATAAAATTTTAAAATTTTATATACTTTTTTTTAAAAAGTAAAGAGATTCTAATTTATTTTCTCAACAAACTCCTTTATTCTAACAATTTTAATTTTAAAATTGTCATTATTAGCTAACATCTTGTAAGCACAAGGATCATATTTTATCTAAATACTTTAATAATTTATTTAAAAATAAGACCTTACACCTCATAAATTTTAAAAATATTTTATAAAATATAAAAACTTATAAATTTTTTAAATAATTAATCTTAGGCAAACACCCTCTTAATCGACGCACATATACCTAACGTTTTAGAGAATTATTTCAACATAGCCAATTGACTATCAGTTGCATTTACTTCATTGAAGTGCATACGACTTTCAACTTATAATTTTCTTTGAAAAAAATTAAATTCCACTTTTTTAATATGACATATGTATGCATATATATATACATGTGTGTATATATGTATCTAGTTTTAAGAAGTGGCACATGGAACCCCAAGTGGAGGAATGGACTCCAAATTTAGTAGGATTATCTTGGAAATGGGAATTCTATAACACTCCTCTTTATGTGGTTACATTTATATAAAATCTGTTGAGTGGTCTATTTTAAGGTGGGGGCTACGGTGGCTATTAAAGGGAGTCACAAAATAATTTTGATCAGCAAGGCACTCAAAACTTTAAAAAAAAAAAATGAAAAGGAAAGGAAAAAAAACATGAGTGTATCACGTGCTGGGTAGAGGAAGTTCGAACTTAAAGAATAAAAATTTGACATGGAGCCGATGACCCATAAACGGAGTGTGATCCTCACATGATTGCATGCCAGGTTTCTTCTCTCTTTCTGGTGGATATCAAGAATTATTACTGGATAAGCCTTTAATATATTCGATTATTTATGTGAATTTTTCTTTTAAAAAAAAAGTGATTCATTTATCAATTGCTTATGATATGATTAATATGCACGAATAAAATAAAAATAAAAAATGAACATTATATTCTTAATTTCATTTTTAAACTAATGATTGATATAATTTGGAGCTAGAAATCCCGATTCACAAAATATGAGTTTCACTGTTTCCTTGCTCCCCATTGGTTGAACTACTACCAAGCAATCAGTAATTAACCTATATTTTAAAAAAAAAAAAAATTACCCTTCAAAAATTTTGAAAAGGAGTTTGATATTTTTATAAAAGAATTCAATCTATAAATATTTACTATAATATTTCAACTTACTTAATTGCTACATAATTTTATTTAATTATGTATTTTTCCTCACATATATTTTATAGTAATGTATAAAAACATTAAAATATTATAGATTAATACAAAAATAAAAATTAATATGATTGAAAGTCGTATTTAATGAATGGGGTTGTATTTAGGTTAATTTTACCTGGGAGGTCGAATGATCCAACAACAATATTCTTTGAAGTTTGAGATATGCAACAAATAGCAAACGTCAAACTAGCTGAGATGCCACCGTGAAGGCATTTCAACACTCAAGTTAGTTCTGATCGAAATAAGGTAATTGAACAAAAGAGTAGAAGCGTCTAGTATATATGGCATTACCTGGAGTGTGGTGGACAGTGAAGTATTTATAGTCTTCTCTCAATGAATGATATGTCTAAGATGCCTCAATCAAGTGTAGAGGACTCTTGTTTTTGCTTGGGGGTTAATGGTCATTTCTAATTCCAATACTATTTCAGATGGCATTATCTCCTGCTCTCTATGGTGAATAGTACTCTAGGTGGGCGGCTCCTTGCCAAAGTTGGTGGCAGAGACTGTATTGGGTGACACGTGTCATTAATGCGGAGGCACGTTATTTGTCAGAGCATTAAATGCGGCGAGAATATAAGTTAGCGGAGTAAGTACTCTAATCGACAATTATCAAACAGACAAGGTGGTCAACCAGGGGGACAGTTGAACAAATAGAATGGCTTGAAGCCTCTCACTAAAAGCAGTTGAGAATAATCCCCTCGACTAGGCGACTCTAGTCGAGGGAATAGATAACTAAGTGGCGGTTACGAAGGTTTTCGACGATTATGCGTATTCAACCAGGGTTTTGAGCTCTCGACTAGGGTTTTTGAATAATAGATTGGGATTTTTAAATTCTTGATGAGGGTTTCTAGCGATTTTATGCATTTAATGCATCAGTTATATCATAGAATATAAAGCGCCAAAGGGCGATAGTGCAATTATTACTGCCACTTGGGTTCCGCGTCCAAATGCTAATAAATATGAGGGATAGAGACACCCATTTTTCACTTTTGTTGAAATATGTTCTGGTCGAGTTCTTACTTTCAGAGTTTTCTAACTCCTTTGCTCACATTAGAGTTTTCAAGCTTTCTACTATAAGTTTTTCTACAAACTTATGCTTTCCTTCATTTTTCTTTGTCAAGATGTCTAGTGCTTCAAATAATGAGAACACTAGGTCCAAGGGTGTATAGTTCCAAGGGAAAATTAGGGTTGAAAGTGTGTCTGAGAATAAGCATGAGAATAGTTCTGAAAGTTTATCCAGTGATAGCTCAACCTCAAGCAGCTTGAGTATGGAGAGGGCTTCCTTTGAGGGTGAGACTGGCCCGAGTAAGATGCCTACATCGCGCAGTCAATTATTTACACCAAACCACTATAGTGAAATAATCTCCAAAATCTCCCCTGTTGACTTAGTTCGAATTAGGGAGATGTACCACATTCCTAGTAAGTATGAACTTTTGGTGCCCAAGCCTCGAGGTAGGATGTATCGACCTCCAAGGGGATACATAACAGTATTTGAGAAAGGATTCAGGTGCAGCCTTAGATTTCTCTTAGCTCCAGCCATAGTCGACCTACTAATGGGCCTTGAGGTTTGTACAACCCAATCCCTAATTATTTTGCCAGCATCTATAGTTTTGCTATGCTGATACATCTGTTTGACTAGCTAGCGACCTTCACCAATTTTTTAAATTTATTCCATTCATTCCTGACCCCACATGGAAGTAACTGATTTAACCTCCATCATTTAGTCAAGAACGATAGGCGGCGACGCCCTCAAGTGGATAGTAATAAGGCTTTTCGCCACAAACCAGCAGAGACTCATAAACCTAAGTCAGGTTGGCGCCCTCAGGGCTTTGGCCTATCATAGCAATATGGTGAGTGTGATATCGATTGTTTCTCATCGAATTCTTATTTTAAAAAGTTGTGCTATTTACTGATACTTTGTATTTCAAGTAAGCCAGCTAGGGTATAACCTTTACTACCTGTTGGAGTTAACCATAGCAGATCATGAGGAGCTGTGAGAGGAAGGAGATGCAAAGACCTTTAAGGTTCAACTTAGGTCCTCCCAGCTTCAGGTCAACCAACTAATAAAGGAGGTGGTTGACCTCTAGGAACAGCTTAATGCAAGGAACCTATAGTTGCTACAAGCAGTCGAAGAGAAGAATCGAATGGACTTCATGTTGAAAAAGGCTCACTTGGATATGTAGGTGAGCTATTCCTCTGGTCAATTGGCTGGTCATGTAGATGCACTCGAGGAGGCTCAGGAGGCCTTCACTTGACAACGCCCCATAATACGGTGGCAGATGGTGCAATAATTCATGTTGAGCTCAGCCTTTCAAGACACAATCATGGTTATGTCCATTAATGATACTCGCGACACGCTCCACAAAGTGGTAAAGCAACTCGAGTGTTTGGGCTATACCTTTTGGGTTGAGGATAAAAACAAAATAAGCCCCCCTCTTAGATGAAACGCTACAGCTTTACCCCAAATTCGATAAGGGTATTGTTGATAGGGTTAAGGTGAAAGACAACGCGATAAATGCCTCTATTAAGCCAATGACTAAAGCCCAACAAGCACAGGCTGAGGTTAAGACCAGGCTGGCTAAGTTAGTGAGCGAATTCATCTTTACTGATGACCTTGACGTCCAATCAAGAGAGGAGCAGGTCAACATCATGGGGCCTTTCACGACTAGCTCAAGCTATCCAACCGCTTGTATCTACAATGCTGGAGCCCAATCAGGACTGATAAGAAGGTAGTCTAGCCAAACTTAATCCCCGAACCCTCTACTACTCTTTGTTATTTATTTTTTCTATTTTTTTATGTTTTTTGTAATAGAAATATGACTGTAATTAACATTCCATTCAATGAAAGATTTTTTTCCACATCTCTGTTGTCGAATGAAATCATTTTCACATGTTTCTTGTTGAATGCAACTTTAATGTCGCAATTATCTGGGTGAATAGTTGATGATCATATAAGCTATCCATAAAATTCAACATAAAATTCAACAACATTGTAATTGATTTTTGATTAGTGTTGAGAGATATGCACGGTCTTGCTGAAGCGCACTTAACAATTTTCTTTCACAACTTTGTTCAACTTTATAGTCAATTTTCATTATCTTATTGTCAACTTGTTAATCGACTACTAGGTCAATTATATAGTTTGGGCTAAAAAGCCTTGAGTTGGTAACATATAGCTATTTTGAGTCGATAACGTGGTCGATTTTGAACTTTATTTTAGTAGCATGAAGCTGCTTCTGCATCAACCGTAGGGTCAACATGAAACTTGAGTGACAACATAGAGCCACTCATTCATCAACTACGAGGTTGACTTAAAATTTGAGTGGCAACATGAAGCTGCTTGTTTGTCGACTATGGGGTCAACTTGAACTTGAGTGGCAATGTGGAGCTACTTATTCATTGACTACGGGATCGACTTGGAACTTGGAATGGTACAAGATAGAAACGGCTATTACAGTGTAAACAAATGGTAGTAGTGTTATTGGAACTTTATTCATGTCAAAGAATATAAGGATGGTTACAATGTGATTTCATATGTAGAATTATTTTAGGTTGATGGCGTTCCACAAGCAAAGGAGCTCGTCCCCATCCAAATTAGCAAATTGGTAAGCGTTGTGTTTTGATACCTTCACAATGGTATAGGGTCCTTCCCATTTTGGGTCAACTTTGCCAACATTCTTAAACACTTCAACCTTTTTGAGAATAAGTTCTCTGATAATAAAATGGTGCAGTTTAACACTTTTCTTATAGTTCTCAATCATCTTCAACCTACAGCACTGCATACTATTGTAAGCTTCTTGCATTCGCTCATCAATAGTCTCAAGGTCAAGCTTTCTTTCTGATGTGTTTCTAAGTGGGTGAAAGTGAATAACTCAAGCTGTATGTTGTATTAGTTCTGAGGGGATGATTGCCTTAAACCCGTAGACCAGACTATAAGGGCTGTGACCTGTGGCTTAATGAGGGATTGTTCTATATGTCCATAATACTCCTGAGAGATCGTCTACCTAACACAACTTGGTATCTTTCATCCTAACTTTCAAATGGTCGAGAATTGTTTTGTTTGTTACTTCTATCATGCCATTTGACTGTGGATTACCCACTGAAGTAAAATGTTGGGTGATTCCCAAGGCTACGCATCAGCATCTAGTACTTCTGCTCTAGAACTGAGTCCTATTATCTAAAATGAGTATCTTGGGTAGGCCAAAATGACAAATGATATTTTTTCAAATGAAACTTTTAATGGCCAAGTTGGTTATCTTTGGTACAGCCTCGACCTCAACCCACTTGGCAAAATACTCAACTGCCATGATTATAAACTTTTGCTGACCTGTCAACTTTGGAAGAGAGCCCAAAATGTCGATTCCCCACTAATCAAACTGCCAAGAAATTTGAACATTGACCATGGGCGTGGCAGGTTGATGTGGTAAATTCGAATGAACTTGGCACGATGCACATTTTTTAGCAAAATCCATAGAGTCTTTCAATAATGTTGGCCAAAAATATTCGTACTTGATTATTTTATGTGCAATGGACCTTCCCCCGAAATAGTTCCCACACATGCCTCGTGGATATCGTGTAATACTTCAAGATCATGGTCGGATCCAAGCACCTCAATGGCGATCCAGATATCGACCTCTTATATAGTTAGTTGTGCTCGTCGAGTGTAAACTTGGTAGTTTGTTCTCAAAGATACCGAACCTTATTATTGTTCTCGGGGACTGTGCCCTCACTTAAGTAGAATTTTGTCAAATCCTACCATGAAAGAATTGTCTCCTTAATGCTCCCTACAAGGTTTTCCTTGAGTGGGCTAATCGACGGCCTATTGATGGTCAAAAATATTATTGTCTTGTCTTTTGTGCCTCTGGTCAAGCTAGCAAATTTAGACAGGGCATCCGCATGCTCACTCTTAGATCAAGGTACCTAACTGAGGGTGAACATTTTGAATAATTGTTGTAATTTTCTAACCTTCACTGGGTACTGACTCATCATTGAATCTTTTGCCTCAAAATTTCCTTTGACCTATTTTACTACCAATTGGGAGTTTATAATCACATCCAGTTGCTCGACACCTCGATCAAGTGCCATCCTTATTCTGACGAGAAAAGCCTCATATTTTGCCTCATTGTTAGTAACTGCATAGTTAAGTTTTATTGCAAAATCATATTTCTCCACTGCTGGGGAATGGAGAGCCAATCCTACTTCACCTCTACATGTAGTCAATGATCCATCGACGTGCAGAGTCTAAACAAGAGAGGCTTCACTATTTTCCTCAAGCAAGTTGACTCATTTGATGATGAAATTCACCAAAACCTACACTTTAATGGCTATTCTTAGTTGGAAAGTAATGTCAAATTCTCCTAATTAAATGGCCCATTTAGTTAACCTCCCAAATGTGTCTAGCATCAATAACACCTACTTCAATTGCTGATTGGTCAACATTATCACAGCATGAAATTGGGAATATGGATGGAGCTTTTGAACCATGGTGACTAGCGCTAGGGCAAATTTTTTGATCTCCAAATAGTTATGGTCCAACCCTAGAGTGACTTATTGCAATAATAGATTGGTCGATGGCTTTCATCTCTAGTTGAGACTAGGACTGAGCTAATCAATGCCTCTAAAACTACTAAATATATCTAAAGAACTTTACCAAGTTTGGGTTTTGCAAGCATAAGGGGTGAGGACAAATACTACTTTAACTCGACCAACACCTGATCGCATTGTTCAATCCATTGGAAACCCAATTTCTTGGCATTCTTGAGAATTTTAAAGGCAAACTCTTGTCTGCCATTCTTGCAATGAATCTACTCAAGGCGATGATCCTTTACAATTATGTCGTCGACGTATACCTCCATTGACTTGCCTATTTTGCTCTTGAACGTAAAGTTGACCAGCCTTTGGTAAGTTGTTCTAGCATTTTTTAGTCTAAAAGGCATGACCAAAAAGCAATAAACTCTATTAGGAACCATAAAAGAAGTTTTTATCCCTATCCTCCGGGGCTATGAATATTTGATGATAGCCTTGAAATGCATCCATCATATATAATAACTCGCAACCAATAGTGGAGTTTACCAGTAAATCTATTCGAGGTAAAGGGTAAGGATCCTTAGAGTAAGCTTTATTCAAATTTGTGAAATCGTTACACATATGCCATTATCCCTCATTCTTTGGGACAAGTACAACATTACAAAGCCAAGAAGGATATTAAACTTCTACAATGTAACCTATATCTAAGAGTTTCCTGACTTTTTCTTTTATGATCTGGGTCATCTCAGCATTAAATATCCTTGTCTTTTTCTTGATCAATTTATATGAGGGGTCAATATTGAGGCAGTACATAATCACATTGGGGTCGATTCCCTAGATGTTAGATGTTTTCTAGGTAAAGATGTCAATGTTTCTCCTCAGGAAATCAACCATAAGGCATTCTAAGTGAGGGCCCATATCTGTCCCAATCTGAGTTGTCTTGTCAGGGTTTCCATGTTCTAGCTCAATAGTTTTAAATTCCCCAACGGGCACCACTTGGGTATCCTTTAGCTTTTGATATTTATGTGCTTGGACCTCCTCAGGTTTTGCTACAAAGGTGTCCCCTAAGGTTTTTAATTGTGGTTGTGTTTTTTGCTCGCTTGAGTTGATCGAAATGTTGTAACACCTCCAAGTTTTCTTGATGTTACATGGCAACTTACCTGTGCCCTTTGAGGTTGGGAAATTGACCTTCATATGATAGGTCAAGACAATAGTGCAAAAGTCATTGAGAGCTGGTCGACCAATTATAACATTGTAAGCGAATAGGGCATCAACCACCAGATAGTTCACAATCAATGTCCTTCTTCAAGTGGCCTCCCTAAATGATGTTGAAAGATTGATAGATCCTTTCGAGATAATTTTCAATCCCCCAAACCTAATCAGGGAGGTACACATATGTTTAAACTTCAGCTACCCTAAGTTCATTATTTTCAGGGTAGAGAGGAAGATAATGTTGGCTGAGCTACCATTATCGACTATAACCTTTCTCACTTCAAAGTTGGTGATCTCAATAGAGACCACCATAGGATAATCAGTTTTGTAGTCGATATTCTTTCCTTCGAGGTAGGCTAGGTCGCTATCAGTGAAAGAAAAGAGCTCTGTGCTTGTCGATAGATAGTATGTTATTTCAATGGATGAGGCTTTGGTCAACTCCAATCTCCTTGAGTCTGCCTTTTTGCTGATTTTGAATCCCCCCAGTAAGAACTCCTGCGATCATATCAATTACTCCTTAAATAGGCGGGTTTCTTTCCTTTATCTTTTCTCCTTAGGCTAATCAACCTTTCTCCATAAGGAGTCTAATCGATTTTACAAACTTCAGCCTACACTTCCATGGCTGCATACTTTTTGAGATAACCCTGTCTAATAAGCCTCTCAATTTTGTCCTGGAGATTGAAGCATTCGTTTGTGTCATGCCACTTTTATTTATGAAAGTGGCAGTACTTCTTTAATTTTTTCATCACTTCAGTCTCTATCAGCTTCCTTGATTTCTTAAGGAGATTGTCATGCTGAATGGAAAATAGGACATCTCTCCTTGAAATATTCAATGGGGTGTAGTTGTGAAAATGCTTTATTAGAGATCAACCTCTCTCTCTATATTTTTGGTTGTCTCTTTTCTTTTTCTTTTTATCGACCCCAAAGGTTCCAAACTTTAGCTTGTTTATGTCCTCTTAAGTGTAGGGGAGTTTTGCATTTCTTTAGCTAGCAAATTGGTGCAAGAATTTATCACAAAGTTAATCATAGGAGTATATCAACTAGGGCTCTAGCTTAACGAACCAATCGAGTGCTATCCCCTAGAAAATGATCACCAACATCTTGGCATGGATGTACTTGTTATGGCCATGCAACTACATCATATGCTTGAACTGCATCAAGTGCTCATTGGTGTCTGTTGAGTCATCATATTTTGGCAGTTCGATCAGGACTTTGGCATCAACAGCAATGCACTTATCGATAATCTCTTGGATAAAAGGGAAGCCTTTCTCTTGATGAAACCTCTAGGGGCCCTCTAGATTAAGCGCCCTCTTAATGTTCCTTCTTAAGATCCCGTCGAAGCATCTATTCAGTTATTGGATTTGGTGGAAAATTTCTTCCCACTCCTCCAGATCAGCTTGGGTAACATTTTGATCAAAATATGGTCTCGCACGCTCAATCCTGTCATGCTACAAGGCTTGAATAGGTTAGGTCATGTGGTCCGCGAATTTATCCACTATTTTGCAATGGTCATGTCTGGAACGTTCGACCATGTCGTGTTGCCAGGCTCGATTAGGTTAAATGTGGTAGTCTACAAGGTCAGCAATTCCTCCTTTGGCTCCTGTCGCCCTTTCTCTCCATAGGAGCATTTGGGGCTGGCTTCTCATCTAGTTGGTGGTTGCCCGAATTCTAGGTGACTACAACTGTCCCAAGGGGACCTTTCTTCTGGTTAAGGTGGTTGCGATGTTGCACTGCCAATAGGGGGTTGGCATAGTGGTGTGCTTATTCAATGCTATTGAAAGCTTAGCAGAGATTTAGGCAGATATTTATTCACTTATCAACTGCATCAGTTGAGGCATAGTTAATATTACAACTTGCTCCTGTGGGGCGCTGGGGCTTAGAGACCTTACTAGGGTAGAGGGGGAGGTGGCGATGCAGACCTCCTGTTGTCCTCCCTCTTAGATGCGACTCTTCTTGTGTTCACCATTTTCTCAATTGCAATCTCAAAGTGTCTCACAATGGTGCCAAAATGATGATGTTGAAAGTTGTATTTAGTAAATGGGATTGTGTTTAGGCTAATTCAACTTAGGAGGTTAAATAATCCAACAATAATATTCTTCAGGGTCTGAGATCTGTAACAAACAACAAATGCAAAATAGCCGAGGTGCCCTTGGCGAAGAAACTTTGACGCTCAAGTTAGTTCTAGTCAAAATAAGGTAATCGAACAGAAAAGTAAGAGTATATAGTGTATAGGCATTACCTAGAGTGTGGTTGGTAGTGAGGTATTTATAGCTTTCTCTCAGTAGATAATATGTCTAAGATGCTTCTATTAGGTGTAGAGGGCTCCTATCCTTATCTGGGGGTTAATGGTCATTTTCAATTCAGATACTATTTTATGTGACATCATCTCCTATTTTTTAGGGTAAATAGTACTCTAGGTAGACGCCTCCTTGCCAAAGTTGGTGGCAGAGACTATACTGGGTGGCATGTGCCATTAATGCAGTGGCACCCTATTTGTTAGAATATGAGTTAGCGTCGGAGTAAATGCTCTGGTCGACAATCATCGAACAAATAAGGTGGTCAACTAGGGGGATAGTTGAACAAATAGAGTGGCTTGAAGCCTCTCACTGAGTGCAGTCAAGAATAATCCTCTCGACTAGGTGGCTGTAGTCGAGTGATTTGGCCCAGCTGTTAAGATGTCTGCACTTGGGAAGCGACGTTGGGCTGTTCATATTAAGAGAGTTTGGGGGGCCCTCTTTAAGGTTGATAGCTTGTTGGGTTATGTTTGTTAGACTATTCCATATCAAAAATATAAATAAAAATAATTATATGCCTCTAAATTTTCTTAATAGAAAAAGTTGAGGCATCATCTACTCAATCCACGCCCAATGAATTTATATACACACACATTTAAAATGTTAATTGTATCAACATCTCTTCGAATTATTAAATAATCAAATAAAACCAATAAATGAAAAGTCATACATTTTTTCATTGAATGTTCAAATTAATTTTATAATAAATAGGGTAATAGAGGTGTCCTTGTCTTATCAAAAAAAAAAGAAAAGAAAAAAAACTGAAAAAAAAAGCACTCTAATCGTATCTTACTTTTTAAATTTTGAAATAATGTTTTATCTAAAAGATTAAAAGAGCTCTCTAAGTTACAATGATCAAAAAGAATAATTTCAAAGAACAAAAATTGCCTATACTTCTGTATAAATGTATATATATATATATGTGTGTGTGTGTATAATACGATTGATAAAGCATAAAATATATATTGACTAATATAATTTGAGTAACGTTAAAAGTAATTATAAACTAATTATCAATTTACCCCATAATGTTTTTGAAAAATAATATGCAAAAAATATTTTTGAATAATATTTTAAAAATTTTATACAAAATGGTTATTTCATCATTCAAAAAAAATTTCTTCTATTTTTATCTGTTATTTTAATTGCCACCACAATATTAGAATCAAGAAAGGAATGACCATTCAATTCTTTTCTTATTTTTTATATATAAATTATAGGAAAAAATACAAAATTTGTCCTTTAATTTGTGCTTACTAACAAAATAGGACTTTAACTTTTCAAACTGCAAAATTAATACACCAACTTTTGAATTTTTGCAATTTGAGAACAAACTTAGCCCGAATTCCATTTTTCTCCAACCTGATCCTGCATGGCAACTTATTTGGCGTCTTGTTAGTAGGCTCTTCCCCATTTGCTTACGTAGTAATTGACATGGCAAATTCACTTGTCACATCAACAAAATAAAATAAAAAATAAATAAAAATTAAAAAATACATAAGTTTTAAAAAATATGTATTTTCATATATACACAAATATATACATATAAATATATACAAATATATATAATTATAATATATATACAATGCCAAATGGCCGGCGGCAAGACGATGATCACCATGGCCACGGGCCAGATTGCTTTTGGTGGGGGGGGGGG
>JACGDI010003137.1:1140689-1164055 GCA_014898725.1 Jacaranda copaia
GTTTGGGGAAAGAGTGAGAACTGGGCTGCTGCCGGCTCGAGCGGTTGCCTCGACATTAGAAAATATATATAAAAATATATATAATATAATATATACATATATATATGTATACATTAGAAAATGTGTGTGTTCAAGAAAAAGTGAGGATATATTTGATTATACTTCTCCAAAACAATATTGTTCCAGAGAAACATAACCAAACAAAGCCATAGATTTTTAAAATTTTAATTTATTTTATTTTTAATTTGAAAATTTCTAATATTATTAAGTAATTTATCTTATTTAGGTAAAAGCATAGGTTTCTAAATTTTTAATTTTTAAGGATTACCACCCAGCAATTTGTGGTTTAGCCCATAATAAAGTTTGGCATTAAGGAATACACTCTTATATTTTCTGATTCGATGACCGGATAATTAGAAATTTCGGAGCCTTCCTTGCAAGGAATTTATGTAGTTGAAGTTGACCATGTTGTGTGTGTATATATATATGGTTAACAGTAATTCATCCTCCTAAATTTAATTGTTTAGGCTCAATAATCCTCAAAGATAACTTAAAGTCATTGGGCCCATTTTACCCCCTCAACTTAAAATTACTAAAATACTTTGCTCTCTAAATACAATTTGTGGCACATTATATGATCGGATGAAAAGCTAATCTTGTCATTTTTACTTTTTCCCACATTCTCCTTCTTAAAAAAAGAAAAAGAAAAAAGAAACACAACTACTCCTATTATTTCTACATTTTTATTCTTGTTTACCTTCAATTAGCTTGTTTGCCTTAATCTATTATTTAGGGAATTAATTGCTAAATGAAATACAATTGAACGAGCTTTAGTATATATATTTTATTTAGAAGTATTTTGATTTTTTTCATTCATGTGGTAGGAATGGTGGCTATGCTGTAAATGACTTTTTCAAATAATTAATTCATTTTGCTATCTGGTAAGATTGTTTAGCTAGCTACATTAAAAAAGTAAAATCACTAATCTTATTATTACTCTAAAATATTTTTTTTAATTTTACAAAAGATATTTTCAGGAAATGGTAAAGCTCATGCTTCATTGTAGTAATATTAAGATTATCCAACCAACTTTTAAAAAATTAGAATCATTAATTTTGTCATTCCTCTAAATCATAGTCATGCGGATTAGGAAGAAAAGAGTAAGAAGTGCTTATATATATATCGTACATTTTTTTCTTTTTTAAGCTAACAACTAATTCAGGCTTTCGATTAAACACATAATTAATTAGTTTAACAAGAATAGCATTTTCTCCAACTATCTAATCTATCAAAAATTATATTTGGGGGGCAAAGTATTCCGCTGACTATAAATTAAGCGGGTGAAGTGGCTTTTAGTTGTTTGTAGGGAGTAATGTGTTGGAATAGTGCCCTATAAGCCAATGAGATTGGCCTTGTAAACTATTTCATTGTAAAATGATCTTGATTGAATGATATTCTTTATGTGACCATTTTCATCATATGCTCTTTATTTACTTCACTAGTATTTGGATGAAGCCCCTAGATTACACAAGATTATGGGACTTGATCACGCACTGAGTGGTGATCATAGAATAAATCTCACATGGTCGTGATCTTAAGTCTTCTAAGTCATAGAATCTTATAAGATAGGGCATCTAAAATCCGGATAGACTTGCAATAACAATGCTCAAGTCCAAGGGTTAGAGATTACTCCGCTCTATGAGCAATTATATATTAGTGGGTGCATGTTAGAGAACAAGACACTGAAGACCTACCCGAGAATCCATTAAATAGCCGTAGTGGCAAGTCAATTGTGGCTAGTTCTCCTGTTTACGCTAGTGCACATTATTAGTCCTCTAACTTGAGGATCCATGGTAACCTTATGTTCGATCCTCATGCTTTGACTCTTTCTTGACCACCTAACGAGTCTTTTAGGTGGAGATTGAGTGTGAGCTACTTGGCATAGAGGTTTGTGAAATCCAAAACAGAATCCAACTCCCCTTCTTTGTGAAAGGCGAATGCATCTCCTATGTGTTCTATAATGATCGAAATCCTTGTGCAATGTGGTGTGACAATTTGAAAAAGGAGTTTCCCAAAAGTGAGGTCACACAATAAAATTGAACATTAAGAATAGAAACATAATATCGAGGGTATTAGAGTGCCGACAAATATCTTATTCTAGGCCTCTTTCGGGATATAGGAGATGAAAGGACCGTATTTGCATGGACATGTAATGATAGAATGATTTTTCAAGAGCATTCATTTTGGCCAATTAATTGGGCACCATGGGTTTGAGGTTGGATATCAACCATAGAGATTGGGGACTCTTCAATTAATAAAATTAATTGAATTGAGTTGCTTAATTTAAAGGAGTTTAAACTAAAGTGAATATTTGATATTCCAAAAGTTACAAAGAGTTGTGAGCCCATGTCCAATGAATGGTAGAACCTAATGGGTCATACACAAAAGTCAATGACATGATCTATTAAAGGAAGGAGAATTTTCTGAGAGTTAGAAAATTCATGACCAATTTTTGGAGGTAAAATTATAGTCATTTTGGCTTAATCAATTTAATTGTAAAGTTGATCAAATTAATTTAAGAGATTAATTAAGATTAATTAATTAAAAATTAATTAATTGATGTCACATGACTTTCAACGGATCAAAAATTAATTTAAAGATTGACTTAATTTTGACTAGCTTAAAATGTTAAGCACTTTGACTTAAGAGTTAAGTCAAATAATTAATAATTAAATTAAAGTGTTTAATTTAATTAAATTGTAAAGATAATTTTTGGGAGAATTATTAAATGAAGAGTTCATTTAATAAAAATTAGAATTTAATTGTAAGACATTTCATTAGATGAAATTGGTGCTTCAATTAAATTCACTAATCACAAAGTTAGTGACCACCTAAGCAAGGACACTTGGTAGCATCTCCTTTGAAGGAGGTGTGTGACCACTCCTATATATAGATATAGAGAGTGGCCGGCCAAATGATGTATAAGGTGAGCAATTTTTGTGTGATATTCTACCAACAATATTGTGTAGTGAGAATCTAAGTTGTTAGTCTTCCATCACCCTTTCCTTCTCCCTCCTCCTTCCACCAAAATATTCTCAGCCTTCCTTCTGATATTCTCTGTAGATATTCCAATCTTTCTATAGAGAATAGGCCATTAATTTGGTGTGTGGACGTTTATATTAGAAGCAATCTAGTTTGGTTGTTATTTGCTCTTGATTGGAGCTATTTCTGGTAGCCAGTTTTTACCTCTAGTTGGAGCACCTCTGGAGCTATGATCGGCGTGAAATTTGAATTGTAGAATCTTCAAAGTGTTGAGGAGTTCCAGTTAAAATTTCAGCTCAAATGGAGAAGTTTATCAAAGGAAAAAATGGTGGTAATCCTGCTGTGCCGGTGAAGAGCCCATTTGACAGTAGGGAAGAGTTGGACTCTTGCTCTTCGAATTTTCTGCTTTCATCCGAGTATTTTCCCTTTCTAAATCTGAATCCTATGCATGTCTAGATTCTTATGGTGTTGTGTGGGCTAGTTTATTCAGCCTTTTTGAAAATATTTGGATTTTAGTGCCATAGAAACCTTCATAATGTGCCAAAACAATTAAATTTGAGGGTGAAGTGTCATTTAACCAACCCCATATATATATATGTATATATATTACAGAAGAAAGAAACAGACTTCCGTTCTTAATTTCAGCTCTATATATCTTCTCCATTCAGGATAAGAATTATAAATAGCAGTTTTGGAGATAATAACTTGTTAATGCAAGATGAGACTCCTCTTGTAGTTTTGCTTACCCCTTTTTTAATGAAACCATGAGAAATCCAGGGAAAATAAAATTGGAAAGCCTGAAACAGGCTCATCTCTCCGAATGTTATTGGCTTGGAAAATGATCCTTCCTTCGTTTTATTTACACATGCAGAAATCTTTGGCTGCGGGTTGAGTCCTCTGAGGGGCCCTTGATTGCGAAAACCTAACATGCAATTTCCTTAGCCACTCTTTCTTTTTACCCCTATCACTCTGGCTCTCATTCTTCTCTGGTTACTTTTACAAAATCTAATTACACCGGTACTCTTACACTGATCAGTCCTTTATGATCTAATTAACTACAATTTATATATTATTTTTAATAAATCCTGCCTATCATAATACTATAATGATGTTATGCCGATGAAGAGGTATATTTATATTTGTCTACTCCACCTACATAAGAAAAGAAAATATAAATATATTCATTCAAGAAAAGTCTAATTTTGAACTGAAAACTCAGAAATTGAGTATAGTTATGCATAGAATAGTACTATACTTATAAAATCAACCATAAAATGATTTGTGCATGATGATTGTACTAGATATAGCCCGTGAGTAAGCCAAAGCAAAACTGCTTTCAGTTTTTATCAGTAGAAGACAAAATCCAACTCCCACGTATTGACAAAACTTCCAGGCCGGCCACCGCACATGCCACCAAATTCCACCACATCTCCAGTACCAGTGACCCTCCTAGCTACTATACTGAAACCTCTTTATATCACTCTTGTCTCTTCAACTCACATCTCCCTCTTGTTTGGCTTAATTAGTAGCTTGGATCAGTAGAGTAGAGTTCATCTTGGCTTCTTAGATTTGCTTCTACAGAATAATATTGCAGCTACTCCCGCCATACTGAAAAATGTCTGCAAGCTGTTAATTAAGAAGACCCTATGTTGCCTGTAACCCGAGATTTTTCTTGGGGATGAGAGATTTTCACTCTCCAGTCCCTTTTCTGTGCATGGAAAAGAGAATGACTTTACTCCCTTGGAGGGGAAAAAGTTGAACGGTCTATTTCTCTTTGATTCATTTGCAGAATATTTCTCCCAAAAAGAGTACAGAAGAGCCCCAGTAATGGATCGTTTCCCAATGGCCAGGTACCACTACTAGTCTAGTCCTTTTCTTTCCCTTCTGTCCCTTTTTCCACTTCTGAATTCTCTATTTTGTTCATCCTTTTTTCTCTATCTCTATTCTCTCTTCTTGTCATAACTTTTCAACTCGTAACAAACAAATCAAACACGAGCCCCACTCCCACCCCTACCTCCCCTACCCGATGATGCAATTCACTGAGACCTTTCCCCCCTCGCCGTTGCATCAAGTTCCTCCATTTCAAACTCTTTCAATGAACAAAAATCAAATGTTTTGGGCCCGCCCGTGGCCTGGTTTCCCTACATCAAAATCTCTTGCGAGCTTCGGGGACGCCAATTGCATGGAACAATTGCTGGTCCACTGCGCCAACGCAATTGAAAACAACGACGCAACTCTTGCTCAACAAATCTTGTGGGTTCTGAATAACATCGCACCGCCTGATGGCGACTCGAATCAGCGCCTGACTTGTGGCTTCCTTCGAGCCCTCATCGTTCGCGCAGCAAAGAGTGGGAACTGCAAGTTGCTCACTGCCATGGCTAATGTCCATGCCAACGATCTATCCTTGAATAATCACAAATTCTCAATCATTGAACTCGCCAGCTTCGTGGACTTGACCCCGTGGCACAGGTTCGGTTTCACGGCGGCTAATGTAGCCATGTTAGAAGCCCTGGAAGGATGTTCTGTGGTTCATATTGTTGATTTAAGCTTGACGCATTGCATGCAGATCCCAACCCTCATTGATTCCATAGCCACCCGGCTTGAGGGGCGGCCGCTTGTCAAGCTCACCATAGCCGGCGCCATGGAAGATTTCCCTCCAATGCTCGACCTGTCGTACGAGGAATTAGGTTCTAAATTGGTTAATTTTGCGAGGTCTCGCAATGTGGCAATGGAATTTAGGGTCATTCCTTCAAGTTCTTCAAACGGGTTTTCTTCATTGATTGAGCAACTCAGAATGCAACAACTGGTACGCGCTGAAAATGGTGAGGCACTTGTAATAAATTGCCATATGATGCTTCATTATATACCAGAAGAAACCCTCTCTGGGGTTCCAAACACAAGTTCATCCATCGAAACTGCTTCCCTTCGCACCATGTTTCTCAAGGCATTACGAAGTTTAGATCCTACAATAGTCGTGTTAGTAGATGAAGATGCCGATTTTACGTCAAACAATCTAGTGAACAGATTAAGGTCAGCTTACAATTACTTGTGGATACCCTATGATACGGTGGACACATTTCTTCCCCGGGGGAGCAAACAGAGGCAATGGTACGAAGCGGACATTTGTTGGAAGATTGAAAACGTGATTTCACATGAGGGAACTCAGAGAGTTGAAAGACTTGAACCCAAGAGCAAATGGGCTCAAAGAATGAGGAGTGCGAGTTTTAGAGGAGTTCCTTTCAGTGAAGATGCGATTACAGAAGTGAAAAACATGCTGGATGAGCATGCAGCTGGTTGGGGACTTAAGAAGGAAGAAGAAGATCTCGTGCTTACCTGGAAAGGGCACAATGTAGTTTTTGCTACTGCTTGGTTACCTACTTAATTTATGGTACCTTCAGCTGAATTTCAGAATCAGTTTTAGCATAGGTCACTATATAATTTTCTCCATTGACTTCTCTAAAACGTACTCAGATATGTATTTGTATGAATAATCGTTTTTTTTTCATGGCTTTAATTGTGATTCTAACATATGCATTATCTTTTGGCTGTCATGGGAATTAAACACATAAATTTCATTTCATCATGGAATATGCAGTATTGTCTTGAAAAGCTTAAGGCCGGTCGGTGGCTTAGCACATCTATATGAGTACTTTTATGATAATTAGATGAAGTACGTGCAACTGTGTTTTGAAGATTGGCAAGATATTTTTCTGAAAGCATTGGCAAGTTTGGTTGCATTTGGCCGCAAAAATGTCATTCCGGCGAAATGGAACCAAACATCTTAACATTTTGGCCCCTAACCAAGTAAAGGCCAAAACCCTAAAATGTCCCTTTTCTTAATCTCTAATATCCGAAAACTTCACATTTTTTTCATTTCCCCAAGACATCCACTAGAAGAAAAAATGGTTTTAGCAATTATTGTCATTAGCCACTAAAAATTAAAAAAAAAAAAAGTTGCTAAAACTTATAGTAACCAAAATAAGACGGTTGTAGTTGGTCACAACAGAGTAGCTACTAATTAAAAGGGCTCTGTGACGAGTTAGGAAAAATTATTTTTTTGTCCTATAAAATTTTCCGACTTTCAATTTTGTCTTGTGTGTTGCGTAATTTCGCATTGAGTCATTTAAGTTAATAAAAATTTGCACATTTAGTCCAAATGTTGCTTGAATTTGAAATTTGGCTAGAAAATCTAATGTGGCGTGTCAGAGTTTGTTGAATTTGGTGATTTTTGCTTAGATGACAAATTTCCAATTGATATGGCACCATGTTGGAAGAAATTTTTGTTGACATGGATATATATACACATATATATTAATATAACTTGAATATTATACATACACACAAATATATATATTCTGCATACACATATATTTATATAAATAAATATTTTTATAAAAACATAATATTTTAATATGCTCACACATATTTATGTAAATATATATTATATACATAAGTACATACATATACACATGCACGCACACACACACATATATATATCGCACACCCATCCCTATCGCCATCCCCCCATCCCCAGCCCTATTACCACTTGATGGGCGCCTTTCCCCCTGCAAGCACTTGGCTACCATGAGCTAGGCAGTCGTTGGCTGCTTGCGGCCTATGACAGCTGCCTGGACAAGTGCCATTGCTAGCTTGTGGCCATGGTGGCCTAGTGAGCTTCTAAGCGCCCAACGCTGGAAAGGTTGGCAGCCGTCGTGAACTTTCGGTACTAAGGCCAGGAAACTTGGATGCTTGGCCAAATGTGGCCAAGAGGCCACAGCTGGCCATGGATGGGAAAGGGGGGACTAGGTTGGGGGAAATTTCTTTCTTTCTTTATTTCTTTTTAACTTTTGATTTATTTATTTATTATATGTATTAACATGCCAACATGGCAAAAAAAAATCCCATTTAGGAGCCAACTTAGCAAAATTTTCCCTTTCAAATCATTTTGGTGTGCCATGTCAGATTTTTCAGCCAAAATTTTCAATTCCGATGACAATTGGACTAAATATGTAAATATTTATTAACTTATAGGACTAAATGTGAAATTATGTAACATATAGGACAAAATTAAAAGTCGAAAAATCTTATAGAATGAAAAAAATATTTTTCCCATCACAAGTGATTAACTTGGTCAATAAAAATACACGTTTAGTGACCATCCAGTAATGGTTAGTAATGATGAAAAAATCAACGACATTTTTTACTCATTAGTGTAAAAGTTCGTGATCACTATAACATTGACACGGTTGTTGTAGGTATGCATACAATGACCACATCTTTTGGTTGGTAAATGTTGATTCTTTAGCAACTAAATCATTGGTTGTAATGACTTTTAGATAGTTGCAATAGTTCTATTATTTAACATGTTTTAGCGACCAAATTGCAATGATAAAACATAATTGCTAAAGAATATATTTTATCAACAAAATAATTGATTGCAGTAATTCTAATATTGTCGCAAGACTTATTGCATTTTTTATGATTTGGTGATCAAAAGTGTAGCTACTAGTTGATAATATATTCCTTATTAGAAATCAAATGCCAATGGGAGAAATAATTTCAATCGATTGCTAATGTGGATATTTTAGCAACCAAATAGTAGCTACAAAAGTAGCTTGAAACGATTGCTAATATGTACCTTTAAGCCAATAAATAATTGTCAAACAATTTGAGTTGGAATAGATTCAGGATATATTATAAACCAAAATGGGATTACAAGCGAAGTGTACTTATGCTAAATAAAAATAGGGAAGTACTTACTTCTCTTACAATATTTTCGAAATAAAGAAAAATTGCCAACTAATCTCCCCTAGAGGAAAATAAGAAGAAAGACAAAAAAAGAAAAAAGATTAAATTACATTAGATTGCAACCCTCCTCATGCACTTGCAAAAGACCCTAAAGACTGAGAACAAATCTCCACTCCTGCAAAAAAGAAATTTTTAGCCGAAGCCTTTGATCCTTCAAAAGGACTATGGACCATATCCTCCTTATGGCAAATGTGTTGCCAGTTTTCAACCCCTTGTCCAATGTTGGTTCCAGCAAGAAATGAGACAATAACACCACAAAATCAAACTTCCAGACCGAGGATCAATTTTTGACTCTAACAAAATTTCAACAAAAAACTTGGGCGCCCAGAATCAAGTTCCACTTCCTATAATTTCCTGCAAACAATCTTTAGTTGGCTCAATAGAGTTAGGAAAGAAAAAAATGCACAGTTTCCAAACCAAAATAGTTGATTCATGGAAACCAAACAAAGTCCTAAGCCACACAGTAAGCAAGGCAAGCAAATTATATCACAATAAAGCAACCAAATCCTGAAATTTCCAAGCCCATGGCACAATCAAGTTCTAACTTTCATCAAATTCAAAATTGAATTGCTCATTAGATTTACCAAATTGCATTTCAAACTATTTAGAGACTAACATAACCAATAACTATAAAACGGGAATAAGATTAATCACCAGCATCCACAAGAATTTGATGTAATCTCATGTACATTAGTAGAAGAATTTGCTGCACAAAAGAACTTGTAGCAGCAACTGTGTAGTAGAAGTAAGCTCGTGCAAAAATAAAAAATCCTAAGCCAACAATTCAATGCTTTTGGAATTAACATCAAAAAGATCCCAACAACGAAACCTATTTAGCTGCAGAATCCATCTCATCTTTACAGCAACAAAATTCATAGATGCAACAAAATTTCGAACAAAGAGTTCAATAACCTATCATAAGAAAATATAGAATTGAAGCAACATGGCAATAGAAAGAAAATTCTCGATAGGCAATAGTTTCCCAAGAAAAAATTGCAGTAATTGATTACTCTAAGTACTAATAGCCTTGAATCACAAAAGAATTGATTAGCTGTGGAATACACTCAATAGGAGATCAATTAAGTATCAATACTATCTAAGTATTTGAACTGCCAACATAAAGCCAAACCACAGCACCACTCAAAATTCTAATACCAAATAATCAATTCTGAGATGGCAAACCTTAAGATGCTATAGGTGAAATTCCACATAGAAAATATATGTATGTTGTGTATGTGTATATATACAAAATAATAAAATTGAAAAAAAATTATGAGATTAAAATATCAAACAACCTTTAATCTGACCATGTGATGGATAGCTACTCCAGCACCAAAATGAATGCAAAAATAAACCAATTTTGAGAATAATAAAGACAACAAGATTCATGTCAGCCTTATTGATCAAAAGCTATATAAAAACTTAAGCTTATGACTCAAATAAAGAACCAATTGCTATCTAAATATACTGAGAATACAAATGATAAAGAAAGGTATACATGAGGGCAAGATTTGGTCCCCCATGCCATAGCTAAAATTGCTTAAACATATATCCTCAAATTTAGTACTGTTAGAAAAAGTGTCGCAATATATAGTATATTTATTCAGAATATAGAATATTCTAACCAAAGCATCTCTAGCTTAAAGAATATGATATTTGAATAGTGCTACACAGCTAATTAGATTGGCATGTAAACTATTTTACTTGTGATATAATCTTGATTTAATGATATTTATTATAAATGGCCATCTTCATCTTATGCTTTCTTTTACTTCAATAGCATTTGGTTGAAGCCCTTTGATCACTCAAGACTATGGAACTTGGTCACACACTAGGTAGTGATCATGAAATAAGTCTCACACAATCATGATATTAAAATATTCCAAGTTGTAGAATCTTATGAGATAAGGGATCTCAGATTCGGACAAACTTGCACTAACGATACATAAATACAGGGGGTTGTATATTGCTTCATTTCATGAGCAATCCATGTTAGACATAAGGGCATGTTAGTGGGTGTTTGTTAGAGAACAAGTTTACTAACGGCTCACTCAGAGAATCCACTAGACAACTATAGTGGCAAGTACTCCAACTTACACTAGTGCATATAATTAGTTCTTTGACCTGAGGACCCATGGAAATCTTGTGTTTAGATTCTTATGCTGTGACTCTTCCTTAACCACTCTACGGGTTAGTCGAGTTAAGTTTAGGTAAGAACTCCTTAAACATGGAGGTTTGTTTGATCCAATATGGAATCCAACTCCTCGCTATTGTGAAGGGCAAGTATATCTCCTATGTATTCTATAATGATCGATTTCACAAAATCCTTGCTCAAGGTAATAAACCATTTGGAAAAAGGAGTTTTGAAAAGATGAGGTTATAAAAGGAAATCAAACATTAGAAAGAGACACATGGTTATCAAGGCTCTTAGGGAACCAGCAAATATCTTGCCCTTAGCCTTTTTCGGGAGATAGGAGATGGAAAGGGCATATTTGGATGGCACGTATAGTGCTAGAATGATTTTTGAAGAGTATATTCTTTTCGGCCAATTAGTTGGGCTCTATAGGCTTGAGGTTGGATATCAACCATGGAAATTAGGTACTTTTCAATTAATGGAAATTAACTGAATTGAGCTGTTAGTTGAAAGGAATTTAAATTAATGTGAATATTTTGATATTCTTAATATCACAAAAATTGTGAGTCTATATTCAATGAATGATAGATCCTAATGGGTCATACTCAAAAGCCAATAGGAAGTCCTATTAGATGAATGGAATTTTCTAAGAATTAGAAAAATTCCACTTGACCAATTTTGTGGAGGAAAAATGATTGGCTAATGTTTGGTCATTTTGGCTTGATAGATTTAATTATTAAATTGATCAAAATAATTTGAGTTAAATTAGACCAATTAAATTGAGAAGTTAATTTAATTGGTGTCATATGACTATCAATTATTCAAGTTAATTTAAAGAGATAAATTGAACCTTTTAGTTTAAAGGGCTAAGCTAATTGAATTAAAGAGTTACGTCAAGACCAATTAATTAAATTAAGGGGCTAATTTAATTAATGTGATAAATTAATCTTGGAGGAAAATTCAAATGAAGGAGTTCATTTGAGGAGTATTTGGAATTAATTTGGATGACATTTCTTGAGATGAAATGAAGATTCCAAATGTAATTCAAATACAAGTGAAATTCTCATTTCACATGCCACTAGCTTGCTTAAGTGGCGCCAAGCCTCGTGGGAGGTGTGATGCCAACTACCATCACACCCTCCCTCTTTTATAAATAGAAGTGGTCGGCCGCATGCTTGCTAGCATGCTAGATTCCCTTTTTTTCCTCCAATTTGTGTGATTCACTCATGTGTTAAAGTTTCATACCTCTTTTCTTCAATCTCCTTCCTAAATCAGCCTTCACCATTTATTCTCTCCTTGGTTTTCCAACTAACTAAGGAGTGATTGGGATTTTCCTATGGTGTGTGGATCATCACATTAGAGGGTAGACATTTGGATAGAAAGTTTGGAGTGATTTTTCTAGCACTTGCCAATGTTATTTTTTGCTAATTTTTTTACTGGAGCTTCCCCAAGGTGTTGAGGAGGTTGTGTCCAAATTTCAACAAATTTAGAGGTGGTTTGATAGGGAAATTGTTGCTGAGTTGCCACTATGCTAGAGGAAGACAACTTTGGAGTGTTCAAGCCTTTTTCCCATCTACCTTGTATTAGCAATCAAGGTATTTATCTTCTTCCAAATCCATTTTACAACATAATTTTATTCTTAGGAGGTGTGTAGTTAAGTTTTGATTTAGCTTTACTTGCTTTATTTCATGGATCTTTATGCTACATACTCCTTCATATGAGTGACGCTTGCTTTCTTAGCATAATAAAGAACCCCTTACAACAATCAATGGTAGGTGAGCCATGTACAATCAAAGTTGTAATATGTCAAAAAATGAGAACATCTACATTACAAATACTGCTCTCTTGAGTTGGAGGAGTTGCAAGTACAATAGTTTAACATCCAACAATATAGGCATGTTGATGTGGAAAACAAATATCAATGAAGTTGATTGAAATCTAAAACATGATATAACAAATCTAGAAAAAAGTGCTAAAATTAGTTCATCAAAGTAACCATACAATTGAAAGCATCAAAGTAGTTGAAGGCAATATAGCAGTGCTACTAGGAACATAAAAACCTATAGATGAAATACTCTTTGTTATCCTTTTACATCTAACACCCCTATAAAGATAGACATGGGTTAAGTCTAAAATGAACCAGTAGTCAAAATGGCAGTAGTAACTAGAGGACAACTATTGCAAAGTTTATAGTGAGATAGGGTTGTATCAATTAATCAATTTAAAGTGAGAGCCCATAGAAACTTAACACGGTTAATAGGCAAAGTAACTATTTGTACCTGATGACTCACTATTCCAAGTTACTAACCACATAACCTTGAGATACTAATTCATTGTTAGTACTCAAATATTCAGCTAAGGTGTCATCCTTTTCCTTATCTTCTTTATCATTGTTGGCAAATCGGTTGATTATATTTTTAGCAATTTTAATTTCTAGTAGAATTTCATCACTACGAACTACTATTTTGACCTCTTGTGCATTATCTTGAACTTAAACGTGAGCACAATTTTCTTATTAATATGCATCATTTGTATCAAGTTCATTTTCATTAGTAAATTAAAGAAAAGATTGGTCAAACAAATGTCAATGTTGTGGACTTTGAACTACTTTCCAGTGCGGACCTAGTTTTATGTCGTTAACATAGAGAACTTGAGTTACTTGATTTGCTAACACATAAAATTCACTTTCATACCACAATTTGCCCACATTTGTGCTAGTGAAATCACCATCCATCCTCACTGGTTTATGTCGATCTAGATCAAACTATTTACACTAAAATAATACACACAAAAAGCTAAAGAAATAACTCAACTCAATTACACCTTCTAGGAATCCATAAAACTTGATCATTTTTCCCTTATGTAAGGATTTCGTACACACTTTGCTATTTTTTGTCACTCGTTGACTATCTCTTTCTCTTGCTAGATACTTCACTCCTTCTACTATGCACCTATTACATTTACTAATATGATAATCAAGAACCGATGTAATTGTAAGAAGTTCATCAGCGGCTTTGAGGGAGCTCAGATGTCAATGTTCTTTAATCTAATATTTACAAAATAATGTAAGTTAGAACTTATATACAATAAAGAAATAATCTCAATGAACCTAAACTAAATGTAAATTTAAGATCTTACTCGATTATCAAACCATGAAGCGAACTGTATCTTTTGCCTTACCTCCTAACCAATAAGATTTTCTCGCTTAAGTTTTTCTTTAATAATATAAATTAGTAATCTAATATTAAAATGCTTTTATTTAAAACAAAACTATAGTTACCTCTAATATGGTTTTATCTCCATACAATTATTACAAACCAATGCAATGCACTATGTTGTTGAGGCATCATTTCAACAAAATCTTTTTCTCCAAAGGTCCGCATTTTACTTTTGAAAATAAAGAATGTTAACTTTGGATGTTCCACACCATCTTGATTTCTTTCTTATCTATTGTATTTTGTCTCAATTCCATGAAGATATAATGAACAAAAACTCAAATATTCTTTTGAAATATAGACCTCTACGATTGAACCTTTGAGACAAGCTCTATTTTGAGCCATTCCTTTTAGACTAATGAGATACCTATACTTATGCTATAAAAACAAATGTAAATAAAACAAACATGTTACTTATAATACACAACTAGGCTATCAAATAAGAATCTTAAGTTTAGAATAAAAAATTAAAAAAATTGAAATAAACATAAAGTTTTGCCTCTAGATAGGTTATATCCATCTATATTGGATAAGTCCACTAAACTTGGTTTCTTGTGCTAAATGAACTGCCAGATGAACTATGACATCAAAGAAAGCAAGTGGAAAGATCATCTCTAACTTGCATAATATTATGGGAATCCTTATTTTTTCAAACTGTCAAAGACATCCAAATTAAGTGTCCTAGAACATAGTTATATGAAGAAACTTGCCAACTCAGTGATGACATCAAGAACATCTTTATATAGGTAGCCGCGCATTCCTATGGAAAGCAAACGTCAATAAAACATAGCAATCATGACTTTTTAACCCTATTATCTTACCGTCCTCGATATGAATACATCTAGATATATTAGCAGCATATCCATCAGGACATTTTATTGATCTAAAAAATTCATAGAAACCTTTTCTTTTCTTTTGTGATAAGATATAAAGTGCGTGTGGCTTCAAACACTTGACTTTACCTTCTTTGCTTGCTTTGGCACTTTCTACCAATTTTAAGTGTAACTTAGGCCTCATACCCATATTCTCCAAATCCAATTGAGCTTTTTTTCTATCCTTTGATTTGCCATCAATGTCTAATATAGTTCCAATCATATTATCGCAAATATTCTTTTTAGCATGTATCACATCAAGATTATGTTGCAGTTTAAGTTTTAACCAATATGGCAACTCAAAGAATATGCTCTTTTTGGTCCAACATAATTGATGAGAAAGATGCTTACGCTTTTAGTCTCTAGAATGCTTGCCAAGTACAACATATTCTACTTCTTTTAGTTGGATTAGAATTTGATCAATAGAAAGCTCTATTGACTTAGACTAAAGTTCAGTCTCACCATTAAATTTAACACTTTTCTGATAAGGATGATAAAGTGGCAAATATTGTCTATGACCAACATAACCAATTTTACTTCTTAGTCTCTATGAAGGAGAATTGAAACTACATCTTGGACAAGCATAATATCCCTTTGTTTGATGTCCAAAAATATCACCATATGCTAGGAGATCAATTATTGTCCACAAAAGCCCTACATATAGATAGAAAATATTCTTTAATTTTTGCATCTCATGTCCTCATACTAAATTCCCATAATTCCTTTAGCCTATATATTAAAGGTCTAGGATGCACATCAATATCTTTTCCAGGACATCGAGGACCAGGAAAAAGACATCATCAAATAAAGTTCTTTCATGCATTGCCAATCTAGTAAGTTATATTTAGATAAAATCACTGGCCATATACTATAAGAAATATTCATATTATTGAAAAGATAAAATCCATTAGTAGCTAATCCAAGATGTATGCTCTGAGGTTCTTGGGTAAACTAAGGGTACTGCTTATTAAGATCTTTCCAAGCTTTAGAATCTGTGGGATCGATCTTTATTTCATTGTCTTCAACTCTTCCATCTTTATGCTACCTCATATCAGAGGTCATCTTTCTTGACATATACAACCATTGTAACCTTGACTTTAAAGGAAAATATTGCAAAATTTTGTGAGGAATTTGTTTTCCTTTGCCATCATTTACCTTCCATCTAAATTCTTTGCATATCGGGCAATTTGTTAAGGTCTCATATACTTTACAAAAGAGAATGCAATCATTCTTACATGCATAGATAAGATCATACCCCAAACCAATACCTTTTAATACCTTTCTTGCCTCATAAAATGAAGGAGGAACAATATCACCCTCTAGTAAGTATTGCTTGAACAAATCAATAATCCTATCATAGCATTTATTAGTCATCTGATTCAAACCTTTTATGTGAAGCAACTTGAAAAGAAAAGACAACAGAGATTTGGAGCAACAAGGGTATAACTCACGTTGTGTATCTCTCAACAATCTCTAATATTTATCCACTTCATCATCTAGTACGAAATTTGAATGATCACAATTGAGATTATCGTAATAATGGCATGGAGTTTCATTATCAACAAAAATATGGATACGAAAAGTTCAAATCTTCCAACATTTTTCGTTCTTAAATGTCTCATCAATACAACCATGATCACTATCATCTACACAATGATTAGAGCTTTTGCCATGGTATACCCAATCGGTATAATCCACATCAATTCCATTAGTGAGTAAATGCAATTTAACCAAGTGTGCAAGGTGTAAAATTTGATTCAAGCACTCTCCACAAGGACAAGGCATATTATTTCTTCCACTAATGTTCTCCATAGTGAATTTCATGAAACTTTTAACTCCATTAACATAATTCTTTGAAGTAAAGTCCTAGAGTTTGACCCAACTCTTATCCATTTATAACTACTTAAAGTGAAAAGACAAATAATGCATTAGAACAATACAGTTAGTTGTAATTTAATTATAGATAGTAAGCATATCAATGTATGACATATACAATTTTCTTTAAAAAAAATTACTTAATATTTTAATTAATAAACAATTTAGTTAAAATATATGTATTTTGTTCTTTATTTTTTTCATTCTTAATTAATATAGCCTTTTAATTTTTTATTTCTTGCACTTTTAATTAATTAATAAATTTAACTTTAGCCATCTTCTTAATTTTCAACATTTTTTATTTTTTTATTATATTTCATTTAATACATTTTTTCTCAAATTCTATCCACATTACAACTAGATTTATCATTTTAATTGAGTTGTTGTAATTTTTGAAAATATGAAGACCTTTTTTCATAATTTCACTAAACTTTAGAGATAGTTGGCCTAATTCACTCTAAGATAAACTATTGAGAATCTAGTAAGATAAATTTTTATATCAACAAAAACATTCATCAAACTATTTTCAGTCAAAAATTCTGTTCTATTAACTTTTCATCTAAGAAAATTCTATCATTTACTGTATGCTATTTTTTAGTAGAAAATAGTATTGAAGTTGTTAGCTAAGTAAATTTTCATACATTAATATTCACTTTAAGAAATTATTTTTCTTTAATTGTTTCCAATAAAAATAAAAACTAAAAGACTGAGATCCATCGAGAAATCCATATCACCATCCCCATCTCAATGGCACTATTTCCTTCATTTCCACCAACATTGATACTGAAAAAGATTTTTTGCCAAAACTTGAACAATCAATATGGGAAGAAATTATATGGAAAGAAATTTTTCATCATAATTAGAGATTGATATGAGGAAAACACTGATATGTAAGCAAGTACAGGTTGCGGTTAAGTCATTTCCCTTTTCGAGCCTAGTTCTCCTCACCTCCGGAAGAATTCTCCTTTAGTAAAAATTTCTCTCCAATCGCTTCATAGTAAGAATTGTAGAATGAAGTATCTCTTTGCCTTTTTGTTTTGTTTTGCCTTTTGCTCTATGTATTTCTAGTAGAATTGATCATGAAGATTTAGGTTTTGAGATTTAATATTTTTTTTTATTTCGATTTAGGTTTTGGGATTTAGAAAATTTTGATTTTGATTTAATGTGTTTTGGGATTTGATGCTTTCTATGAGAAGAATGTCTAATTAAGGGTTGTTCTGATTAAAGACTGCTCTAATCATATTTACACCTTAGCTATTTAAAAAGAAAAACTACTTCAAGAACCTTGAGGAATGAATTGGGATGTATCTCTTGAGATTTTCCCATATTTCAGATATGGAATACTTAACAAATTGAGATGAAGAACTTGTAATTGATGTTGTTTACAAGAATAAACTATTCTATCTTCAATGATATAAAGAAAAGAGAAGTGGCAACTTAAATAAACTATCATATTTGTCAGATTATTTTTTATTTGTAGTTTTCTGAAAAAATATTAGAAACTCCTTAAATAAATTGTTATATCCACAAAAACCTAATAGTTCTTGACTTCATAGACTAAGAAATTTTATTGGGCTAATATGATAGACAATGAGTATCACTTTTAAGCATAGACTAGAGTTTGAAAAAGGGTGTAGGACAAGGTTCCACGTAATAAAGCAAAAATAGCTAAATCAAAACTTGACTACACTCTATCCAATGATCAAATTATGCAGTAAAATGGATTTGGATGAAGATAAATACCTTGATTGCTCAAAATCCAAGGATGAAGTGAAGACAAGCTTGAACACTTCAAATCTGTCTCCAGTTGGCACAACAGGAATTCATCAACTTTTGCCCAAGTAAACTGTCTTTGATTTGGCTAAAATTTGGAAAAAACCTCTCCAACTCCTTGAAGAATGTCTAGTAAAAATTTTAGGAAAATAAAAAATTGGAAAGTGCTCCAAATGTTTCTCCAAACAGACTGCCCTATAATAGATCTCCAAAGAGAGACTAGTGCTAATCAACCTCTAGAGAGTTGGAACTCCAAAGGATGAAGAAGTGATGAAGGCTGAATTTAGGAGGGAAGGTGAAGAAAAATATGTGAAACTTCAACACATGAGTGGATTACACTTTTTGGAGGGAAAAAGAGAATCTAGCATGTTCATCTAGCTTTAGCTACCCATTCCTCTAATTATAGAGGTGAAGGTGTGATACAAGTTGGCATCACACCTCCTATGAGGTTAAGCACCAACTAGGCAAGCAAGTTACGTGTGAAATGTGAATTTTACTTGCATTTGAATTTCATTTGGAGTTTTTCATTTCATCTCATAAAATCTCATCCAAATAAATTCTAAATACACATCAAATGAACCTTTTCATTTGAATTTCCCTCCAAAATTAACTCTTCAGATTAATTAAATTAACTCCTTAATTTAATAAATTGATCTTAACTTAACTCCTTAAGTTAACTAATTTAATTCCTTAAGCTAAAAAGTGCTAACTTAACCCCTCAAATTAACTTGACTAATTAATTGTCATATGTCACCAATTAAATTAACTTCTTAATTCAATTTATCTGATTTAACTCCTTAAATTATTTTCATCAATTTAACAATTAAATCATTCAAGCAAAAATGGCCAAAAAATTAGCCAACCATTTCCTCCACAAAATTGGTCATGTGACATTTTCTAACTCTTAGAAAATTTCTTTCATCAAATAGAACTTCCTTTAAGCTTTTGTATATGACCTATTAGATTCTACCATTCAATAGACATGGGTTCACAACTCTTGTAATATTTAGAATATTGAAATATTCACGTTAGTTTAAATTCTTTTTAACTAATAACTCAATTCAATTAATCATCATTAATTGAAGAGTACCCCCAATCTCTATAGTCGGTGTCCAACCTCAAGTCCATGGAGCCCAACTAATTGGTCAAAATGAATATGCTCTTGGTGAACCATTATATCTCTACGCTTGCCATGAAAAATATGGTCCTTTTGTCTCTTATCTCCCAAAAAAGTCCCAGGATAAGATTTTTTTGGCTCCCTAATAGCCTCGATAACTATGTTTCTGTTCCTAATATTTGATTCCAATTTATGACCTTTTTTTTGGAAAGCTCCTTTTTCAAATTGTCATATTGCATTGCGCAAGAACTCTTTGAAATCGATCATTATAGAATACATAGGAGATACATTCGCCCTTCAGAGCGACAAGGAGATGAATCCCATTTTTGATCTCACAAACCTCCATGTCTATGAAGCACACACCCAATCTCAACCCAAATGACTTGCAAAGTGGTTAAGAAAGAGTCAAAGCATGAAAACCTAAACACAAGATTACCATAGATCCTCAAGTCTAAGGACTAATTACATGCACTAACATAAGTTGGAGAACTTGCCATTACTAACTTGCCACTATGGTTATCTAGTGGATTCTCTTGGCCGACCTTTTTTGAACTTGTTCTCTAACAAGCACCAACTAACATGCATCCATGTCTAGCATGGATTGCTCATGAAATGGAGCTAGTACAAATCTATCCAAATTTTAGATGCCCTATCTTATATGATTCTATGACTTAGAATATTTTAATATCATGACCGTGTAAGACTTGTTCATGATCACCACTAGTGCATGACCAAGTCTTGTAGTCTTGTGTAATCTAAGGGATTCAACCAAATGCTAGTTAAGTAAAATAAGCATAAGATGAAGATGACTTTTGAAATATGAATATCATTCAATCAAGATTGTACCATAAGTAAAATAGTTTACATGCCAATCTACTAGGCTACCAGGCACTATTCCAACAAAGTTGTCAAAAGCAATGGCAACTACTAATAATATGAGCATTTTAAAGTGCGAATTAGAGTTGTCAAATGCCTTAGCCACAACAAATGACATGGTTAATGATCTAATCAAGGATCATTTGCCTAGTAGCTTGGGTAATAATGCATAAATTTACACTCTATTTTAGTTGCAATTAGATGTAGGTCAATTTAAATGTGTTTAAATGTTTTGTAGTTTCAAGATGGAAAAAAAGAGTAGTTTTTTCTTCAACAAAAATTTTTAGCAACTCAAGCACTCCAGGTTCCACAAGTAGACATTCACCAATGCATGATAATAGTATGAGAGGTGCAAGTAGTCTATCTTTTAAATTATTAATGTTTCAAAGTTTATAATTATCTTAATTCTAATAAAAATAATTAGTTCTTCATTTTGCGACTAGAATACCTAGGGAAGAGTCTCAAGTGCAACATATGCCTAATATGCCAATGGAAAATATCAAAATTGATATGAGATGTAATATTAGGTAAAAATGTCTTTATTATATTAACTAGTGTATGCTTACTAAAGGATATGCTTTGTAGAATTAGAGAAGATGACTAATAAAACATTTGATGGTACCAACGGTAACGTCTTAGTACTCATTTCTTTAAATTTCAATTTTTGCATGTTCATAGAAATAATAAATGATTTAACTTCCCTTGTTTTATTTAACTAAGGATTTATGAATGAAAAAGAGGTCGCGGTCTTACAAGAGGGTTAAACACATAAAGTACACATGCAAATTGCATAGTGAAGCCAAAAATTACTATTCCAAAGGGAATTAACAAATCTATTCAGGAGCATAGTTCAAAACATGCAACTTAGATTGGGGTCTTGATTAGAGTTGAAGTTGCAATACAAGTTGAGGGTTGGGCAAAGAATTCTGATGAAAAAAAAGAAGACCTCTTTAGAAAGTTGGTTGTAAGTGTTTGTTTTAGTTTTATTTCACTTTAATTTATCTTTTCGATAATATTTTGGTTATGGAAATTATATCTAACATGAAGTTATAATATTCTAAATGTCAAAGAATAAGCTTAATTATGAAGTGGAGGAGCACCATGATGTCCATTGTATATGGAAATCATTTGCCAAAATACTCCACTTTTCATTCAAATGCCCATGGACATTGTCTAAGGATGAAAGGTGAAGGAGGTGTGGCACTAGCTAGATAGAGTATTTATGAGAAACTTGCCAATAGTCGTGATGATTAATTTTGATTGTGCGACTTTTGGGAGACAAAAAAATTTAAGGTAAATATTATTGATTTGTATACTTTTAGTAATAGTAAAATATACTTGAATTTGGTTGATCTAACAAGCAAGAAATCTAATTAAAAAAATTTCAATAATTAATATTTGTAGAAAATTTTAGAGGCCCAATCAAAAACTGAAGCATAACCATAAGTTGGGTACTAAATCTCATGCATCACATCAATATGAGAACATAAGTTATTTTCTTTTATAGTAGTTTTTTTTACTATGTTATATATTTATATTTTCAATTGTTACTCTAAGATAAAACTAATGAGAATTTATTAAAATAAATTTTTAAATCAACAAAAAAATTCATCAAACTATTTTCAATCAAAAATTCTATTCTATTAGCTTATCATTTAAAAAAATTCTATCATTAATTATATGCTATTTTTTAGTAGAAATCAGTCTTGAAGTTGTTAATTAAGTAAAATTTTTATATATGAATATTAACTTTAAGTAATTGTTTTTCTCTGGTTGTCTCCAATAAATATAAAAACTGAAAGAGTTAACCTGGCGAGATTTCTTTCATTTCCGCCAAAATTGATACGGAAAAAGATTTTGCGCCAAAAGTTGAGCAATCGATATGGGAAGAAATTATACGTAAAGAAATTTTTTGTCATAATTAGAGATTAATATGGAGCAATCACTGATACATAAGCAAGTAAGGTTAGGTCTGAATTATTTCTGGCATTTCTAAGCCCAGTTGTCCTCTCCTCCGAAAGAATACCCCTCTAGCAAGTATCTCTTTTTTTTTTGTTTTAAGGTAGAATTCATCCTGAAGATTTAGGTTATGGATTTAAAAAATTTTTATTTTAATTTAAGTTTTGGGATTTAGTAGAATTTGATTTCAATTTAATATGTTTTAAGATTCGATATTTTATGTGAGAAGATGTAAGGGCTAAAACAATCGGGAGAGTTTGAGATGGGAAGGAAAGCAAGAATTGGAGAATTAGCAAAAGTCGAGAAGAAGAATAGAGAAACTGGAGATTTTTCCATTTTACAAAACCAAATCCAACATACATATATAGCCACTAAACGGAAAGAGAAAAAAAAAAGAAAATGAGGCACAATTCAACCCCACTAATTCTGTTGCAGATTCTAATCTATTAATAGCCTAGGCTAGGTGTCAAATTCTAAGTGAAAAAGCTCCCTAGGCCGTTGCAATCTTGGACCGTTGATTTTAATTCTTGGGATGGATGATTTGGATGCATTAAATCCTTTCCCTTGATTCTAACTTGATCTGATGGTGATGAGTGATGGTGAATTAGTGGAGACGGCACCATTTCAGCCAAAGGGTGTTGTCTAGCTGAGGGAGGTGACCAAATCCCGACCGTTCAACAAATTGATCCCACGGT
>JACGDI010003137.1:1164155-1211235 GCA_014898725.1 Jacaranda copaia
CTCTTTGAGGGTTTTTATTGTGTTGGTTCTTTCCTGCATGAGTTGTGTAATGTCGGTGTGTGTTGTGTATGCAAAGGGGCCTAAGGGTATGTGGGTAGGGGGTATCCATACAAGGCTTGGAAGGGTGTAAGCTTTAGGCTGGTGTGGTAGTTGGTATTGTACCAAAATTCTGCCAAGGGTAGCCATCTGTTCCAGTGTTTAGGTTTAAGGTGGCACATACATCTTAGGTAGGTTTCTAGGCATTGGTTCACTCTTTCGGTCTGCCCATCAGATTGAGGGTGGTAAGCAATAGGTAGGTTGAGGGTAATTCTTAAGTGTCTAAGTAGGTTAGTCTAAAATGAGCTAATTAAAAGTCTGTCTGTATCTGACACAATACTTACTAGCAGACCATAAAGTTTGTAAATATGGTCTAGGAATAGTTTAGCTATTGTTCAGCAATGAAGGGGTATGTGAAGCTAAAGAAGTGTACATATTTGGTTAACCTATCTATTACAGCCCAGATAGAGTTTTTTCTTTTTGAGTTGGGCAATCCCTCAATAAAATCCATAGAGATGTGGGACTAGGCTTGGGCAAGTATAGTGAGGGGCTAAAGAAGTTCAAGGTAGGGAACAATTTCATGTTTATTTCTTTGGCAAACATCACATTTCTTGACCCAATAGTGACATCAGTTTTGAGGTTATGCCAAAAAAACATAGATTTAATTCTTTGATAGGTACTAGTTATACCTGAGTGTCCTCCAATTGAAGAGCTGTGTAGAGTTTGAATAATCCTCTGCCTCAAGCTGTCATCCTTCCCAATACAAACCCTGCCTTAGTTCTTGAGCATCCCTCCTTGATAAGTGTAATCTGGGTAAGCACTAAGATCACTCATCTTAGCCCTTAGAACTTCAGCCAATAGGCTGTCATTGGTATAACTATTTTGAACTTCACTAATCCAATTTAGAATAGGTCCTAAAATGGCGTAGCATTATTCTTGATTATGTTCCATCCTCGATAGTGCATTTGCAGCCTTGTTCTCAACCCCTTCTTATATTGAACCTCATAATCCAGACCCAACAGTTTAGTGACCTTTTTCTGTAGCAACATAGAATCCACCTTTTGACTAAGTAGGTGCTTAAAGCTCTACTAATCTGTCCTTATAATGAAGTGATGTCCCTAAAGACATAGTTTCCATTTTGAGACAACCAACGAGACGGCTAGAAACTCCTTCTCATAGATAGATAGATCTTGAGCCTTTGGCCCTAAAACCTTACTGAGGAAGACAATAGGTCTCCCTTCTTGCATTAGTACTGCTCCAATACCTTTTCCACAAGCATCTATATCTAAAATGAAGGGCTTGGAAAAATTAGGTAGGGTAAGAATAAGGGCAATAGTCATAGCTGTTTTGAGTTAGTTAAAGGTAGTAGTGGCTTCAATACTCCATCTAAAACTTCCTTCTTAAGCAAGTTAGTTAAAGGCTTGCTAATCACTCCATACCCCTGGATAAACTTCCTATAGTACCCTGTCAACCCTAGGAACCCCCTAAGAGCCTTAACTGTCTTGGGTTCATGCCACTCAACCATATACCTTATTTTTTTTGGATCAGTTTCCACACCTTCACTAGAGATAATATGTCCTAAGTAACCTATCTTATCTCTCATAAAATTACATTTGCTCCTTTTAGCATAGTTGGTGCTTCCTAAGGACCTCTAAAATTATGGCTAGGTGCTATATATGAGAATGTCATCAAAGAACACTAACACATACTTTCTAAGTTGCTCAGCAAAAACGTGGTTCATTAGGGACTGGAAAGTGGAGGGAGCATTACAAAGGCCAAAGGGCATTACAAGGAACTCGTAGCACCCTTGATGGGTCACAAAGCTGGTTTTATATATATCACCTTCCCTCATTCTAATTTGAAAATACCCTGACCTTAGATCAATTTTTGAAAAATAATTAGCACCAAATAGTTCATCTAAGAGTTCATCAATAACAGGGATGGGAAAGTTATGTTTAACTGTGAGATTATTGAGGTGTCTATAGTCAATGCAAAGCCTCCATATCCCATCCTTTTTCTTGACTAGTAAAATAGGTGAAGCAAAGGGACTTTAGCTAGGTCTGATAATTCCAGCTTCTAACATGCCTTTAGTAAGCCTTTCTATTTCATTTTTCTCGATATAAGAATACCTATAGAGGGCCTATTTTCTGGGGTCAGCCCCTGGATTCAGGGTGCTTGAATGCTTTACTCCCCTAGATGAAGTTAAACAGGTGGGTTCCTCAAACACATCTTTAACGGGTCCCAACAACCCTTCTAAATTTGCATTTTGGCTCTCTAGGGGCATAGGGGTAGCTTAGACAGAAAACAACTGCCTACATAACCCTTGAGCTTCTTTTCTAAACAATTTGTTCATAGCTTTGGCTGATATAAGTCTGAGATCAAATTGCTTAGTTACAACTTTCATAGCAATTTTCTTTCCCTTTCTAGAAATGGTCAACTTCATTTTTTGATAGTCCAACTCTACAGGGCTATTTTGTCTCAACCATTCCCCCCCTCCCCAGGATTAACTCACAACCAGAAATTCTGATGATCCTAACAAGATAGGTAAACTCATAATCCTGAATCTTCCAAGTGAAATGGGGACACTCTAAACTGCTGACCATTTTGTTGCCATTAGCTACACTGATCAACATAGGGGTTGCTAGTTCTAAGGTGTACCCTAATTGTTTGGCCACTTCCTCATCCAAGAAACTATGGGCGCTTCCACTTTCTATGAGAATGTGTAACTCTCTCCCTTCTACTGCCCCTTTAATCCTAAGGTTGTTCATGTTAGTGTTTCCAGTCATTGAATTAATGGAAAGGGTGATATCATCCCTTAAGACAGGCTATAGGTTTTCTTCCTCACTTACTTCTGCTTGGTAGGCATCTTCTTCCTCCTTTAACATTATAAGATATAGTTGCCTTTGCTTACATCTATGCCCTAGGGTGTAAGTTTCATCACAATTATAACACAACTTTTTATCCCTTTTAGCTTTCATTTCAGCTACTGTTAAAAGCTTCCTAATAAGGGAACCATAGTCAGGAGGTTTTGGTGGGTTCATGGAGCCACTAAGGTAGGTTTTGGTAGGCTGGTTTGGTTTGAATGGAGCTCTGTTAAGCGGTTGCTGTTTATATGTGTGATTTACTTTTTTGAGAATGACTTCCACTGTGGCTTCTTGTTTTTTGGCTAGGGATATAGCCTGATTTAAGTTGGCTAGTTTGAGTGACATAACTGATGCCTGGATTTCTTCTTTTAGGCCACTAATAAAGTTGGCTGTGAAAAATTCTTCTGGGAAGTCCTTATTAAAAATGAGGAAGTGTGATTTGAGGTCTTCAAATTTTTCCAAGTATTGAGCTACAGAAACTATCTGCTGAAGCTTGTGGAATCCTCCTACCATCAGTTCTGGGTCTATGTTATCAAACTTTATGAGTACTGCTTATTTTTCCCTTCAAATACAACTCACAAGTTGGAAATTCCTCAATGCCACTAATATTTAATGCATTGAGAGCTTTTATCTTGTTCAACCTATTTTTTGGAAATATACCTAAGTCTTACATGCTATAGAATATCATCTCCTTGGATATCTAATTTTCACTTACTTGATTGAATGTGCATTAGTGATGGTTGAGAATTCAAAATGTATAATCCTTTGTTAAGTGTACCATGAGCAACTAAAGAACTAATTTCTTTAATGCCTTCAATCTCCTATTTGATATAGAAGGATCAAATCTTTCACTATCCAAACAAGAATTGAAATATTGCTCTCAACTATATAAGGTAAATAGTAACAAAGGTTCAATACAAGTATGGAGTTCCCTATGTCAAACTTATTTTATGCCTTCAACTTAAGCCGCAACTCTTGTTCCTTAACTAAGGTGATGGATTATATCCACATCACTTAGTTTTATTCTTCTTTCTATTCTTTATAAAAATTTACAAAGATAAGAACCACATGTGATATCATATATCCATAAGGAAGAATAAATCCTTAAATGCACTTAAATAAAGTACATACCCTTCTCAAGGGTGCCAAGGTTTTTCTTGCAATACTGCTTCCAATGGCTTATCTTACCAAAGTAGAAATAAGTAACATCAAATTTATCCTCTATAATCTTCTTGATTCCTCCATATACCTTCAACAGTTTCTTTCCCTTAAAGGAAAAACTTTTTTTCTTTTTCCCTCCCTTTTTAACACCCCTAGGAGCCCATAGATTTGAAGGAGGAAACAAATGCCAAAGGTTTGCTCTTGTCATGGTGGTCTCCTTCTAGATAAACACTTTAATCAATAAAACTCGGTGAGGATATAAGGATCAAATCCTCATACAGATCATTGTCCATCACTACATCCAAGTTGAAAAGCTTCTTTAAGCTTATTGATCTTTAGACCATGGTTGATAACACATGACTTCACATCTATCCTAGCTTGAAAGATCTCCTTTGTCCACATGAAGTTCTCATACCTTGTTTGCTTTACAACACTTGTAAACTTAAACTAAAGTACTATTTATGTGTCCTTGAGATATTTAAAGTTTGTAGATAAGACAATGGGATAGGACAATCTTTAACCTAATCCATGAACCTTTCACATGTCTCTCATTCTACATTAGTCCCATGGGATGAGAAGCACAATGATATAGGACATTTATCCATTTTTCAGAATCTAGAACAATTTTGAGGTTTAGTCAAATGTGGAAGTTTAGCTCAATTAGTTTATTGATTTCCAAAATAACGTTGAGTGGATTTTAGCCATTCTTGAGATTTCATAAATTACTGAAGGTAAAAAAGAGAACATAAGCATGTGATTGAATATTGATATTTTGAAAACATGTTTATGGTCTGTCAAGCATATTTTTCTCCTACTATTTTATCAAATCCTTTACTCCCTAGAAGAATTCAGGAAATCACATTTCTCACTGAGAATTAAGACTTCTAAGATTTGTAAGTGGACCCTATGACCAAGTGCCATCCACAAACAATCTAAGGATAAGCAACACTTGCTAATTACATCATATGCAACTCTTAATATATTTTGCCTCACTTTTCATGTAAACCCAAGACTTGTGTGACATATATACTACTAAATGTTAAGTTGAACCTACTAATAAAACTTTTATTCAAAACCACTCCACAACATCCCTCGTAATCGAGTGCCAATGTGTAGAAAGCCTCAAATCAAAGGTGCATCACATGCTAAGTATATGCTCACAGTTTTCCTCCTAAGTGTGACCTTTGTGACTGAGTGCCATCACACAAATTTAGTAGCATCATCATAGCATATACTATTGATAGAAGACATGTATTAATTGAAACTCTTTTTAATTTATTTCCATTTTGACTTAATATTTGAGAACACTTAGAAATTCTAAGTGGGAGAATTTTAAACTTGCTTTCCCAAATCTCACCAATTTTATCTTCTTATTTAGGTTTCCTATATTCTAATCCATTCATCACATACATCAATAGGATATGTAAAGAATAAATAAGTAAATATGCCTAGCATGCTCTTAGGGTGGGATGACTATAAGCCTAACTAAGTGATGCACTTAGAGCTATAGGTGCATCGCTCGATTGAATTTAGGTGGGTTGATTAAACTAAGCTATTATATGAGTGCATTCCCATACATTCATGGGTCTTCAAGCCCTCTCCTTGATCTTTGCAACTTTTACAAAAGAAAGAAAACCTCACTCCTAGTAATTCTACTCTCATAACTTTTACAAGTTGAACAAAAGGCTTGCAAGGCCCATTTAATATAATCTATTTCAACAACTTTAAAATTAATAAAATGAATATTAAAGGCTCATGATCATCCCCATTCATTCAACACTTAAATGAATAATATATAAATCAAGAATTGATATTTGATTCCAACAATTAAATGCTTATCATATAAACAATTAATTGGCCAAGCAAAAATAAGCATAACATTTATCCTATTTTGCAACAATTAGAGATTAACTTTAGCAAGATTTATGGAAGCATTAAAAATGTCCAACGTAATTTTGAGAAGTTGCACAACCCTTGTGCATCTATTATATGTGAAATAAAATACTTTTGGTCACTAAAGGAGCTAAAACAAACAAGTAAACTCGCCATCAACACAATCAACCGATGTTGGCCCAGCTTCGGCACATGGCTAGGCAGCTAGTGCTCTCTTGATGTGCGCTCTGCCTAGCCAATGTCCGACAATGGCTAGCAGTAGCCCGGTTTGGTGAGTTTTGGTTGAGTCAAGTGAGTTTTTGCTCAACCTTTGTACACCAAAAATTTCAGAACACCTTCTAAACATTAAATTACACAATATAGATGAAAATTTAGATCTAAAACACCTTTCAAATCTGAAAAATCAAGAGCTCAATCATGCTTCAAAAATCAAGTTTAAATGAGAATCGCATTCTTCCAAAAATCTCCAATTAAATCTAATCCTATTGGATCCAAAAATGACCAAAATAAATTAAGGCCAAATAAAACATGCTATATCAATATATAACATAATCCCATTCTAAATCAATATTTAACATTAGCTAATTAAGAATCAAATTATGCTAACATATTAATTAACACTTAATATTAGCTTAATATCTATTCATCATCAAAGGAGCCATACACATCATCATCTAAACACTCTATTCTATAATTTAGATCAAGTGTTTTAAGATCCAATTAAATTTATCACATGAATAAACAAAAAGAGAATCCAAAATATAGCATGAAATTGGGCTTTGATACCACTTGAACGAGGTGTAATGCTAAGGTTTCAATTTAAAGCATTTAAAAATTGAAATCAAACATAGATTACACCAATCTAAGGATATAAATCATGCCTATATAATGGATTAATTTTATATTGTTATCTCTTAAGCAAAATGTTGGAATAGTGCCTTGCAAGCCAATGAGATTAGCCTTGTAAACTATTTCTTAGTATATACAATCTTGATTGAATGATATTTCTTTATATGGTCATCTTTATCTTATGCTTTATTTCACTTCATTAGCATTTGGATGAAGCCCTTAGATCACCAAGATTGTAGGACTTGGTTTGGTGACCACGAAATAAGTTTCATACAGTCGTGATCTTAAATTTTTCAAGTCATAGGATTTTCAGAGATGAGGTATCTAAGATCCAGATAGACTTGCACTAATGATGCATAAATCCAAGGATTGGAGATTGCTTATTCCATGAGAAACTGTATAAGATTTGAGTGCATGTTAGTGGGTACTTGTTAGAGAACACGACATTGAAGACCTATCAGAGAATTCACTAGACAACCATAGTGGCAAGCTGATAGTGGTTAGTTCTCTTGCTTATGCTAGTGCATATTATTAGTCCTCTGACCTGAGTGTCCATGGCATCCTTATGTTCCATTCTCATACTTTAACTCTTTCTTAACCACTTCGCAGGTTTTTCTAGTTGAGCTTGGGTATGAGTTACTTGACATGGAGGTTTGTGAGATCTAAGATAGAATCTAACTCTTCACTATTGTGAAGGGCGAGTGCATCTCTTATGTATTCTATAATGATCGATTTCAAGAAATCCTTACACAAGATGGTATGACAATTTGCAAAAGGAGTTTTTCAAAAGTGAGGTCACACAATATGGATCAAACATTAAGAATAAAGATATAGTATTGAGCTACTAAGGAGCAAACAAATATCTTGCCCCAGGCCCCTTTTGGGAGATAGGAGACGAAAGGACCGTATTTACGTGGCATGCGTATAGTGATGTTGGTTCTCTAGAATATTCATTTCAGCCAATTAGTTGGGCTCTATGGGCTTGATGTTGGACATTGATTATGGAGATTATGTACTCTTCAATTAGTAAGATTAATTAAATTAAGTCGACTAGTTCAAAAGAAATTTTCAACTAGAATGAATATAAGATATTCAAAAGTCACAAGGAGTTGTGGGCCCATGCCCAATGAATGGTAAAACCTATTGGGTTGCACAAAAAATCTATTTAGCTTCCTAATTAATGGAGAGAATTTTCTAAGGCATTAGAAATTGATCTCTCTTAGTGGACTAATTTTTGGTGTGAAGTTTGAAGGACAATTTTGGCTTGATTAATTTAAGTATTAAATAAATCAAATAATTTAAGAATTAAATTAGACCAATGATTATGGAGTTAGCTATATGGTTCCAACATGACCATCAATTGGTCAAGTTAACTTAAGGAGTTAAGTTAACAAATTTAGCTTAAGGAGTTAAGTTAGTTCGACTTAAAGAGTTAAGTCAAAGAATAATTAATTAAATTAAAGAGCTTAATTTGATTAATTAGTAAGAATGAATTTTGGAGGAAAGACTCAAATGAGATTTGAAATGACATCTTAATTAATTTGAAATGAGATCCTAATGTAATTAAGATGCAAATGAAATTTAAATGAGATTTGGATACAAATTTTGCCACCTAAGCAACCTCACTTACCTACCCCTTTCATGGAATGTGTGATACCACCTTGACATCATACTATTCAACATCTATATATAGAAATAGAGATAAGGATTGGCCAGACCATGCTTATTGGTGTGAAGAATTAGATTATTCTCTTTCTCTCTAAAACCACTTGGAAGCAAGCTTTTATATGTTGAAAGCTTAGCTTTTTTTTTCTTCTTCCTACCCAAATTTGGCCTCTACCATTAGGAAATTTCTGGTCTTAATTGAGCTTATAGACTAGAGATTTAGGAATATCTCATTGGTGTGTGGATCATTACACTAGAGGTAAGGTATTAGTCTTGCTTGTTTCTGAAGATCTATCTGCACAGAGTCTGACTTGGCGATTTTCTCTAGGGAGTTCTAGATGGCAAATTGATATGAAATTTTAGCTAAAATTTCATAAAGGTTTTGGGAATCTCCACCTATGTTTTTAGAAGTTTTGGAGAATATTTGATAGGCCGATTGTCGCAATCGCTTTGCTATGTTAGTAGCAGATAGATTCTGAAACTAGTGAAGTGTTCATTTGCTACTCCTTGTATTTGCTCTTCAAGGTAATTCTCTATTTAAATCTAAGTCTTAGGCATGATTAGATCCTTGTCACTAGTTAATTTCATGTTTTGAAGTTTTGATATTAGATCCCAGTGCCTTACTTGCGTTCAGCTGGTATTAGAGCCTAAATCATGCTTAGATTGGGATTTTATTTGGTTGATTGATTCATGTGATGAGTTAATCTAGATCACCATATTCTCAATTCAATTGATGGATTGAATAATTTGGTTGATTTATGTGTGGCTTCTTAATTAATGAATTAAAAGCATGGTATTATGTGATTTAAGTGTTAATTCATATGGTTAGTAAATTTTAATTCATAGTGATTAATGTTGAATGTTGATTTGGTATTAATTGATTTTATATGTTGATATAGCATGTTGTTAAATGGCCGAAAGACTTTTGGTCATTTTTGGATCCAATGTGATTTGAATTTTCTTGGAGATTTTAAAGAATTTAATTCTAACATTTCCTAATTTTTGAAGGCATGCTTGAGCACTTGAATTTCCAATTTTAAAAGGAGTTTTAAATGTAGAAATAAATATGAAATGTGTGTATTGATGTTGAGAACATGTGCTAAAATTGTTGGTGAATGAAAGTTGAGTGGAAAACATACTTGGCAAGCTTTGAACCCCAAAGGCAAGGCTGCTGACATAGCCTAGGCATTGGCTGAGTAGCTTGCACATGCTGTGCACACATGCTACCTAGCCGTGTGATAGAGCTACTAGGCAGTTCAGTTTTAGGGGAGTTTGGTGAGCTTTAAGTTGTTTTTTCAACTCCTTTAATGCTTCATAGATTTTTCCACTACGCACATTATGTGCACAAGTATTGTGAAAGGTCTCAAAATTATGTTTAATATTTTTGAATGCTTTTGAAAATTGGTTAAAGTTGATCTCCAATTTGTGGCATAATTGTTATGCTTGGTTCAATTATTTGTTTATGCTATAAGCATTTAATTATTAGAATTAATTGTTAATTCTAGATTTATTTATTGTTCATTTAATTATTGAATGAATGATGAATGAATGGGGATGATCAGGAGCCTTTAGTATTGATTTTATTTGTTTCAAAGTTGTTGAAATGAGTTGTATTTAATGGGGCTTGTATGCCTTTTGTTCTATCTTGTAAAAGTTATAAGAGTAGAATCACTAGGAGTGAGGATTTCTATTTCACATAAATGTTGCATAGTGCAAGGAGTCCTATGGAGGCATGGAGACCTTTTGAATACTCATGAATGTATGGGATACACTCATGTAATAGTTTAGTTTAATCAACTCACTTAAAATCAACCGAGTGATGTACCTATAGTTCTAAGTGCATCACTTGGTTAGGCTCATGGCCATCCCACCTTAAGAGCATGTTAGGTGTATTTACTTATATACGCTTTCCATATATTATCAACATATGAAATGCATGATCAAGATATAGTGAACCTAGATAAGAAGATAAAAATGATGAGATCTTTGCAAGCAAAATCTTTCCACTTAGAATATCTAAGTACTTTTCAAATATTAAGTCAAAATCAATTCAAGTTAAAAGAGTTTTAATTAATCCAAGCCTTTCACTAATAGTGTATGCCATGATGATGTTAGTAATTTTGTTTGATGGCACTCGATTATGGAGGCCACACTTAGGAGGAAAGATGTGAGCATACACTTAGCATAAGTTACACCTTTGACTTGGGAATCCTCACGCATTGGCACTTGGTCATGAGAGATATTGTGAGGCCGTCTTGAGATAAAGTTTGATTGGTGGGTTTGACTTAATGTTTAGTAGTATATATGGCACATGGTCATGTGGGTTAATATGAAAAGTGAGGTAAAATATATGAAGAGTTGCATGAGATATAATTAGCAAAAGTTGCTTACCCTTTGATTGCTCATGGATGGCACTCGATGATGGCATCCATTGGTAAGTCATTGGGGTCTTAATTCTCATTAGGAAATTTGATTTCCTAAATTCTTCTTAGGGGTGAAGAATTTGATAAAATAGTGGGAGAAAAACATGCTTTAAAGACCATGAACATGTTTTCAATGTCAAATTCAATCAAATGCTTATTCCATTTTTTTTTTTGCCTCATAAGGATTTTTGAAATCTTCAACAAATGAATGACTAAAAATCCACTTGCAAGCATTTTGGAAACCAATAAACCAACTGCCCCCATTTTTCCACAATTAACTTAACCTCCAAATTCATTATAGATTCCTAGAGGTGGATAAAGGTCCTATATCATGGTATTTTTAATACCTTTAGGATTAATGTTGATCTATAAACACATGAAAAGTTCACGAATTGGGCTTAGGATCATCCTATCCCTTAGTCTCATGATAGCATCTACAAACTTTAAAAGTTTCAAGGACACATGAATTGTACCTTGGTTAAAGTTTGCAAAAAGTTGTAAAGTAAACAAGTTATGAGAAATTTATGTTGTCAAAGAAAAATTTTCAAGCTAGGATAGACGTGAAGTCATGTGTCATCGACTACGGTCTAAAGATGATTAAGCTTGATGAAGCTTTTCAACTTGGACGTAGTGATGGATAATGATCTCCATGAGGATTTGATCCTCGCATCATCATCGAGTTTTATTGATTAAATTGTTGATCTAGATGGAGACTACCACAACAAGGGTAAACCTTTAACACTTGTTTCCTTCTCCAAGTCTATGGCCCTTTGGGGTGCTAGAAAAGAAGGTAAAAGAAAGAAATGTTCTTCCTTGAGGGAAAATAACTATCAAAGGCATTCGGAGGAGTCAAAAAGATTATAGAGGAAATAGTCAATATTATTTGTTTCTAATTGGGCTAAATAGGCCATTGGAAGCTATTTTCAAAGTTTACCTTGCAACCCTTAAGAAGGGTATGAACTTTATTGAAGTGCATTTTAGGATAAATGCTTCCTCATTGATATATGATATTGCATATGGTTTTTTTCTTTGTAAGTTGTTATGGAGAATAAAAAGAAGAATATAACTAAGTGATATGGATATGATTCACCACCTTAGCTAATGATCAAGAGTTGTGATTAAAGCCGAAGGCGTTCAACAAGTTAGACTTAGAGAATTCCATACTTGTATTGAACCTTTGTCATATAGTACCATATATTGTTGAGAATATTATTTCAATTCCCATTTTGGATAGTAAAGGATCTAATCCTTCTACGTCAAATGGGAGATTATAACTATTAAAGAATTTGTTCTTTAATTGTGCTCTTGGTACATTTAACAAAAGATTGTGCATATTAGATTTCCAACCATCACTAACACACTTACAACTAAGTAAGAAATTATATATCCAAGAATATGCCATTTTATGGCATACAAGACTTGGTCATATCTTCAAAAATTAGTATGAACAAGTTAGAAGCTCTCAAAGTATTAAATGTTAGTGGCATTGAGGACCTTCCTACTAGTGAATCGTGTTTGAAGAGATAAATGACCAAAGCTCCGTTTGTAGGACAAATAGATCCCTCTGTGAATTATTTAGATTTAATCAATATGGATGTTTGTGGACCACTAAGAGTTAGTGGGAGAGGAGGCTATTCTAACTTTATTACCTTCACCGATGACTATAGTTGGTACGAACATTTGTATCTTATGAAGTACAAGCCCAAGGCCTTTGAAAAGTTCAAAGAGTATAGAAGTGAAGTAGAAAAGCAAAAGGGATTTTATATTAAAGCCTTTCGATCGGATCAAGGGAGAGAGTACTTAAGTACTAGATTCTTGGACTATCTAAAGGAGAATGGAATTTTCTCTCAATAGACTCCACTTGGCATATCCCAACCCAATGGAGTAGCCATGAGGAGCAATCATACCTTGTTGGACGTGGTACATTCCATGAAATGCTTTTTTGATGTGCCTATAATCCTTTTAGCGGATATGTCTTGCAAACGGGGGCAAAGTTACTAAGTGTAGTACCTTCAAAGTTAATGTAAAAAATGCCGCATGAGATATGGCATGGTGAAGCACCCTGTTGCTACTGTCTAAGAGTTTGGGGATCTCCCACCTATGTGAGATGAATAGTGGGAGATAGTTGGATAGTAGATCCACTTTGTGCAAGTTTGTGGGATACCCAAGAGAGTCTATGGGTAGTTACTTTTATCATCCCTCGGAATAAAATATATTTATTTTGAGGAATGCCATCTTTTTGAAAAAAGATTTTCTATTAGATAGAAACAGCATTGTAGTTGAACTTGGTGAAGTTCAAAATGATCAAGAAATCACACAAGTAGTAAAAATAAATAAATATCAAAGAGCTTCACACACAACCTATGAAAAGATCAGACCGGATCAAGAAGTAACCCAAAAAGTTTAAATTTCTTTATGAGACAGGTCAATCAGATAGAGATCTATAGTCTTATGAGGAAGCTATGTTGAACATGGATTCGGGATGTTGGCTTGAAGTCATGAGATCCAAAATGGACTTTATGAGCTCAAACAAAGTATGAACTTTGGTAGATCCACATACGGGAATAGTTCCTATTAGTTGCAAGTGAATTTATAAGTGAAAGTTTGGGGTAGATGGAGAAGTGGTGACTTTTAAGGCATGACTAGTGGCAAAAGGTTACACTTAAAGATCTGATATCAATTTTGAGGAAACCTTTTCACCTGTCGCTATGCCTAAGTCCATCTGATCTTACTTGCCATGGCTACATATTAAGATTATGAAATGTGGCAAATGGATGTGAAAACCGCTTTCCTCAATGGCAACATTGAAGAAGAAATTTATGTGGAGCAACTATAAGGTTTTACATCTAAAGGGAATGAGCAAAAAGTTTGCGAACTCTAGAGATCCATTTATGAACTCTAATTGGCCCAAACTTGGAACATATATTTTTGATAAGATAGTCAAATTGTTTGACTTTATCAAAAAGGTGTATAAACCTTATGTGTACAAGAGGGCTATGAGAGTAGTATATAGTTTATTGTGCTTTAAGTCGTTGATGTCTTGCTCATTAAGAATGAGGTAGAAATGTTAGAATATGCTAAAGCATGGTTATCTACATAATTCTCCATAAAGGTTTTGAAGAACCATCCTACGTATTTGGAATATGTATCTATAGGGATAGATCGGGGAGGATGCTGGAGCTTTTTCAAATCCCGTACATTGAACAAGATACTAAAGAGGTTTAGTATGGAAGAATCCAAAAGGGGCTTCCTCCTTTTGGGATATGACCTTTATCTTTCCAAGTCTGTGGCCTTTTAGACTGTCGACAAAAGATACAAAATGTCCTACATACCTTATGCATCCACTACATGGAGTGTAATTGTATGTTGTTTGATGTTCAAGATCAGATGTGGTACACTTGCGAAGCATTAGGAATAGGTTCCAATCCAATCCCAATGAGAGTAACTGATTAGCTGTGAAAATAATCCTAAAGTACTTGAGAAGGACTGAAGACTTGTTTTAGGTATACAACAATAAAGAATTGAAACTCCTGGAGTTTTTGAATTTTAGTTTTCAATCCGATGTAAATGACATAATATCCACTTTTGGATACATATTTTGGCTTAATGGTGACATGGTTTGTTGGAAGAGTTCCAACTAGACACGATGGCCTAGATAACCACTAAGGTGAAATATTTTGTAGTTTTGGAAACCACAAAGGAAGGTGTTTAGATAAAAACTTCATCTAAGGGTTGGATGTTGTGCTTAGAGTGCATAAGCTTACAATTACCTTTGGAAGAAAATTTAGGACTTGAGTCAAGATCTTGTTAGTGATCCAAACATATTAAAAGTGTTATCATTTGACATATGATATCAATTGATAGAGGTGACAACTGAGTGGATAAAAGTTACCTTAAAAGAGAATATAGCAAAACTACTATCTAACCCCTAAAAGCTAAAGGTCTTTAGAGGACATCTTATGAAGATGGGTCTCAAGGCCATAGGGTATTGGCTTTAAGGCTAGTGAGAGATTGATGGAATAGTGCCCTACAAGCCAATGAGATTGGCCTTGTTAACTATTTCCTCATATATACAGTATTGCTTGAAAGATATTTCTTTATATGGCCATTTTCATCTTATACTTTATTTTACTTCATTAGTATTTGGATAAAGCTCTTAGATCACTTAAGATTGTGGGACTTGGTTTGGTGACCATGGAATAAGTCTTACACAATCATGATCTTTAATCTTCCAAGTTATAGGATCTTTAGAGATGGGTCATCAAAGATCTAGATAGACTTACACTAACGATGCATAAATCCAAGTGTTGGAGATTGCTCCATTCTATAAGCAACTGTATGAGATACATGTGCATGTTAGTAGGTGCTTGTTAGAGAATAAGGCACTGAAGACCCATCAAAAAATCCATTAGATAGCCATAGAGGCAAGTCGGTAGTAGCTACTTCTCTTGCTTATGCTAGTGTGTATTATTCATCCTCTAATTTGAGTGTCTATGGTAACCTTGTGTCTATTCCTCATGCTTTGACTTTTTCTTGATCACCTAGTAGGTCTTTTAGGTTGAGATTGGGTATGAGTTACTTGGCATGGAGGTTTGTGAGATCGAAGATGAAATCCAACTCCTTGCTATTGTGAAGGGTGAGTGCATCTTCTATGTGTTTTATAATGATCGAGTCCAAGAAATCCTTGTGCAAGGTGGTTTGATAATTTGAAAAAGGAGTTTTCTAGAGGTGAGCTCACACAATAGGGATCAAACATTAATAAATATCTTGCCTTAGGTCTCTTTCAGGAGATAGAAGATGGAATGATTGTATTTGCATGGCACGTGTAAAGTGATGATAGTTCTCTAGAGTATTCATTTAAGCCCATTAGTTGGGCTCCATGGGCTTGAGGTTGGACATCGACCATGGAAATTTGTCTTCAATCAATGAGATTAATTGAATTGAGTTGACTAGCTTAAAAGAAGTTTTAAACTAGAATGAGTATAAGATATTCAAAAGTCACAAGAAGTTGTGAGCCCATGTCCAATGAATAGTAGAACCTATTATATCGCACAAAAAATTCAATTAGTTTCCTAATTAATGATGAGAATTTTCTAAGGCATTAGAAAATGATCTTTCCTACTGGATCAATTTTTGGTGCGAAGTTTGAGGGTCGATTTTAGCTTGATTAATTTATGTATTAAATTATTCAACTAATTTAAGAGTTAAATTAGACTAATAATAAAGGAGTTAATTATTTAGTGCCAACATGACCATCAATTGATCAAGTTAACTTAAAGAGTTAAGTTAACGAATTTAGCTTAAGGAGCTAAGTTAGTTTGACTTAAAGAATGAAATCAAAGAATAATTAATTAAATTAAAAATTTTAATACTAGGAAGAATGAATTTTGCAGGGAAGACTTAAATGAGATTCCAAATGGAATTAAGATGCAAATAAAATTTAAATGAGATTTGGATTCAAATTTTGCCATCTAAGCAGCCCCACTTGGATGCCTCCCTCATGGAAAGTGTGATGCCACCTTGGCATCCCACTATTTAGTATCTATATATAGATATATAGAGAAAGGGATTAGCTAGACCATGCTTATTGGTGTGAAGAATTAGATTATTCTCTTTCCCTTCAAAGCTACTTGGAAGCAAGCATTCATGTGTCGAAAGCTTAGCTTCCTTTTTCTTTTTCCTACTCAAATTCAGCCTCCACCATTATTAAATCTCTAGTATTAATACACTTATAGACTAGAGATTTAGTAAGATCTCGTTGGTGTGTGGATTATTACAATAGGGGCAAAGTATTAGTCTTGCTTGTTTCTGGAGATTCACCTGCACAGTGTCTGTCTTGGAGATTTTGTCTAGGGCGTTCCAAGTAGCAAATTGATATAAAATTTTAAATTTAAGTTCTTAAAGGTTCTGGGAAGTTCCTGATATTTTTTTCATAATTTTTGGAGGATATTTGTTAGGCTAATCGCTGATATCTTCTCGCTGTGCCAGTAGTAGGTAGATTCTGGAACTAGTGAAGTGTTCACTTGCTACTCCTTGGATTTGCTCTTCAAAGTAATCCTTTATCTAAATTTGAATTTTAGGCATGATTAAATCATTGTTTATGTTATAGGAACTATTTAATTTCATGTTTTGAAGTTTTGATATTAGATCCTAGTGCCTTACCTGCATTCGCAAAATCCAACCAAAGCTTGAAGTTGTGCTTCATTTCTTGAAAGCATACTGCTTTTTGTGCAGCAAGGTGTGATCAATTTTGGATTGGGAAAATCACCTCAAATTCAAGCCAAATATAGGCCAAAAATTTTCCAACTCATTAGAGAATGTCAGTTTAGAATTTTAGCATGAAACTCTTTCGGCAAGACCTCGAATAGAATCCAGAAGCACACTTCTAGAACAAAGGATCACCAAAGCATGCAATCCAAAATTCGCCTTGCCTCTAATGCCAAAGTCCACACACCAATGGACAATAATTTTCTCCTTAATTTAGCTTGAAAAACTGAGAAGAAAGATAGCTTGGTTGGAGGCCAAAAATGGTGAGGGAGGTGAAAAAGAGAGTGAAGCCTCAACACAGAAGAGAATCACTTTTGGAGGAAAATTTTAGATCTAACTTTTAGGTACACAAAATGTGTGATATGTTGTGTCATGGCCGCCCCCCTCTCTACATCTATATATAAAGGAAAGATGGTGTGATGCCAAGGTATCATTGCACCTTCCTCAAGATGGGGGCACCATCTAGGCATGCCAACTTGCAAGCATCTTGGACGTTGCATGTTAATTTGTGTTGAATTTGAAATTTAATTTGAAATCTACATTTCATCTCATGAATATCTACCTAATTAAATTCTAATTCAACACCAAATGAACATTTCATTTGAACTCTCTCTCCAAAATCAAATTTTAATTTTAATTAAATTAAACACTTTAATTTAATTAAACTTTGACTTAACCTTTAGTCAACTAGTTTAACTCTTTAAGCTAGTTTTGTTAATTTCACTCTGTAAGTTAACTTGACCAATTGATAGTCATGTGACACCAAATTAAATTAACACTTAATTTAATTTCTTAAATTAATTAGGTCAATTTAACAATTAAATTGGTCAAGCTAAGATGATTAAAAATTGTGTCAATTGATTCCCTCAATTTTTGGTCATATAGAAATTTTTCTAACTCTTAGAAAAGTCCCCTCATTATTTAGGATTGCCGATTAGATTTTGTGTGTGACCCATTAGGTTTTACTACTCATTGGACATGGGCTCACAACCTTTGTAACTTTAGAATATCATATATTTATGTTAGTTTAAACTCCTTTAAACTAACCAACTTAATTTAATTAATCTTTATTAAGTGAAGATTACTCAATCTCCATGGTTAATATCCGACCTCAAGCCCATGGAGCCCAACAATTAGCTGAATGATACTTTTGGTGAACCATTCTAGCTCTCCAATACCATGTAAATACCATCATTCTATCTCTTATCTTTATGAAAGAGGCCCAGGACAAGATATTTGTTGGCTCTCTAATAGCCTTTATATTATGTATCTTTCTTAATGTTCAATTCTAATTTGTGACCTCATCTTTGAAAAACCCTTTTTTTCAAATTATCACAATATCTTCGCCAAGGACTCCTTGGAATCAATCATTATAGAATGCATAGGAGATACACTTTTCCTTCACAAAGATGAAGAGTCGGATCCCATCTTGGACCTCATAAACCTCCATATCTAAGTAGCTCATGCGCAATGACTACTGAAATGCCCGCTAGGTAGCCAAAGTTGAGTGAAAGCATGAGGACTTAAACACAAGGACTAACTATGTGTACTCGCATAAACTGGAGAACTAGCTACTACCAACTTGCCGTTATGCTTATCTAGTGGATTCTCCGAATGGGTTTTCAGTGCCTTGTTATCTATAAGCACTCATTAACATATGCTTATATCACATACTGTTTGCTCATGAAATGGAGCAATATCCAACCCTTGGATTATATATCGCTAATGTAAGTCTATTCAAATCTTAGATGCCCTGTCTCAGAAGATTTTATAACTTGGGATTTTTAAGATCATGTCTGTGTAAGGCTTATTCCATGATCATCGCCTAGTGCACGACCAAGTCCTATAGTTTTGTGTGATCTAAGGGCTTCAACCATATGTTAGTGAAGTAATATAAACATATGATGAAGATGGCCAATTATTAGAATATCATTCAATCAAGATTGTATCACAAATGAAATAGTTTATATGCCGATCTTATTGGCTTGCGGAGCACTATTTCAACAAGTTTTTTATTTATTCATATTTGTTCCTATATTTAGCCAAAATGAATGAATTTTAAGTGTTTTCAACTTATCAATATGTGTTTAACATGAGGTATGGGACGTGAATAAGGCATGAGGACTTCTTCTATGGAACTTTTTCGCTAGCTCCCATGAAGGGGCTTTACAAGTCACGCATAGTGGTGCTTAATTAATGAATGTGGGCTCATTCCATTAGAGTGATCTATTTATGATGATCTATCAACTGACTTAGAATTTTCTGAGTACCTCATATTGAGGTCTTATTATGATACATAATCAATTCCATCATAGGCTTTTCACACCTTAGTAAAGAGGTTTCATCATAGGATTTGATTGTTTGTTTTGGATATGATTGAGTGCCTCGTTGGTGAGGACTTACAAATATCAAGTATAGTGATGACATTTTGCAGAGAGTACTACTCAAGGGCTATTGACATTACTAACAATTGTTGTAGTAAAGTTTAATTGTATGCCTTGTTCATAAGGTTTTTTTTTTGTGAGGTGTCGAGTTATTATGATGAAAAGTGTTGTGTTTGCCTCATTCCTATTGAGGTGTTTGATAGTTGATTTTGAGAGTATAGCCACATATCTCCTAAGATGCCTCATAGTTAGCTTACCTTAAGTTAATTCATGTATCAATGCGAATTAATTTTTAAAGTATTGTGGTGTTGCCACTTATTTCTAAGGAGGATTTATGGTAGGTTTTTTGTGGTGACTTGGTATGCTTGGAGGAATCGAATAATGAGATTATGCTAGAGAGTTGCCATTTACTTGTAGCACTCTCTAGCTACATGCAAGTCGCCACAGTTTTCCAATCCTATTCAACATAGGCAAAGTTTCATATGGTATGCTAAGAACATGGTTCAGAACAAGTATAAGGTAGGTCTTCCCAATATTAGATTATAAGCAAACACAATCTTGACTATTAGGAACTTTACCAACATTTTCACTCACCTGGGATAAATACCCAAAGAGAGGGTTGCTGCATTTCTCCTAATGCTCTCATTGTGTCACTAGCAAACCCTATCATAGTGATGTTATTCTTCTACAGTCATGCATTATCTACTCCTAATAGAAAAAAGTGTCATGAAACCAAATACTAGATGTGTTGCTGCTATCTACCAAGATTATGTTTTCACCCAAAAGTTAGCAAGGGATATAGCAATCACTAGGCATCATTGTGTTCTCTTCATTTAAGTTCTTGGTCTTTTTCTCCATAGGTGATGTTGGGGGATACACTTCAAAAATCCCTATGATTGGGTCAACTATTACTAAGCCTATATTTGCCTTGCCATTCACACCAATGCTTTTCTTGCCTTGGTAAAGTCCTTACCAGCTAAATTTCTTGAAAGGATTGAAATGATGCTAGTAGTGGGGAGATTCTCTAAATCACATAGGTGTTGTTGGTCTTTAATATTCAGATGTTTGTCAAATCATCCATGGTGGTCCTCAGTTTTTCCCACTATCGAACCTTTTTTCGAACTAATTGGCTTTTATTCCACATATTTTTTCAAACATCCTCTCTAGATTAGCTTATTAATATCATCCCTTAGGTACATGTACTCCTCATTAGTGCATCTACTATTGCAGTAGAAGCGACACCACTAACTAGATTTTTGGATCCTCTGTCATTATACTGTAGCACCATGGTTACTATTTTTTCTCTAGGGGGTAATGGGTGGCGTGTAAGTGGTGAAAGTTTTTAAGGGACTGCATCTACAATATCTCTAGTTCTTGCTATTATTATTTCTTTGATCGCACCTTTTGTGTTTGCTATCACTAGGGAGATTATAACTTTCTCAATTCTAATGTATTTCTTTGTGCGTGCTAAGAGCTTTTCTAGAGTAGCAGAGGGCTTTCTAACAATTACATTTTAAGCACTCCATATTTACTAGATGATGTTGGGTAGGCATTTCTTGATTGATGTGGGGAATCTCATACATTGCTTAGATAAAGTGGTTGAGGTAGTTTTTCAAGGATGAAGGTTGGAGATAGAATCCAGAAAATTGAAGCAAAAGAAGGCAAAATTATGCCAGTCATTTTCATCCCAAGAATTTATCTATATGCTCTAAATTAAGATTAGAAGATTGGAAAATTACCTTTGAAGAAAGAATCAAAGAAATCAAATAGATCTCTTAAAGGACATCTCCAAGTGAAGATTAGCATGCTCATCAACCTTAATTCGATTTCTCCACTTCAAAGCTTCCAAAATTCAATAAATTTTGAATATAATTCCACCACCAAAGTAGAAAGTAGGATAGCCAAAAATAGAGGAAAAATCTACTCCAAACGGGTTGGTAAAAAGCTCCTAAAATTTAGCCATGAGAAGGCCCAATCAACTAATCCTAAGCTCCCCGAGCATGGAGCCTCGAACAAATAGTCCATACATCTAGGAACGATTCTCAATACATAAACTCTTTGCTAGAGAAAACAGGAGGAAGGTGATGATGGGGGTTGGTGGTTCTGAAAGAATAAAGAGAAAGAGGGGAATCAGGGAGGTGGTTATACAACATATGAATTATACCACCATTTGTAGGGAAAATGTGATGGCTTGCATTAAGCCTCAAGTGGCCAGCCACATGCTCCTTCTATAAGAGATGGTGGAAGCCTTTGGAGGCTTCCATCTTACTCTCCATGCATGTGTGCGAACTTGCCAACTTGCTAAATCTACATTTAACTTGAATTTGCATTTGCATTTCATTTCGTAAATTGAAATGCCAACTTGCAAAATTCAAATGAACTCTTCTATTTTATTTCCCTCCAAAACCTAAATTTCCTATTTAATTAAATTAACTCTTTCATTTAATTAATTTAACTTAACTCTTTACGTTAATTAAGCTAACATAACTCCTTAAGTTAACATGACTAATTGAAATGTCATACGGTACCAATTAAATTAACTACTTAATTTAATTAGCCTAAAATAACTCTTTAAATTACTTTGATTAATTTAATCAAGATAAAATGATCAATTGATAATTAGTCAATTTCTTTCTCTCCTTAGACAAAAATGCTTAGTTAGCAATTTTCTTACTCAGAAAATTCCCTAAGCTTTTGTGTGTTACCCATTAGGTTCATCCATTCATTGGATATGGGCTCACAACTCTTTGTAAAATTTTGAATATTGAAATATTTGAATTAGTTTAAACTTATTTAAATTAATAACTCTTTCAATTAATCTCTATTAATTGAAGAGCAAGTACCAATCTTCATGGTTGATGTCTAGCAACAAGTTAATGGAGTTCAACTAATTGGATGAATGAATTATATCTTGATAAACCATTATAACTTATGTCTCAAGTAGGTACACCAACTATAGAAAGGAGTTCTCGCTTTCAAATTCTAGAAAACCTAAAAACAAAAGGATCTACTCCTTACTCAAGTTCCCAATGAAGACTAAGCAAAATCATATCTTGTAAATTATTTCCTTTTTGTCAATTGACCTTTTTTTATCCTTTCGTTTGTGTTCTTTACTAACCAATACATAAAAGATGATGCCCGTACAGTTGTTCAATCAGGTTTTTTTGTTATTGGGATAGGTGAATTCTTATAGATCCATCCCCCGAAGGAACCATGCAAATATGGCCTTTGTCTACAATTTCCTTGAAGAGGCCTAAGGCATGATATTTGTTGACTTCCTAATAGCCCTAATAACTATGTCTCTATATCCAATGTTTGATTCCATTTTAAGACCTCAACTTTGGAAAATACTTTTTCTAAATTGTCATACTACCTTGCGTAAGGAGTTTTTGAAATCAATCATTATAAAATACATAAGAGATGTATTTATTTTTCACAAGAACGAGGAAATGGATCCCATCTTAGATCTCAAAATCCTCTATATTTAAGTAGCTCATGCCTAATCTAAGCCTCAGATGACCCACTATGTGGTTAGTGTGACGTCAAAGCATAAGGACCTAAACATAAGATTCCTATCGATCATCGAGTCAAAGGGCAAATTATATGCACTATCATAAGCTTTGAGAATTCTTCATTTCTAATTTGGTACTACGGCTATCTAGTGGATTCTTTGGGTGGGCCTTCAGTGAACTTGTTCTCTAATAAGCAACTAATAACATGCATTCTTATCTAACATAGATTGCCCATGAAACAGGGCTATATCTACCCCTTGGAGTATGTATTGTTAGTACAAGTCTATCCAAATCTTAGGTGCTACTTCTCATAATATTCTATGACTTAGAATATTTAAAATTATGGCCTATGGGGATTGTTTCATGATCACCATCATATGCGTGATCAAGTCTTATAGTCTTGTATGATTTAAGGGCTTCAACCAAATACAAGTGAAGTATAAAAAGCACAAAATGAAGATGTTCATTCTATAAAATCTCATTCAATCAAGATAGTCTCACAATTGGAGTAGTTATTATATGCCAATCCTAATTGGCTGTGGGGCACTATTCCAACAATCTCCCACTTGTCCCAAAGCTAATTTCCCATAGTCTTTAAACCTATTTTCTCAAATTATCCTTCAAAGACTTTATGTGATAGGGGTTTAATTAATGGATCTACTATATTCTCTTTTGAGGCTACCGTTACCACTTGGATGTCACCTCTATCAATGAGCTCATGGATCAAATGATAATGTCACAAAATGTTCTTAGATCGCTAAAGAGATCATGGTTCCTTTGCTTGCACAATGCCTTCATTATTGTCATAAAAGATAACTACTGAATCTACAATGTTCGACACTACATTCAACTTTTTGATCTTTTGTGGTTTTGGAAGTTGCCATATATTCCGCCTTAGTGGTAAAGTCGGCTATGGCGTCCTTTTTGAAAATTTTCCAGCTTATTGTACCATTGTTAAGGTAAAATATAAATCTTGATGCGGATTTAATGTTATCTTCATCAGATTGGAAACTTGAATCTGAAAACTCTTTGAGTTTCAATTCTTTATTGTTGTATACTAAAACAAGTTCTCAGTTCTTTTCAAGTACTTTGGAATTACTTTTATGACAATGCAGTGACTTTCATTGGAATTAAATTGAAAGTGACTCATAATGTATAGAGTATGTGTTACATCTGGTCTAGTATATTGAATGACACTAATTATGCTTCCTATAATGGAGGCATAAGGTATGTGGGACATTCTTTCTCTCTCATTTTAGTCTTAGGGGCTATAGACCTAGGGAGATGAAGACTATGTCCAAGGGAAGGATTCTCTTCTTCGATTTTTCCATACTAAACGTTTTTAGTATCTTGTCAATGTACACCGTTTGGGAGGGCCACAACATTTTCTTTGATCTATCTCTATACATCCATATTCCTAATATGTAGGATGCTTATCACAAATCCTTCATGGAGAATTATGAGGATAACCATGCTTTGGTACTCACCAACCTTTCTCTCTCATTCTCAATGAGAAGAATGTCATCAACATAAAGCATAATAAACTGAATTGAACATCCACTAGCTTTTTTACAAAAACAAGGCTCACAAAAGTTTTTGACAAAGCCAAACAATTTGACTATTTGATCAAAGCATATGTTTCAACTTTGGGATGCTTGCTTTGAAGATAGGAGATAGAATAGGATCCATAAAATTAAACCAAAAAGAGGCAAAATTAAACTAATTGTCTCCACCCCAAAGATCTAACTACATGTGATAAATTAAATTTAAAGGTTGAAAATTACCTTTGAGAAGAAATCAAAAGAATCAAGTAGATCTCCTAAAGGACACCTCCAATTGAAGATCAACAAGCTCCACAACCTTGATCCACTTAAAGGCAAGTGTAGCACTAGGATCCAATAATCAAAACTTTAAAAACTAGAAATAACTAGGCTACACATGTCACCAAGGATCTAAACATGCCATTGATTCATATTTGGTTAGAAGAATACCTTGATTTTCAGAAAATCAAGAAGGTAGAAGAAGATTTCAACTTCTTGAATCTGTCTTCCAGCACCACAGCAGAATCTGATCAACGTTTGACCAGGAAAATGAACTTAGATTTGAGTGAAACATATGCCAAAGGATCACCAACTCATTTCTTCATCTTCAGTCCAAACATCATCTCAATCAACACTCAGAAAGACCTCCGAAGGTTGCTGCAAAGTTACCGCCAGAAACTGGATCTCAAAGCAGCAGCTCTATTTGGATGCAACTTTTGCCCAATCCAAACTCCTAAAAAAATTCTGAAAGTTTTAAAGAACGTTCTAAACTATTTGATGAAGCTACTGTAAAAAATCTATCTCAAAAATACAAAGGGAAGCTCTTGGAAAAATTCACCAAAGTCACTGCCCTGATAGTGCGTCTCCAAAGGCTAGAAATCCAATTGTCTTGCCTCTAATGATATGATCCACACACCAATGCTAGATCCTATTCTCTTCAATATTAGCTGGAGAATAATGAAGAGAATTGCAGAGATGAATGCTTGATTTGGAGGTAGGAGAAAAAGAGGAGTGACGCTTCAACACATGAGGCAACACTTTGAAAAATGGAGGGAAAATGTGAGAGAATCCAATTCTTCACACAAGTTGCAAGTTGCTGCCCCCATCTCCCTCTATATCTATATGTAGAGTGAAGATGGTGTAACACCAAGGAGGCATCACACCTTTCTCAAGGGGTGTCACCAACTTGCTTGCTTAATTGGCAAATTTGAATTTTCCCTCCAAAAAAGATTCTTCTCATTAATTAAATTAAACACTTTAATTTAATTAATTAACCTTTGACTTAACTTTTAAATCAATTAGCTTAACTCTCTAAGCTTGTCATACTTAACTTAAATCTTTAAGCTAACTGACCAATTGATGGTCATGTGGCACTAAATAATTAACTCCTTAATTATTGGTCTAATTTAACTCTTTAAATTATTTGATCAATTTAACAATTAAATTGATCAAGCTAAAATCTTCTCAATTTCGCTAACCTCCAAAATCTGTCAAGTGAGCAATTTTCTAACTTTTAGAAAATTCTCCTTCATCAAGTAAGAAATGTAATTAGCTTTTGTGTGTAACCCATTAGATTCCACCATTCATTGGATGTGGGCTCACAACTCTTGTGACTTTTGAATATCAAATATTCATTTTAGTTTAAACTCCTTTAAACTAATCGATTCAATTCAATTAATTTCCATTAATTGAACAGTATCCAATCTCTATGGTCAATGTCCAACCTCAAGCTCATGGAGCCCAACTAATTAGATGAAATGAAAGCTTTTGGAGAACCATTTTAACTCTACGTGTAACATGCAAATACGATCTTTCCATCTTCTATCTCCCAAAAGAGGCTTAGGACAAGACATTTATTGGCTCTTTAATAGCCTCGATTCTATATTTCTATTCTCAATGTTGGATTCTAATTTATGATCTCATCTTTGGAAAATTCCTTTTCCAAATTATCATAATACCTTACGCAAGGATTTCTTAGAATCGATCATTATAGAACACATAGGAGATATACTTGCTCTTCATAACGATGAAAAGTCAGATCCCATCTTAGATATCCCAAACCTCCATATTTAAATAGCTCATACCCAATCTTTACCTGAATGACCAGCTATGTGGCCTTGGAAGAGTCAAAGTATGAAGACCTAAACAAAAGATTACCATGGATCCTTAGGTTAAAGAACTAATTATAGCAATAGCTTAAGCTGGAAAACTTGCCACTATCGACCTACCATTTTAGCTATCTAGTAGATTCTCTAGATGGGTTCTGGTACCTTGTTCTCTAACGAGTATCCACTAACATGCACCCTTATCTCATATGGTTTGCTCATGGAATAGAGCAACATCCAACCCTTGTATTTATGCATCGTTAGTGCAAGTTTATCCAAATCTTGGATGCCTTATCTTTTAAGATCCTATGACTTGGAAAATTTAAGATCATGATCGTGTAAGACTTATTCCATGATCATCACCCAGTACGTGACCAAGTTTCGTAGTATTGTGTGTTCTAAAGGCTTCAACCTAATGCATATGAAGCAATTCAGAGCATAAGATGAAGATGGCCATATAAAGAACATCATTCAATCAAAATTGTATCACAAGTGAAATAGGTAACATGCCAATCTAATTGGTTTGTGAGGCACCATTCCAACACCAGTTTCTTTATTTTAAAGCCTAAAAAAACTAGCCACTTTTGCGCACTCTTTCACCACCAAAGCAACAAGTTGTTAGTTGAAAATCAGGAGAAAACATAGCTCCTTGGTTGCCCAATCAAAGCACCAAAATCAACTAAAAGGAGGTTCAATCAACTAATTCTAAGTTTCCTTTGGGTGGAGCCTTTAATGTATAGTCAACATACCTAAGAAGGTCTATCAATACACAACCCTTTGCTAGAGAAGAGAGGAGAAAGAAGATGATAGAGGTTGGTGATTTGTAGAGGAGGCGAGAAAGAGGAGAGAATTGAGGATATGGTTATTCAACACATAAATTGTTTGACCTTTTTGGAGGAAAAATGTGAGAGCTTCAATTAAATCATCAAGTGGCCGGCCACATGTATATATAGGAGAGGATGAAAGCCTTCACACTTTCTATGCATGTGCGCCAACTTGCCAACTTGCTAAATCTACATTTAGCTTACATTTGCATTTTATTTCATAAATTGAAATGTCCACTTGCATAATTCAAATTGACTTTTCCATTTGATTTCCTTGCAAAACTTAAGTTTCCTATTTAATTAAATTAACCCATTAATTTATTTAATTTAACTTAACTCCTATTAACCTATTAATTTAATTAATTTAACTTAGCTCCTTAAAAGTTAATTAAATTAACTATTCAAGTTAATTGAGCTAAATCAACTCCTTAAGTTAACATGACTAATTAAAATGTCATATGGCACTAATTAAAATGTCATATGGCACTAATTAAATTAATTTCTTAATTTAATTGGCCAATTTAACTTTTTAAATTATTTTGGTTAATTTAACACTAAAATTAATCAAGCCAAAATGATCAATTGATAATTGGTCAATTTCTTTCTCTCCTCAGGCAAAAATTTATAATTAGTAATTTTCTAACTCCTTAGAAAATTCCTCCTATCAAATGAGAGTTTTCTTAGGCTTTTGTGTTTAACCCATTAAGTTCATCCTTTCATTGGACATGGGCACACAACTCTTTGTGAAATTTTGAATATTAAAATATTCGAATTAGTTTAAACTCATTTAAATTAATAACTCTTTCATTTAATTTGTATTAATTGAAGATCAAGCACCCAATCCCCATAGTTGATGTCTAGCCACAAGCCGATGTAGGCCAACTAATTGGATGAATGAATTATATCTTGATGAACCATTATAGCTTATGCTTATAATGTCATTATAGTCCTTTCATCTCCAATCCCTCTAAAGAGGCTTAGGGCAAGATATTTGTTAGCTCCCTAATAGCCTTAATAACATGTCTCTACATCTAATGTTTGATTCCATTTTTTGACCTCAACTTTGGAAAACACCTTTTCCAAATTTTTATACTAACTTGTATAAGGATTTTTTGAAATCAATTATTATAGAATACATAGGAGATGCACTCATTCTTAACAATAATGAGGAAATGAATCCTATTTTTGATATCATAAACCTCCATGTTTAAGCAGCTCATGCCCAATCTATACCCTGAATGTCCCGCTACGTGGTCAAGGCAAAGTCAAAGCATAAGGACCTAAACAAAAGGTTACTATGAATCCTCAAGTTAAAAGACTAATTATATGCACTATCGTAAGCTTTGATAATTATTCACTACCAAACTAGCCACTACTGCTATCTAGTAGATTCTTTAGGTGGGCTTTCAGTAAACCTGTTAGCTAACAAGCACCTATTGACATATGTCTATGTCTAACATAGATTGCACATGAAATGGGGTAATATCTAATCCTTTGGAATATACATCGTTAGTGCAAATCTATCCAAATCTTAGATGTCCATTTTCATAATATTCTATGACTTGGAATGTTTAAAATCATGACCTTTGAGGCTTGTATCATGATCACCATCATATACATGACCAAGTCTCTTAGTCTTGTATGATTTAAGGGCTTTAACCAAATGCAAGTAAAGTATAAAAAGCATAAGACAAACATGGCCATTTTATAAAATATCATTCAATTAAGATAATCTCACAATTAGAGTAGTTATTATACACCAATCCTAATTGGATGTGGGGCCCTATTCCAACAATCTTTCACTTGCCCTAAAGCTAATTCCCTATAGTCTTTAAGCCCATTTTCTCAAGATGTCCTTCAAAGACTTTGAATGATAGGGGAATAGTTAGTAGATTTGCTATATTCTCTTCCAAGGTTACCCTTACCACTAGAACATCGCATGTATCAATGATCTCATGGATCAAATAATAACACCTCAAATGTTCTTGGATTATGTTAGAATAGTGCTCCGCAACATATTAGATTGGCATTGAAACTATTTCACTTGTGATACAATCTTGTTTAGCCTTTCAATTTTCTAATAGAAGGAGAGTTAGAACTCTTGTCAATTTGGTGACTCTTGTGTGCCTGTACCTAAATTTGCTCCAATATGAGATCAAACTTGGGTCAATGTGGTAGCTGGTGTAGAAACTGTTATGCATGGTTTTTCGCTAAAATTCCACTCCAAGTGGGATTGAACTTGGGGTGAGTGTGGGGATTGGTGTGCATGATTTTTTGGTTGAAAATTCCACTCCAATATGGGATTGAACTTAGGGTCAATGTGGTAATAAACAATGGAAATATTACAAGGGAAGTTTGACTTCCTCATTTTTATTTTTCTCAAACTTGGCTTCAATTTTTTTTTTAATAAGAATTCATTATTTGAAAATGTATACTTTTTGTTTCAAATGTTTTGTGATTTTCATTTAGGAGTTGTACTTTAACATAAAATTTGAAGTAAATTTTTATTTGATCATTTAATAAATTATTTTTTTATATACTTAAATTAATTTTTTAGAAAATCAATTTGGTTCTTTAAACTCAATTTAAAGGTTTTTTTTTTGATATTTTTTTCAAGAACTAATTAGAAATAAAGCTTGTTGGATTGATATGAGTAATTTTTTAGCAACCACATAAAATTGCTTATTGTAAATATTTTTCTTAATGATCACAAAATGTTGGTTGCTATAAGTTATTCTTTAGTGACCAAAACAACTAGTTGTTCATCATCAAATTAAAATATTTACAATAACTATTCAATATTTTGTTGTTAAATTGGTCACAACTAATGTTCGTATTTAGCAACCATAAAAATTCTCACTAAGCATCCCAATTTTGGTTTCTATACCACTAGCTAAGGTAGGTCAAATTATAGTGACCATTTACAGCTACCAAATATTGGTTGGTCACAAAAATATTTATACAACTTGATTTTAGCAACCAGGGTTGCTAAAATTATATATTTAGCAACCATTTTATCATGGTCATTGAGAATTTCATCACTAAAATCATTTTTGCTTGTAGTGTGACCTTATCCTTGGAAAAACGCTTTTTCCAAATGTCATACTACTTTGCGCAAGTAGTACTTGGAATCAATCATTATAGAATATATAGGAGATGTACTCTTCCTTTACAATGACGAGGAAACGAATCCCATCATAGATCTCATAGACCTCCAACTAAGTAGCTTATACCTGATCTCAACTTAGATGACTCGTTACGTAGTCGGTGAAGAGTTAAAGTATGAGAACCTAAACACAAAGTTACTATGGATTCTCAAGTCAAAAGACTAATTATATATATGAGCGAAGTTGGAGAACTTACCACTAATGACCTGCCACTCCAACTATTTAGTGGATTCTCCGAGCAAGTCTTCAATAAATTTGTTCTCTAATAAGAGCCCACTAATATGCACCCATGTCTAACTTGGATTGCACATGAAATGGAGCAATATCTAACTTATTAGATTTATGCATAATTAATGCAAGTTTATTCGAATCTTAGATTCCTCATCTCATAAGATTCTATAACTTAGAATATTTAAAATCATGATTGAAAAGACTTATTCATGATCACAACCCAGTGTGCGACCAAATTCCATAGTCATGTGTGATTTAGGGGCTTCAATCAAATGCCAGTGAAGTAAAATAAGTGTAAGATAAAGACGGCCTTTCTATATATATGAATAATCTTCAATTAAGATTGTATTACAAGTAAAATAGTTTTATTGCCAATCTAATTAGCTATGGGTCACTATTCTAACACACTTCTCATTATCTAAGGAGCTATTTAGGACTAGAATGGTTGACGGCTCAAGTGTCCATGACTATGGCCTTAAGATGGCATTGAGAAAGTTGCTTAACTTGATATGGTTATGGGTAATAATTTTTATGTGGATATGATCTTACAATCATTACCAAGTTCTTTTAACCAATTTTTTATGAACTTCAAGATGAAAAACAAGCAGTAATGATTAACAGTTGGTCAATATGTTGGTGATCACCAAGGTAACTATAAAGAAAAACAAATCTTTAATGCTTGCTTTATTCTCTAATTCTAAGGGCCATAGGGGTGCTAGAAAGGGAGGTAAGGGGAAAAAGAGTTCTTCCTCAAAGGGAAAATAACCATTGAAACCCTTGGGTGGAGTTAAGGAATAAAAAAAGAGGATAAAGTGGATGTAACTTGTTTCTACTATGGTGAGAAAAGCTATTGGAAGAGAAATTGCTAGGAATACCTCACAACCCTTGGGAAAGATATGTACTTTATTCAAGTGCATTTAATGAAAAATTCTTCCTCATGAGTATTTGATGTTGCATGTGGTTTTCACCTTTGTAATTCATTACAGGGGATGGAAAGAAAAAGGAGTCTAAATAATGGGGATTTAATCCTACGTCTAGGTAATGGAGTAAAAGTTGTCACCAAAGTTGAAGGCGCTATGAAGTTTGACTTAGGGAACTCCTTTCTTGTATTAGCTCCATGTTACTATATGCAAAATCTCATTAAGAACATCATTTCAATTCCCATTTTAGATAGCAAAGGTTTTGATTTTTCAATATATAATAGAAAATTAATGGCAATAAAGAATGGTTCTTTACTTGTTGATGGTACATTAAATAATGGATTATACATTTTAGATTCTCAACCATCACTAACACACATTCAACAAAGTAAGAGATAACTAGACAACCAAGAAATGCCATTTTGTGGCATGCTAAACTTGGACATATTTCCAAGAATAGGATAAACAAGTTAGAAGCCCTCAAAACACTAAATGTTAGTGGAATAGATGATTTTCCAACTTGTGAATCTTGTTTAAAAGAAAAAATGACTAAGGCTTCTTTTGTAGGACAAACAAAGTGAACAACAATCGATTAGATTTGATCTATACGAATATTTGTGGACCACTAAAAGTTAGTGCGAGAGGTGGCTATTCATACTTCATTACCTTCATTGATAATCATACTTAGTTCAAACATACGTATCTTACGAAGTATAAGTCTAAAGCTTTTGAAAAGTTCAAAGAGTATGGGAATGAAGTAGAAAAGCAATGAGGACTAAGCATTAAAGCTCTTTGATCGAATCAAGAAGATGAATACATAAGTACCATATTTTTAGATTATCTAAAAGAGAGTGGGATTTGTTTATAATAGATACAGCCTAGCACACCTTAGTATAATAAAGTAGCCGAGAGGAGAAATTGTACCTTATTAGAGATGTAATGTTCCATGAAGAGCTTCATCGTTGTGCCTATATATTTTGGGGGATACACCTTAAAAACGACGATGAGGCAGCTAAATGTAGTATCCTCAAATTCAATGCTAAAAACACCACATGAGATGTGGTATGGCAAAACACATTCTTACTCTTTCCTAAGAGTTTAGTGGTCTCTCATAGTCTAGAGATTAGTAGGAGACATGTTGGATGTAAAATCTCTTTCTGCAAGTTTGTGGAATACTGAAGAGAGTCTTTGGGTTATTATTTCTATGATCCCTCATAACAAAAGGTGTTTATCTCAAGGAATGCTATCTTTTTGGAAAAAAAATTTCTTTAGATAGAAAAGGTGTTGTCATTGAACTTGATAAAGTTCAAGATGATCACAAAATCCCACAAGTGGTAGAAATAAATAAATATCAACAGTCTAGCACAAAACCTCTAAGAAAGTCAGATCGAATCAAGAAATAACCAAACGTATTTGGATTTCTTTATGAAATAGACCAAGTAGATAGTGATCTGAAGACCTTTGAGGAAACTATGTTGGACATAAATTTAGGACATTGGCTAGAGGCTATGAAATCTAAAATGAACTATATGTACTCTAACAAAGTATGGACTTCAATGGAGAGGTAACAACTTTTAAGGTAAGACTAGTGGTAAAAGGTTATACTTAATGACCCAGTATTGATTTCAAGAAAACCTTTTTACCAGTCGCTATGTCTAAGTCTATTAGGATTATGATTGCCATAGTCACATATTATGACTATGAGATATGAAAAATGGATGTGAAAATTGTTTTCCTTAATGGAAATATTGAAGAAGAAATCTATAGAGCAACCACAAGGTTTAACAGTTGAAAGGAGTAAGCAAACATTTTAAGTTAGAAAGTGTCAACTAACTTATTAATTGGTTTGACTTAACCCTTTACGTCAACTAACTTAACTCTTTAAGTTGGAAAGTGTCAACTTAACCCTTTAAGTAAACTTGACTAATTAATTGTCACATGGCACCAATTAAATTAACTCTTTTATTTAATTAGTCTAATTTAACTCAAATTATTTTGATTAACTTAAAAATTAAATTAATCAAGCTAAAATGACCACAAAATTTAGTTAACTATTATCTCCATTAAAAACGGCCAAGGATGAACTTTCTAACTCTTTAGAAAATTTCTCCCATCAAATAGTTTTGGAGTAGTATCTTGTAAGCCAATACGTTTGGCATGCAAACTATTTCACTTGTGATACATTCTTGATTGAATGATATTTTTCATATATGGTCATCTTTATTTTATGCTTATATTACTCCATTAGCGTATGTTTGAAGTCCTTAGATCACACTAGAGTATGAGACTTGGTCATGTACTAGGTGGTGATCATGGAATATATCTTACACAGTCATGATTTTAAATATCCCAAGTCATAGAATCTTGTGAGATAGGACATTTAAGATTTAGATAAACTTGCACTAACGATGCATATTCCAAGGGTTGGATGTTGCTTCGTTCCATAAGCAAACCATATGTGATATGAATGCATGTCAGTGGGTACTTGTTATAGAACAAAACATTGGAGTTTAGCCTGGAGAATCTACTAGATAGCTATAATGACTAGTTCTTTTGCTTGTGCTAGTACATATAATTAGTCATTTTACCTAAGAATCTATTATAACCATGTGTTTAGGTCCTTATGCTTTGACCCCACTGTTGGCCACTTACTGGGTGTTTCGGTGGTGATTACGTATGAGCTACTTAAACATGATGGTTCATGAAATCTAAAATAGGATCCAAATCCTCATCTTTGTGAAGGGCTAGTATATTTCCTATGCATTCTATGATGATTGATTCCAAGAAGTCCTTGGCCAAGGCAGTGTGACAATTTGGAAAAGGGTTTTTCAAAGATGAGATCACAAATCAGAGTCAAACATTAAGAATAGATGTATAATATTGAAGTTATTAGGGAGTCAAAAAATATTTTGCCCTTAGCCTGTTTTATGGAGATAGGAAATGAAAGGATTGTATTTATATGGTATGCATAGAGCTAGAATGGTTCACCAAAAGCATCATTCGGCCAATTGTTGGTCTCCATGAGCTTGTGGTTGAATAACCATAGAGATTGGGAACTCTTCAATTAATTAAGATTAATTGAATTGAGTCAATTAATTTAAAGGAGTTTAAAACTAACATATGATATTCTAAAATCACAGAGGTTGTGAACCTATGTCCAATGAGTGGTAGAACCCAATGGGTCACACACAAAAGCCAATCAGAAATCCTAAATATTGAGGGGAGCCTAAGTAATTGGCTAAAATAAATATTCTAGAGAACCATCATTGCTCTACGCATACTATGCAAATACAATCCTTCTATCTCCTATCTCTCGAAAGGGGTCTAGGGCAAGTTATTTGTCAGTTCCTTAGTAGCGTCGATACTATATCTCTATTCTCAATGTTCAATCCCGTTGTGTGACCTTACCTTTGGAATACTCATTTTCTAAAGTGTCACTCTACCTCGTGCAAGGATTTCTAGGAATCGATCATTATAGAATATATTTGAGATGCACTTCCCCTTCACAACAGTAAGGAGTCGGATTCCATCTTCAATTTCACAAACCTCTATGCCAAATAGTTCATACCCAATCTCAATTCGAAAGACTCACTAAGTTGTAAAGGAAGAGTCAAAGCATGAGGATTAGATAGAAGGCTACCATAGATCCTCAGGTTAAAGGACTAATAATATACACTAGCATAAATAGGAAAACTAGCTACTATCGATTTGCCACTATGGCTATCTAGTGGGTTCTCCATTGCATATTAGTGGCTTGTTCTCTAATAAGCACCAATTAACATGCACTCATATCTCATATAGTTGCTTATGGAATAGAGCAATCTCCAATCCTTAGATTTATGCTTTGTTAGTGTAAGTTTATTTGGATCTTGATGCCCCATCTTTGAAGATCTTATTACTTGAAAGATTTAAGATTACAATCATGTAAGACTTATTCTATGGTCACCAAACCAAGTCCAATAGTCTTAGGTGATCTAAGGGCTTTATCCAAATGTGAGTGAAATGAAATAAAGTATAAGATGAAGATAGCCATATAAAAAATATTATTCAATCAAGATTATTTTATAAGGAAATAGTTTTTATAGGGCCAATCTCATTGACTTGCATGGCACTATTCCAATAGAAATATGATTTCCTGAATTCTTCTAGAGGTGAAGGATTTGATAAAATAGTGGGAGAAAAACTTGATTGAAAGGCCATAAACATGTTTTCAAAATATTAATATTACATCACATGCTTATATTCTCTTTTATCGCTTTTTGTGGATATATAAAATCTTCGAACTTAAAATGGCTAAGAATCTACTCACAATAATTTTGGAAATCAATAAACTAACTAGGCCCAATTTTCATGATTGGTTGAGAAACCTCAAAATAGTGCTTGACTCCAAAAAAGAGGACTTACATACTTGATCAAAGTCCACCGAAAACCATAGGGGATGATGCCACTGATAAGGCCCGTGAATTGTTCATGAAGTTTGTGGATGATGATCTACAAACAAGGTGCCTCTTGATGGAAACTATGTCTAATGAGTTGCAAAAATCTCATGAGCATATGAAATATGCAAATAAAACCTATGCACACCTATAAGAGTTGTATGGTGTCCAAACTAGACACGAATGGTTTGCTTTATCTAAGGAGCTCTTTAGAAGTAGAATGAATGAGGGCATAAGTGTCCACAATCTTAGGCTCAAAATGATTGGACTCATTGAAAAATTTGGACAACGTGATATGATCATGGACAAATTGCCTATACGTGTATTTGAACCTGAAGGTTTGTGCTGTGCTAGGATCTAAACATTTTCACAAAAATTGAAAAACCTAGTCCATACAAAACCCCAAGGATAAAAACATGAATGAAATTCAAATTTTTTTATGGAAAATACCTTGGTGATGGCAAAATGAAGAGCAAGAGTCAAACTCTTCCCAACTGTCAAATGGGCCCTTCATCGGCGTAGTAGGATCATCACCATGTTTCCCTTAGATAGACTTCTCCGTTTAGGCTAAAATTTTAACTAGAAATCCTTAACCCTTTGAAGATTGTACAGTAGAATTTTTAGGGCAATCAAATCTCTAGAGATACTCCAAGCAGAGGTAAAAATTGACTGCTAGAAATAGCTCTAGTCAAGAGCAAAAGGCAACCAAACTAGATTGCCTCTAATGCAAACGTCCACACACAAAATCAATGGCCTATTCTATATAGAGAGGATGGAAAATATGTAGAGAATGAAAGTAGGAAGGGTGAGAAGGAGAGAGTGATGGGAGACTAACAACTTAGATTCCCACTACACAATATTGTTGGGAGAATATCACACAAAATGTGCTCACCTCATGCTCTACTTGGCTGGCCACTCACTATATCTATATATAGGAGTGGTCACACACCTCCCACAAGGAGGTGATGCCAAGTGTCCCTTACTTAGGTGGCTACTAACTTTGTGATTAGTGAATTTAATTGAAGCACAAATTTCATCTAAAGAAAAATCTTACAATTAAATTCTAATTTTTATTAAATGAACTCTTCATCTAATAATTCTACCAAAATTTATCTCCTCAACTTAATTAAATTAAACATTTTAATTTAATTAATAGTTATTTGACTTAACTCTTAAGTCAACGTGCTTAACATTTTAAGCTAATCAAAATCAACTAAACCCTTAAATTAATTTTGACCAATTGATAGTCATGTGACATCAATTAATTAATCTTTAATTAATTAATCTTAATTTGACAAATTTAACAATTAAATTGATCAACCTAAAACGACTACAATTTTCCCTCCTTAAAAAATTGATCACAAATTTTCTAACCCTTAGAAAATTCTCCTTCTTTCAATCGACCATATCATTGGTTTTTGTGTGTGACCCATTAGGATCTACCATTCATTGGACACGTGCTCACAACTCCTTGTGACTTTTGGAATATCAAATATTCATTTTAGTTTAAACTCCTTTAAATTAAGTGACTTAATTCAATTAATCTCATTAATTAAAGAGTACTGAATCTCTATAGTCAATGTCCAACCTCAAGTCCATGGAGCCCAACTAATTAGTTGAAATGAATGCTCTTAAGAACCATTTTAGCATTACACGTACCATGCAAATACGGTCCTTTCGTCTCTTATCTCCCGAAAGAGGCCTAGGGAAAGATATTTTGTGGATCCTTAATTGCTTTGATACTATGTTCTATTTTTAATATTTGATTCCCTTTGTGACCTTACCTTTGGAAATGCCTTTCCAAATTATCACATCACCTTGTGTAAGGACTTCTCAGAATCGATCATTATAAAACACATAGGAGATGCACTCATCCTTCACAAAGAGGAGGAGTCAGATTTTATTTTACATCTTACAAACCTCCATGCCAAGTAGCTCATATTCAATCTCAACCCAAAAGACTCGCTAGGTAGTCAAGAAAGAGTCAAAATATGAGGATTGAACACAAAGTTACCATAGACCCTTAGGTTAGAGGACTAATGATATGCACTAGCATAAGTATGAGAATTAGCCACTATTGACTTATCACTGTAGCTATCTAGTAGATTCTTCGGTAGGTTTTTAGTATGTTATTCTCTAACAAGCACCTACTAACATATACTCGTATCTCATACAATTGCTCATGGAATAGAGTAATATCCAACTATTGGATTTATACATTATTAGTGCAACTTTATCTGGATCTTAGATGCTCTGTTTCATAAGATCCTATGACTTGAAAGATTTAAGATTACGACCATGTGAGACTTATTCCCTAATCACCATCCAATGGGTGACTAAGTCCCGTAGTCTTGTATGATCTATTGGCTTCATCCAAATGCAAGTGAAGTAAATAAAGAGCATAAGATAAAGATAGACATGTAAGGAATATCATCCAATCAAGATTATCTTATAAGAAAATAGTTTACAAGGCTAATCTAGTTAGCTTGTGGGGTATTATTCCAACAGATCCTATAGTCATTCAAAGTTCATTCAACCAATTCATTATGAACTTTAACATGTCTAAGAATGAAGTGTCGATTAACAAATTGGTGAACTTGTTAGTTATTGGCAAGGTGACTACGAAAAAGGATGCTTGCATCGTTCTCTAATTCCAAAGGCCTAAAAGGTCCTAGGAAAGGGGGTAAGAAGAAGAAAAGTTCTTCATTGAAAAAGAAGCATCATTTGAAAGGTTCAGAGAGAAGAAAAAGGCTAAAATCGATGTTGTATCTTTTCATTGTAGTGAAAAAGGGCATAGGAGAGGAAATTGGAAAGCTTATATTGCAACACTTGAGAAGGGTGTGTATATGATTGAATTGTATTTAATGACTAATTATTCCTCATGGGTATTTAATACCGCATGTGATTCTCACTTTTGTGATTCGTTATAGGGGTTAGAAAGAAAAAAGATTCTTAATGAAGGGGATATGATCCTTCACCTCAAAAATGGAGTAAGAGTTGTGGCATGATCTAAGGCGTTATCAAGTTGAACTTGGGAGATTCTATGATTGTACTTGATCTTTGTTCCGATGTACCAAATCTTATGAAGAATATAATTTCAATTACCATTTTTGGATAATGAAGGATATGATTTTTGCATATCTAATGGGAAATTAAAGGTAATAAAGAATGATTCTTTAATTGCACAAGGTATATTAAATAATGGATTGTACATATTACATTCTAAAAAATTGCAAATGCTCATTCAATCTAGTAAAAGAAAATTAGATATCCAAGAAGATGTCATTCTATGGCATGCAAGACTTAGGCATATATTTAAAAATAGGATGAACAAGATAGAAGCTCTTAAAGTACTAAATATTAGTGGCATTATGGAACTTCCAACTTGTGAGTCTTGTTTGAAGGAAAAAATGACCAAGGCTCCTTTTGTAGGACAATCAAGCGAAGCACAAGTCCATTAGATTTGATCCATACAAATGCGTGTGGCCTACTAAGAGTTAGTGCACGATGAGGCTATTTGTACTTCATTACCTTCACCAGTGATCACAGTGGGGTTCGTGTATGTGTATTTTATGAAGTATAAGTCTAAAGCCTTTAAAAGGTTCAAAGAGTATATGTGTGAAGCAGAAAAGCAAAAAGGACTTAGTACTAAAACTCTTCAATCAGATCAAGGAAAAGAATATTTAAGTTTCAAATTCTTGGATTATCAAAAAGAGAATGAGATTCTCTCTCAATGGACTCCACCCAACACACCCCAACTTAATGGAATAGCTGAGAGGAGAAACCATACCTTGTTGGACATGGTACATTCCATGATGAGCTTCTATGATGTGCCTATATACTTTTGGGGATATACCTTAGAAATGGCCGTGAGGTTCCTAAATATAGTACCCTCAAAGTTGGTGTCAAAGACTCCATATGAGATGTGGTATGGCAAAGTACTCTCTTATCACTATTTAAAGATTTGGGGGTCTCCCATATGCGTTAAGAGAGTCTATAGGTTATTACTTCTATGATTTCTTATAACAAAAGAAGTTTGTCACGAGGGATGCCACCTTTCTAGAAAGGAAATTTCTATTAGATAGAACATGCATTGTTGTTTAACTTGATGAAGTTCAAGATGATTAATAAATTCCATAAGCGATGGAAACAAGTAGTGAGCCTTACATACAACTTCTACATAAGTTAGACCGAATCAAGAAGGAACCCAAAAGGTTAAGATTTCTTCATGAGATGTGCCAATCGGATATAGATCTAATGACCTACGAGGAAGTTATGTTGGATATAGACTTAGGACACTAGCTTGATGCCATGAGATCTGAAATGGACTTCGGGTACTCTAACAAAGTATAAAATTTAGTAGATCCACCAAAGGGAATCATTCTTGTTAGTTGCAAGTAGATCTATAAGTGAAATCTAGGAGTTGATAGAGAGGTAACGATCTTTAAGGCTTGACTAGTGGCCTAGGTAACCAAATAGTGGCTATAAAAGTAGTTTGAAATGATTGCTAAATGTACTTTTAAGCTAATAAATGATTGCCAAACAATTTGAGTTGCAATGGATTCAAGATATATTATAAACTAAAAAGGGATTACAAGTGATGAGTACTTGTGCCAAATATAAATAAGAAAGTACTTAATTTCCTTACAATAGTTTTGGAACAAAAGAAAATTGCCAACTAATCTCCCTCAGAGAAAAATAAAAAGATGAAGGAATGTGGCACTAGGATCTAAAATAAATCCCTAAAAATAGGATAAAACTAGGTCACACACATCCACAAAGATCTAGACAAGCATGGGATTTAGATTTAAAGAGGGAAATACTTTGATGAAACTGAAAATTATGGAACAAGGAAGACACCCTTCAACTTTTGAAGCTGTCCCCTCACTGGCTCAGTAGAAACTCAACCAAAATTCCCCAAGCTAAAATCCTTGTTTTAAGCTGAAAATTTTACAAAATCTCTCAACACTCTGAAGATTATATAGTCAAAATTTTAGCATGATTATAACAAAATAAAGGTTCCCTAGAACGCATTGGAATTGGCTGCCAGAAACTGCTTGTCCAAGAGCAAGAGCTACCCAAACATTTTGCCTCTAATGAGATAGTTCTTTAAAAGCAAAGACCTTCTCTTAAAAAAATAGTTGGAGGTAATTATAGAGAAATGGATGAAAGATGCCGTGGAATTGAAGTAGAAGATGAGGGAGGTTGCAGAGAATATTGGAGAATCTAACTATTGGATATATCCACTAACAAAGTTTGTTGGGAGAAAATATTCCACACCTTACTAATTTCATGCATGGTGGTTGGCCCCTTTTTATATCTATATATAGAAGGAGAAAATGAAAACAAGATAGACATTAGGATCTATAATCAAAACTTCAAAACATAAAATAACTAGTGCCTACAAGCATTACAGGGATCTAATCATGCCTTGGATTTAGATTTAGATAGAGGATTACCTTGATAAGTAAATCCATAAAGAAACAAGTGAACACTTCATTGGTTCCAAATTCTATCTCCTTGTGGTATAGCGAAAGGATTACGACGATCGCCCTACCAAACTACCTCCAAAAATTATAGAAAACTTACTAAAGATAGGAAACACCTTGGGAAATATCCAATAAAAAATTCAGATCAATTGGCCAGTTGGATCTTCCTGGAGAAAATCTCAAAGTCGGACCTCGCGCATAGAGCTCTCTAGAAATAGAGTAAGGCACATGTCTTGCCTCTATTGAAATAGTCTACACACCAATGAGACTTTATTAATTCTCTAATTCATAAGCTAGAATAGATCTAGATAATTGGCAATGGAGGAGGCCAAAAATTGGTAGGATGAGGAAGAAAAAGCTAAGCTTTCAACTCATGAAATGCTAGCTTGCACAAGGGGTTACTTTGGTGGGAAAAATGAAAAATCTAATTCTTCACACCAATGGCACACCGTTTTCTCTCTTTGGCCATGTACCTCACTATATCTATATATATATGTGTGAATTTATGTGATTCCAAGATGGCATCACACATTCCATGAGGGGGGGGGTTGTTTTGGTGAGAAAAATGAAGATTCTAATTCTTCACACCATTAGCACACCTTTTTCTCTCTCTAGCCATGTACCTCACTATATCTATATATACATGTGGATTTGTGTGATGCCAAGATGGCATCACACATTCCATGGGGGGGCAAGATTGCTTACGGGGAAAAAAGGAATCCAAATTTCATTTGAATTTCATTTGTATTTTAATTACATTTGGAATCTCATTTCAAATTAATTAAGATGCCATCTCAAATCTCATTTGAATCTTCCCTCCAAAAATGCATTCCTCCTAGTTAATCAAATTAAACTCTTTAATTTAATTAATTATGCTTCTACTTAACTCTTTAAGTCAAACTAGCTTAACTCTTTAAGCTTAATTGTTAACTTAACTCTTTAAGTTAAGCTCGCTAATTGATGGTCATGTTGGCATCACATAATTAATTATTTAATTGTTGGTCTAATTTAACTCTTAAATTAGTTGATTAATTTAACACTTAAATCAATCAAGCCAAAATTCACATTCAAACTTGGCACCAAAATTCGGTCCATTAGGATAAAGAGACCTCTTTTCTAAGTCCTTAGAAAATTCTCTTCATCATTAGGAAGCTAATTGGATTTTGTGTGTAACCCAATATGTTATACCATTCATTGGATATAGGCTCACAACACCTTGTGACATTTGAATATCTCATATTCATTCTAGTTTAAAACTCTTTTTAGACTGGTTGTTTCAATTCAATTAATCTCATTAATCGAAGAGTACCCAATCTCCATGATCAATGTCCAACCTCAAATCCATAAAGCCCAACTAATTGGACAAAATGAATATTCTACAGAACCATCATTACTCTACGCGTATCATGCAAATACGGTTCTTCCCATCTCCTAAATCCCGAAAGAGGCTTAGGATAAGATATTTGTCAGCTCCTCATTAGCCTCGATACTATGTCTCTATTTTCTCAATGTTCAAATCTATTTGTGTGAGCTCACCTTTGAAAAACTCCTTTTCCAAATTGTCACACCACCTTATGCAAGGATTTCTTAGAATCGATCATTACAGAGCACATAGGAGATATACTCATCCTTCATAATAATGAAGAGTTGGATTCCATCTTAAATCTCACAAACTTCCATGCCATATAGCTCATACCCAATCTTAACCTGAAAAACCTACTAAGTGGTTAAGGATGAGTCAAAGCATGAGGATTGAATATTAGTGGATCTACTATGTTCTCTTTTGAGGCAACTCTCTTCACTCAGATGTCGCCTCTATCAATAATCTCTTGGATCAAATGATATCGCTTCAATGTATGCTAGGATCGCCGAAGAGATCTTAGCTCTTTAGCTTGCGCTACTGCCTTGTTGATATCACAGAAGATAACAACTGGCTTAGCAATGCTAGGTACTACATTTAACTTTTGAATGAAGTTTTTCTTCTAAACACTTTCCTTTGTAACTTCTAAAGCCGCAATATATTCTGCCTTTGTAGCCGAGTCAGCTATGGTGTCTTATTTGGAACTTTTCCAACTGATTGCACTGCCATTGAGGTAAAATATGAATATAGAAATGGATTTGTGGTCATCTATATCATATTGTAAACTAGAATCTGAAAACCATTCAAGTTTCAATTCTCCATTGCCGTATACTAAAAATAAGTCCTTAGTTCTTCTTAAGTACTTAAGGATAATTTTTACAGCTATTTAGTGACTCTTACAGGGGTTGGATTGGAACCTACTCGTAACACTTAGTGAGTGTGCCACATCTAGTCATGTACATTAAACTACATACATTGTACTCCATATTGTCGAGGCATAAGGTATTTGGGGCATTCTTTGTTTCTCCTCCTTAATCTTGGGGGCCATAGACTTGGAGAGATGAATGTTGTGTCCTATAGAAAGAATCCCTCTCTTGAATTCTTCTATACTAAATCTCTTTAGTATTTTGTCAATGTACGGGATTTGGAAAAACCCTAACATCCTCTTCAACCTGTCTCTACAAATACGTATTCCCAACACATTGGATGTTTTTTCGAAATCATTCATGGAGAATTATGTAGGTAACCATGCTTTAGTGCACTCTAACATTCCTATCTCATTCCCAATGAGAAGGATGTCATCGACATAAAGCACAATAAACTATATTGAACTCCCACTAGCCTTCTTGTATATACATGGCTTATACACATTTTTGACAAAGCCAAATGATTTCATTGTTTTGTCAAAATGTATGTTCCAACTTTGGGATGCTTGTTTAAGTCCATAGATGGACCTTTGGAGCTTGCAAACATTTTGCTGATTCTCTTTAGATATAAAACCTTATGGTTGTTCTATATAAATTTGTTCTTCAATGTCACCATTGAGGAAAGCGATTTTCACATCCATTTTTCATATCTCATAGTCATAATATGTAGCTATGGCTAGTAAGATCCGAATGGACTTAGGCATAGCAATCGGTGAAAAGGTTTATTTAAAATCAATACTAGGTCTATGAGTGTAACCTTTTACCATTAATCGTGCTTTAAAAGTTACTACTTCTCCATCTATCCCAAGCTTTCACTTATAGATTGACTTGCAACCAATAGAAACTATTCCTTTTGGTGGATCTACCAAAGTCCATACTTTATTTGCGTACATGGAGTCCATTTCAAATCTCTTAGCGTCAAGCCAACATCCTGAATCTATGTCTAACATAGGTTCCCCATAGGTCTTCAGATTCTCATTTGATTATCCTATCTCATGAAGAAATCTAAACTTTTTGGTTGCTTCTTGATCCGATTTGACTTTCTAAGAGGTTGTGCACTAGGTTTTTACAATTTTGTTGTTTCCACCGCTTGTGGGATTTCTTGATCATCTTGAACTTTATCAAGCTCAATGAAAATGCCTTTTCTATCCAATAAAAATTTCTTTTCCAAAACGTGGGCGTTCCTCAAGACAAACACCTTTTGTTCTGAGGGATCATAGAAGTAATAGCCCATAAACGCTCTTGGGTATCTCATAAACTTACATAAAGTGGATTTACTAGCCAATTTATCCCCTATTGTACGTCTCACTTAAGTAGGAAATCCCCAAACCTTTAGATAGTGGTAAGAGGGTGTTTTGCCATGCCATATCTCATATGGTGTTTTTGGCACTAACTTTGAAGGTACTACATTTGGCAACCTCGTAGCCATTTCTAAGGTGTATCCCCAAAAGGATATGGGTACATCAGAAAAACTCATCATAGAACGTACTATATCTAACAAGGTATAATTTCTTCTCTCAGCTACTCCATTAAGTTGGGGTGTGCTAGGTGGAGTCCATTGAGGGAGAATCCCATTCTTTTTAAGATAATCTGAGAACTCAACACTTAAGTAATCTCTCCTTTGATTCGATCAAGGGGCTTAATACTAAGTCCTTTTTGCTTTTCTACTTTATTTTTATACTCTTTGAACTTTTCAAAGGCCTCAAAGTTGTATTTCATAAGATACATATATTCGAACCAACTATAGTCATCGGTGAAAGTAATGAAGTAAGAATAGCCACATCTCCTTCTAACTCTTAGTGGTCCACAAATGTTTGTATGGATCAAATTTAAAAGACTTGTGAATTGCTCCATTTGTCCTATAAATGGAGCCTTGGTCATTTTTTCCTTTAAACCAGATTCACAAGTGGGAAGGCTCTCAATGCCACTAACTTTTAGTGCTTTGAGAGCTTCCAACTTGCTCATCCTATTCTCAGAGATATGGTCAAGTTTTGCATGCCATAGAATGGAATCTTCTTGGATATCTAGCTTTCTTTTATTTGTTTGAGCATGCATTAGTGGAGTGGGAAAATTGTGCATGTATAATCCATTAACTAATGTACCTTGTGCAATTAAGGAACCATTCCTTAATGCTTTAAATTTCCCATTTGATCTTCAAAAATCAAATCTTTCATTATCCAAAATAGGAATTGAAATAATGTTCTCAACAAGATTAGGTATATAGCAAATCGGATCAAGAACAATTCAAAAATTTCCTAAGTCTAGTGTTACTATACCTCATACCTCTGTTGCAACTCTTGCTCCATTTCCTAGGTGGAGGATCATATCCTCTTCATGTAGACTCCTTTTTCTTTCCATCCCCTGTAAGGGATTGCAGAGATGCGAACCACATGTGATATCAAATACCCAAAAGGAAGAATTAGTTGTCAAATGCGCTTCAAACAAAAATATACCTTTCTCAAGAGTAGCTAGGTAAGCTTTGTAGTTTCATTTCCAATGACCCTTTTTACCATAATGGAAACAATTTACATCAATTTTATCATTCTTCTTAACTCTTCTAAAACTTGTCTTGTGTTGCTTCCCTTTCACGGAAGAACTCTTCTTCCTTTTACCTCCCTTTCTAGGGCCCCTAGGACCCTTTGAATTAGAGGAGGATATCATCATAAGAGGTTTTTTCTTTTCTCATTGTTGCCTTTGCAGTCACTAATATGTTCACCAATTCGTTGATTGTAACTATTTACTTGGACATATTAAAGTTCATAGTGAATTGGTTGAACGAGGGTAGTAATAATTGAAGTATCAGTTCCACTTAAAAGTTATTATCCATGATCACGTCAAGTTGTCCGAGCTTTCTGATAAGTCCAATCATCTTTAGTCCATGATCATAGACATTTTCCCTTCACTCATTCTTATCTTATAGAGCTCCTTAGATAAAGTAAACCTTTCGTATCTTATTTGAACACCAAACAACTGTTGTAGGTGCGTGTAGATCTTAGAAGCATGTTTCATGTGCTCATGAGTCTTTTG
>JACGDI010003137.1:1211335-1316701 GCA_014898725.1 Jacaranda copaia
TTGATATTAAAACATGTTCATGGTCTTTTAAGCATGTTTTTCTCCCACTATTTTCTCAAATCCATTACACCCAAGAAGAGTTCGGGAAATTATATTTTCTAGTGAGAATCAAGACCTCAATAACTTGCCAATGGACCCCCATGATCGAGTGCCATCCATAAGTAATTGAGGGGTAAGCAATTTTTTCTAATTGTATCTCATGCAACGTTTGATATATTTTGTCTCACTTTTAATATAGACCTATGTGATCGTATGCCATCTATACTACTAAGTGTTAAGGCAAACCCACCAATCAAACATTATCTCAAGATGGCCTTATGACATCTCCCATGACAGAGTGCCAATGCGTGAGGCTTTACAAGTCAAAGGTACAGCTCATGCTAAGTGTGCTCATAGCTTTCCTCCTAAGTGTGACCCTCGTGACCGAGTGCCATCACATAAAATCATTAGCATCATCATGGCATACACTATTGGTGGAAAGCTTAGATTAATTAAAACTCTTTTAATTTGTATCTGTTTTGACTTAATATTGAAAATATTTTGACGTTCTAAGTGGAGGTTTTTTGCTTGCAAAGATCTCACCATTTTATCTTCTTATTTATGTTCTCTATATCCTAATCATGCATCTCATACATCAATAGGATATGGAAAGCATAAATAAGTAAATAGCTGAGCATGCTCCTACAGTGGGATGGCCATGAGCTTAACCAAGTGATGCACTTAGAGCCATGGGTGCATCACTTTAGTTGATTTTAAGTGGGTTGAATTAAACTAAACTATTACATGAGTATATCCCATATATTCGTAGGTCTTCAATTAGCCGCCATGCCTCCATTGAGCTCTTTGCTCCCTACAACATTTACATAAATGGAAATCTTTACACTTAGTGATTCTACTGTTATAACTTTTATAAGACAGAATAAGAGGCATGCAAGCCCTATTTAATAACCCATTTCAACAACTTTGAAATAAATAAAATCAATTTAAAAGGCTCATGATCTTCCCCATTCATTCATCATTCATTCAACAGTTAAATGAACAATAAATAAATCTAGAATTGACAATTAATTCCATCAATTAAGTGCTCATCTCATAAACAAATAATTTAACCGACCATAATATTTATGCCATTAATTGGAGATCATCTTTAACCAATTTTCAAAGGCATTGAAATATATCAAACATAATTTTGAGGCATAGCACAACACTTGTGCAACCAAAGTGTGTAGTGCAAAAACTTGTTGAGCATTAAATGAGTTGAGAAAACAACTCAAAGCTAACCAATTACATACAAAATCAGATTACTTGGAAGCCCTTGGTGCATAGTGTGGTAGCCTGTGTGCATAGTGTGCACACGCTGCCCAGCCAGTGGCTAGGGAGTTTCGGTAGCCCCTGCTTTAAGTGTTCAAGGTTTGCCAAGTGTATTCTCCATTTATCTTTTATGCAACAACAATTTTAGTCCATGTTCTCAACATCATAACACACATTTTAGATTAATTTTTAGTTTTAAAACACCTTTTAAAATTGGAAATACAAGTGCTCAAACATGCTTTCAAAACTTGGAAAAAGTAAAAATCAAATTCTTCAAGTAATCTCCAACATAATTCCAATCAAATTGGATCCAAAATAGACCACAAATCTTTCAATCATAAGCTAACATGCTATATCAACATATAATATCAATTAATGCTAAAACACTTTTCAACATTAATTACTATGAATTAAAACATACTAACTACATGAATTAACACTTTAATCACATAATAGCAGATTTTTAATTCATCAATCAAAGAGTCACATGCAAATCAACCAAATTCCCAAATCCCTCAATTGAATCAAGAATATGGTGATAAAGATCAATCCATCACATGAATTAATCAACCAAGCAAAATCCAAATCTAAGCATGATTTAGGCTCTGATACCACTTGAAAGCAAGATAGGTACTAAGATCTATAATCAAAACTTCAAAACAAAAAATAACTAGTTCCTACAAGCATTACAGTGCTCTAATCATGCCTTTGACTTAGAATTAGATAAAGCATTACCTTGATAAGAAAGTTTGGAAAGAAACAAATGAACATTTCACTGGTTTCAGATTCTGTCTGCTTGCGACACAACAAAAGTATTGTGGCAATTGCTATACCAAATTACCTCTAAAAATTCTAGAACACTTATATATGATATCCAACAACTTGGAGAATCTCCATTCAAAATTTCAGATCTATTAGCCATCCATATCGTCGTAGAGAAAATCTCAAATTTGGACCTCGCATAGAGAGCTCTCCAGAAATGGAGTAAGGCGCATGTCTTGCCTCTATTGAAATAGTCCACACACCAATGAGACTTCCTTAATTCTCTAATTCATAAGCTATAATAGAGCTATATAATTGGAAATATAGGATGCCAAAAATTGGTAGGAGGAGGATGAAAAAGCAAAGCCTTCAACACATGAAATGCTAGCTTGCATAAAGGGTTATTTTGGTGAGAAAAATAAAGAATCTAATTCTTCACACCTTTGGCACACCTTTTGTCTCTCTCTGGTCATGTACCTCACTATATCTATACATAGATGTGGATTTTTGTGATGCCAAGGTGGCATAACACATTCCATTGGGGGGGGGGTGGCAAAAGGGAATTCAAATTTCATTTGCATCTTAATTATATTTGGAATCTCATATCAAATTAATTAAGAAACCATCTCGAATCTCATTTGAGTCTTCCATTCAAAAATGCATTCCTCCTAATTAATCAAATTAAACTCCTTAATTTAATTAATTATGCTTTGACTTAATTCTTTAAGTCTAACTAGCTTAATTCTTTATGCTTGATTGTTAACTTAACTCTTTAAGTTAACTTGACCAATTGATGGTCATGTCGGCACCAAATAATTAACTCCTTAATTATTGGTCTAATTTAACTCTTAAATTAGTTGATTAATTTAACACTTAAATCAATTAAGCCAAAATTGACCTTTAAACTTGGTACCAAAATTCGGTCCATTAGGAAAGAGAAATCCCTTTTCTAAGTCCTTAGAAAAATCTCTCAATCAATTAGGAAGCTAATTAGATTATGCATGACTCAATATGTTCTACCATTCATTGGACATGGGCTCACAATGTCTTGTGACCTTCGAATATCTCATATTCATTCTAGTTTAAAACTCCTATTGAATTAGTCGACTCAATTCAATTAATCTCATTAATCAAAGAGTATTCAATCTCCATGGTCAATGTCCAGCCTTAAGTTCATGAAGCCCAACTAATTGACTAAAATGAATATTCTGGAGAATCATCATCGCTCTACGCGTGCCATGCAAATACGGTTCTTTTATCTTTTATCTCCTAAAAAAGGCCTAGGCTAAGATATTTGTCGGCTCTCCATTAGCCTCAATACTATGTCTCTATTTTCTCAATGATTGAATCCATTTATGTGACCTTACCTTTATAAAACTCTTTTCCCAAATTATCACACCACATTGCGCAAGGATTGCTTGGAATCGATCATTATAGAACACATAGGAGATGTACTCGCCCTTCACAATAGCGAGGAGTTAGAATCTATTTTGGATCTCACAAATCTCTATGCCAAGTAGTTCATACCCAATATCAACCTAAAAGACTCATTAAGTGGTTAAAGATGAGTTAAAGCATGAGAACCGGACACAAGGTTATCATGGATTCTTAGGTTAGAGGACTAATAATATGTACTAGCATAAGCAAGAGAACTAGCTACAACCGACTTGCCACTTTGGCTATCTTGTGGATTCTTCAGTAGGTCTTCAGTACCTTGTTCTCTAAGAAGCACCTACTAACGTACACTCATATCTCATACAATTGCTCATGGAATGGAGTAATCTCCAATCCTTGGATTTATGCTTTACTAGTGTAAGTCTATCTAGATCTTAGATTCCCCATCTCATAAATTCCTATGACTTGAAATTTTTAAGATCACGACCATGTGGGACTTATTCTGTGGTCACCAAACTAAGTCCCGCAGTCTAAGGTGATCTAAGGGCTTCATTCAAATGTAAGTGAAGTTAATAACGCATAAGATGAAGGTGGCCATGTTGAGAATATCATTTAATTAAGATTATTTTACAAGGTAATAGTTTATACAAGGCCAATCTCATTGGCTTGCAGGGCACTATTCCAATAGAATGGTGTGTGGTCACACACCATCCTCATTAAGGGTGTGCCACCTAGCCATGCCAAGGGGCATGTGATTATTAGTTATGTGTGAATTTGAATGTTATTTGAAGTTTACATTTCATTTTATGAAATGCCATCCAAATGAATTCTAATTCTATATTAAATGAACTCTTCATTTAATAATTTCCTCCAAATTAACACTCCAATTTAATTAAATTAAACACTTTAATTTAATTTAAAAATCCTTTGACTTAACTTCTAACTCAAAGTGCTTAACTCTTTAAGATAGTAAAAATTAATTTAACCCGTAAATTAATTCAACCAATTGATAGTCATGTGGCATTAATTAATTTGACTAATGTAACTCTTAAATTGATCAAGCTAATAATGACTTCAATTTTCTTCCTCTTTAATTTAGTCATGGGGTGAATTTTCTAGCTTTTAGAAAATTCTCCTTCACCCAATATGTCATACATTAAGCTTTACCATTTATTGGACATTAGCTCACAACAACTTGTGACCTGTGGAATATCAAATATTTGTATTAGTTTAAACTTCTTCAAACTAAGTAACTCAATTTAAGTAATCTCATTAATTGAATTGTACCCAATCTCCATGGTTGATGTCCAATCTCAAGCCCATGAAGCCTAACTTTAGTCGAAATGAATGCTATTGGAAAACTATTCTAACCTTATGCATATCATGCAAATACAATCCTTCTGTCTCCTATCTCCATGAAAGAGGCTTAGGCAGCTCTATAATAACCTCCATATTATGCTTCTATTCTCATTATTTGATTCCCTTAGTGACCTTATCTTTTGAAACTTCTTTCCAAATTGTCACAGTACCTTGCATAAGGATTTCTTAAAATTGATAATTATAGAATACATAGAAGATGCACTTGCCTTTCACAAAGACAAAGAGTCGAATTCTATCTTAGATCTCACAAACTTCCATGTCTAGTTGCTGATGCCCAATCTCTACCCGTGTTGCCTGTTAAGTGACCAAGAAAGAGTTAAAGCATGAGGACCAAGCATAAGGTTACCATGGATCCTCAGTTTAAAGGACTAATTATATGTACTAGCATAAGCTTGAAAATTTGCCACTATCGACTTGCCACTTTGGCTATCTAGTAGATTTTTGGACGAGTCTTCAATGCCTTGTTCTCTAATAATTACCCATTAATATGCATCTATATCTCATATGGGATTGCTCATAGAATGGAGTAACATCCAACTCTTAGATTTATGCATCATTAGTGCAAGTCTATTCGGTTCTTAGATTTCCTATCTTGTAAGATTCTATGACTTGAAAGATTTAAGATTATGATCATGTAAGATTTATTCCATGATGATCACCCAGTGCGTGACCAAGTCCCATAGTCTTATGTAATCTGAGGGTTTTATCCAAATACTACTAAAGTAAATAAAGAGCAAAAGATGATATTGTTGGAATAGTGCTTTGCAAGCCTATGAGATTAGCCTTGTAAACTATTTCACTCATGGTACAATCTTAATTGGATGATATTCTTTATATGACCATCTTCATATTATGCTCTTTATTTACTTCATTAGCACTTGGATGAAGCCCCTAGATCACACAAGACTATGGGACTTGGTTACGCATTGGGTGGTGATCATGGAATAAGTCTTACATAATCGTAGTCTTAAACCTTTCAAGTCATAGGATCTTATGAGATAGGGTATCTAAGATCATAATAGACTTGCACTAATGATGCATAAATCTAAAGGTTGGAGATTGCTTCATTCCATGAGCAACTGTATGAGATATAGGTGCATGTAAGTGGGTGCTTGTTGGAGAACAAAGTACTGAAGACCCATTGGAGAATTCACTAGATAGCTATAGAGGTAAGTTAGTAATGGCTAGTTTTCCTACTTACGCTAGTGCATATTATTAGTCCTCTGACTTGAGGGTCTATAGTGACCTTGTGTTCGATCCTTGTGGTTTGACTCTTCTTCAATCATGTAATGGGTCATTAGGGTTGAGATTGGGTATGAGCTACTTGGCATGGAGGTTTGTGATATCCAAAATAAAATTTAACTCCTCGTCTTTGTGAAAGGCGAGTGCATCTCCTATGTATTCTATAATGATTGATTTCAAGAAATTCTTGTGCAAGATGGTGTGACAATTTGGAAAAAGAAGTTTTCCAAATGTGAGGTCACACAACAAAATTGAACATTAAGAATAGAAACATAGTATTGAGGCTATTAGGGAGGCAACAAATATCTTGCCCTAGGTCTCTTTCAAGAGATAGGAGATAAAAAGACCGTATTTGCATGGTATACGTAATGCTAGAATGGTTCTTCAAGTGCATTCATTTCATCTAATTAGTTGAGTTCCATGGGCTTAAGATTGGACATCGACCATGAAAATTGGGTACTCTTCAATTAATGAGATTAATTGAAATGAGTTGCTTAGTTTAAAGAAGTTTAAACTAAAGTGAATATTTGGTATTCCAAAAGTCACAAGAAGTTGTGAGCCAATGTCCAATGAATGGTAGAACCTAATGGGTCTCACACAAAAGCGAATGATATGTTCTATTGAAGGAAGGAGAATTTTCTAAAATTTAGAAAATTCATGACCTATTTTTGGAGGAAGCAAAATTGTAGTCATTTTGGCTTGATCAATTTAATTGCTAAATTGATCAAATTAATTTAAGAGTTAAATTAAGATCACTTAATTAAAGGTTAATTAATTGATGTCACATGACTATCAATTGATCAAAATTAATTTAAGAGTTGAGTTAATTTTGACTAGCTTAAAATGTTAAGCATTTTGATTTAAGAGTTAAGTTAAATAATTATTAATTAAATTAAATTATTTAATTTAATTAAGTTGGGGAGAAACTTTTTGAGAGGATTATTAAATGGAGATTTCATTTAATAAGAATTAGAATTTAATTGCAAGACATTTCATGAGATGAAATTTGTAATTCAATTAAATTCACGAATCACTAAGTTAGTGGCCACTTAAGCAAGGGACACTTGGCATCACCTCCTTGTGGGAGGTGTGTGACCACTCTTATATATGGATATGGTAGAGTGGCTGGCCAGATATGTGTGAGGTGTGCACATTTTGTGTGATTTTCTCCCAAGAATATTGTGTAGTGGGAATCTAAATGGTTAACTTCCCGTCACTATCTCCTTCTCCTTCTTCCTTCCACCACAATATTATCAGACTCTTTCACCTCATTCTATGAATATTTTTCATCCTTTCTGTAGAGAATAGGCCATTGATTTGGTGTGTGGACGTTTGCATTAGAGGCAATCTAATTTGGTTGCTTTTTGCTCTTGACTGGAGCTATTTCTGGCAGCCAATTTTTGCTTTTGGTTAGAGTACCTATGGAGGTATGATCGTCCTAAAAATTGTACTATTGAATCTTCAAATAGTTGAGGAGTTCCAGTTAAAATTTCATTCCAAACGGAGGAGTCCATCTTGGGGAAAATAGGTGGTGATTCTGCTGCACCCATGAAGAGCCTGTTTGACAGTTTAAGAGAGTTTTCTTGCTCTTCAAATTTTTTGCTTTTACCCAAGTATTTTCCTCTTCTAAATCTAAATCCTATGTATGTATATATCATTGTGGTGTTGTGTGGACTAGTTTATTCAGTTTTTGTTTGAAAATATTTGGATCCAAGTGCCACACAAACCTTCAAGTGGTATTGGAGCCATATTCATGCATGGATTTAGATTTGCTTGGCTTGGATGATTGGTTTTTGTGAAGAACTAATCAAAATCACCATTTACTCAATCCATATGATGGGTTGGAGTGTATGGATGATCTTGCTTGTGGCTCTTTGATTGATGGATTGAATCACGCTATTATATGCTTTAATTGTTAATTCATGTGATGGGCATGCTTTGATTCAATTTTCTGATGTTAAATTTTGATTTGGCATTGGTGAATGTTATATTCTGATATAGCATGTTATGAATGGCCTTAAGTTGTTTGGTCATTTTTGGGTCTAATAAAATTGGATATAATTGGAAATTTTTGAAGAATATGATTCTTGTTTAAACTTATTTTTCAAGCATCTTTGGGCAGTTGATATTTCAATTTTAAAAGGTGTTTTAATCTGAAATATTCATCCATAGTATGTGTTTTGATGTTTATAAGTTGTTCTATAAATCTTGATGCACAAAAGTTGAGCTAAAAATGGCTTGATTCATACTTGATCTCAAAACAGGGGTGCTATCGGTAGTTAGCAGCTCTAGTCAAGGTTGTGACCAAAAGGTTGTTGCCCAACCATGAGCCTAGTTTGGTCTTGAGTGAATTTTGAGCTTTTTAGATTCCTTTTCATCAAGGTGGTGTTGAAACACACATAATGGTTGCACAAATATTTTGCAAACTCTCAAAAATGTGTTGGACACATTTGATTGCTATTATAACTTGTTTAAGTTGATCTCCAAATATGGCAAAAATATGATGCATAAATGTTATGCTTGTTTTTGAATGATCAATTATTTGTTAATATGATTAGCACTTAATTATTGGAATTGAATGTCAATTCATGGTTTATTTATTGTTCATTTAAATGTTGAATGAATAATGAATGAATGATTAGTATTGATTTTATTTATTTTAATTGATGAAATGGGTTGTATTAAATGGGCTTGCATACCTCTTGTTCTATCTTGTAAAAGTTATGAGAGTATAACCATAAGGAGTGAGGATTTCCATTTATGTAAATATTGTGTGAAGCAAGGTATCCTATGGAGGCATGGAGACTATTTGAAGACTCATGTAATAGTGTAGTTTAATTCAACCCACTTAAAATCAAACGAAGTGACGTACCTATGGCTCTAAGTACATCACTTGGTTAGGCTCATGGTCATCCCGCCCTAGGAGCATGCTAGGTTATTTATTTATTTATGTTTTTCATATCATATTAATGTATGAAATGCATAATTAGGATATAGAGAACCTAAATAAGAAAATAAAAATGATGAGATCTTTTTAAGTAAATACCTTCTACTTAGAAGGTCTAAGTATTTTCAAACATTAAGTCTAAATGGATACAAATTAAAAGATTTTTAATTAATTCAAGCCTTCCACCAATAGTATATGCCATGATGATGCTACTGATTTTATGTGATGGTGCTCGATCACGGGGGTCACACTTAGGAGGAAAGTTGTGAGCATACACTTAGCATGAGATGCACCTTTGACTTAAGAACCCCCATGCATTGGCACTTGGTCACGGGGGATGTCATGAGGTCATCTTGAATAAAAAAATGATTGGTGGGTTGGACTTAATGCTTAATAGTATAAATGGCGCATTGTCATGTGGGTCTATATGAAAAGTGAGGTAAAATACATCAAGAATTGCATAAGATACAATTGGCAAAAGTTGCTTACCCTTTGATTGCTCGTGGATGGCACTCGATCACTGAGGTCTATTGGCAAGTTATTGGGATCTTGATTCTCATTAGAAAATTTAATTTTCCAAATTTTTTTTGGGGGTGAAGAATTTGATAAAATAGTAGGAGGAAAACATGTTTGAAAGATTATGAGCATGTTTTTAATATCAAATTCAATCACTTGCTTAAATTCTCTTTTTTGCCTTTGATGATTTGTGAAATCTCAAGAATGGCTAATAATTCCATTCAATATTATTTTGGAAAACAATAAACCAATCAGGTCAAACTTCTACGATTGACTTAATGTTGAAAATTGTTCTAGACTTCTACAAGCGGATATATGTCCTATATCATGGTACTCTTAATCTCTTTAGGATTAATATAGATCTAGAGACACATGAAAAGTTCACGAATTAAGCTTAGGATCATCCTATCCCTTAGTCTCATGATGGCATCGAAAAACTTTAAAAGTCTCAAGGACATATAAATGGTACCTTCGTTAAAATTTACAAAGAGTTGTAAAGTAAACGACGTATGAGAAGTTCATGTTGTCAAAGCAGACTTTTCAAGCTAGGATGGATGGGAATTCATGTGTCATCGACTATGGTCTAAAGATGATTAGGCTTGGAGAAGCTTTTCTACTTGGACATAGTGATGGATAATGATCTCTATGAGGATTTGATTCTCACATCCTCACCGAGTTTTATTGATCAAAGTATTGATCTAGAAGGATAATACCATGATAAAGGCAAACCTTTGACACTTGTTTCCTTCTCCACATCTATAGGCCCAAGGGGTACTAGAAAGGGAGGTAAAAGGAAGAAAGATTCTTCCTCCAAGGGAAAACAACCATTAAAGACATCTGGAGAGGTCAAGAAGATTATAGAGAAAATAGTCGATATTATTTGTTTCTACTTGGGCAAAATAAGCCATTGGAAGCACTATTGCAAGGAATACCTTGCAACCCTTAAAAAGGGTATGTACTTTATTGAACTGTATTTTAGGTTAAATTCTTTCTCATGGATATATGATATTGCATATGGTTTTTTTTTTTTGTAAGTTGTTATAAAGAATAGAAAGAAGAATAGAACTAAGTGATATGGATATGATCTACCACCTCAGCTAAGGAGTAAGAGTTGTGTCCTAAGCCAAAGGCATATAATAAGTTAGACTTAGAGAACTCCATCCTTGTATTAGATCTTTGCTATAGCATACCATATATTGTTGAGAACATCATTTTAATTCCTATTTTAGATAGCGAAGGATTTGATCCTTTTATATTAAATAGGAGATTGAAAGCATTAAAGAATGGGTTCCTTAATTGCTCATGGTATACTTAATAAAAGATTGCACATATTGGATTCTTAACCATCACTAATGCACTCTCAAATAAGTAAACAAATTACATATCTAAGATAATGACAAGATATGACATATAAGACTTGGTCATATCTGCAAAAATAAGATAAACAAGTTAGAAGCTCTCAAAGCACTAAATGTTAGTGGCATTGAGGACCTTTCTACTTGTGAATCTTATTTGAAGCGATAAATGACCAAGTCTCCATTTGTAGGATAAATGGTGCACTCCATGAATCTTTTAGATTTGATCCATATAGATGTTTGTGGACCACTAAGAGTTAGTGAGAGAGGAGGCTATTCTTATTTCACCTTTACTGATGATTATAGTCAGTTCGTACATGTGTATTTTGTGAAGTACAAGTCTGAAGCCTTTGAAAAGTTCAAAGAGTACAAAATTGAAATAGAAAAGCGAAAGGGACTTTATATTAAACCTCTTCAATTGGATCGAGAAGAAAAATACTTAAGTACCATATTCTTGGATTATCTAAAGGAGAATGGGATTCTCTCTCAATAGACTTCACCTAGCATGCCCCAATATATTGAAGTTGTCGAGAGGAGAAATAGTAACTTATTGGACATGGTAGGTTCCATAATGAGCTTCTTCAATATGCCTATATCCTTTTGAGGATATGCCTTAATGACGTAGCAAAGTTTCTAAGAGTAGTACCTTCAAAGTCGGTGCTAAAAACACCATACGAGATATAGCATGGTAAAGCACCCTCTTTCCACTATATAAGGTTTAAGGATCTCCTGCCTATGTGAGACGAATAGTGAGAGATAAGTTGGATAGTTGATCTACTTTGTGCAAGTTTGTGGGATACCCAAGAGAGTCTATAGATTATTACTTTTATGATCCTTTGGGATAAAATGTGTTTGTTTCAAGAAAAGTTACCTTTTTGGAAAAAGAATTTTTATAAAATTGAAAAGGTGTTGTAATTGAACTTGATGAAGTTTAAGATGATCAATAAATCCCACAAGTAGTAGAAATAAATAAATATCAAAGAGCTTAGTACACAACCTTTCAAAAGGTCGGACCAGATCAAGAAATAATCCAAAAAGTTTGGATTTCTTCATGAGATAGGTTAATTGGATAGAGATTTGAAGACCTATGAGGAAGCTATGTTGGTCATAAATTCAAGACATTGGCTTGAAGCCATAAGATCTGAAATAGACTCCATGTAGTCAAACAAAGTTTGGACTTTGGTAGATCCACCAAAGGAAATAGTTTCCATTGGTTGCAAGTGGATCTATAAGCGAAAGCTTGGGGTAGATAGAGAAGTGGTGACTTTTAAGGTGAGACTAGTGACAAAAGGTTACATTCAAAAACCCGGTATAAATTTTGAGAAAACCTTTTAACCGATCACTATGCCTAAGTCCATTTGAATTCTACTTGTTATGACTATGAGATATGACAAATGGATGTAAAAATCACTTTCCTCAATGGAGACATTGAAAAAAAGATTCATATAGAGCAACCACAGGGTTTTACATCCAAGGAGAGTGAGCAATTGATTTGCAAACTCTAGAAGTCTATTTATGGACTCAAACAGGCATCCTAAACTTAGAACATATATTTTGATTAGAAAGTCAAATTGTTTAGCTTTGTTAAAAATGTGTATAAACCAAGTGTGTAAGAAAGGCTAATGGGAGTAGCATATAGTTTATTATGCTTTATGTCGATGACGTCCTTCTCATTAGGAATGAGATAGGAATGTTAGAGCATACTAAAGTATGGTTATCTACATAATTCCCCATGGAGGATTTGGAAACTGTATCCTGCGTATTAGGAATACATATCTATAAAGATAGATTGAAAAAGATGCTGGGGCTTTCCCAAACCCCTTACATTGACAAAATACTAAGGAGGTCTAGTATGGAAGAATCTAAAGGAGGATTCCTTCCCATAGGACACTACATTCGTCTTTCGATGTCTATGGCCTCCCAAGACTATGGAAGAGAAATGAAGAATATCTCACATACCTTATACCTCTACTATTGGAAGCATAATGTATACAGTTCAATGTACTAGATAAGATGTGGCACACTTGCTAAGCATTATAAGTCGGTTCCAATCCAATCCCAGTGCGAGTTACTAGATAGTCATAAAAGCAATTCTTAAGTACTTGAGAAGAACTAAAAACTTATTTTTGGTATACGGCATTGGAGAATAGAAACTTAAAGGGTTTTTAGATTCAAGTTTCCAATCTGATATAGATGACCTAAAATCCACTTTTGAATTCACATTTTGCCTTAATAGTGGCATGGTGAGTTGGAAAAGTTCTAACTAGATACCATGGCCTGGATAACCACTAAGGTGAAATACTTTGTAGTTTTAGAAACCACAAAGAAAGGCATTTGGATAAAAACCTCATCCAAAGGTTGGATGTAGTACCTAGCATGTATACAGCTATGATTGTCTTCTGAAGATAATTTGGGACTTGAGCTAAGATCTCATTAGTAACCTAAACAGATTAAATGCGTTATCATTTGATATATGATATCAATTGTTAGAGGTGACAATTGAGTAGATAAAAGTTACCTTAGAAGAGAATATAGCAGGACCAATGTATTAACCCGTAAAAGCTAAAGGTCTTTGGATGACATCCTATGAAGAGAGGTTTCAAGGCCACAGGGCATTGGCTTTAGGGAATGTGGGAGATTGTTGGAATGGTGGCTTGCAAGCCAATGAGATTGGCCTTGGAAACTATTTCATTCATGGTACAATCTTGATTGAATGATATTCTTTATATGACCATCTTCATTTTATGCTCTTTATTTACTTCGTTAGCATTTGGATGAAGCTCCTAAATCACACAAGACTATAGGACTTTGTCAAACACTAGGTATTGATCATGGAATAAGTCTCACACGATCATGATCTTAAAACTTCCAAGTCATAGGATCTTATGAGATAGGGCATCTAAGATCTTAATAGATTGCACAAATGATGCATAAATCTAAGGATTGGAGATTGCTCTATTCCATGATCAATTGTATGAGATACGGGTGCATGTTAATGGGTGCTTGTTAGAGAACAAGACATTGAAGACCTACTAGAGAATCTACTAGATAGCCATAGTGACAAGTTGAAAGTGGCTAGTTCTCATGTATATGTTAGTGTATTATTAGTCCTCTGACTTGAAGGACCATGGTGACCTTGTGTCCGGTCCTCAAGCTTTGACGCTTTTTTGACCATTTAGTGGGTCTTTTGGGTTGAGATTGGGTATGAGCTACTTGGCATGGAGGTTTGTGATATCTAAAATGGAATCCGACTCCTCATCTTTATGAAGGGCGAGTGCATCTCCTATGTGTTTTATAATAATAGAATCCAAGAAATCCTTCTGCAAAGTGGTGTGACAATTTGGAAAAAAGAGTTTTTCAAAGGTAAGGTCACACAACGGAATTGAACATTATGAATAGAAACATAGTATTGAGGCTATTAGGGTGCCAACAAATATCTTGCCCTAGGCCTTTTTTAGGAGATAGAAGACGGAAGGACTGTATTTGCATAATATGTGTAATGCTAGAATGGTTCTTTAAGAGCGTTCATTTTGGCTAATTAGTTGGGCTCCTTGGGCTTGAGGATGCACATCGATCATAGAGATTGGGTACTCTTCAATTAATGAGAATAATGGGAATTAGTAACTTAGTTTAAAAGAGTTTAAACTAAAGTGAATATTTGGTATTCCAAAAGTCACAAGGAGTTGTGAGCCCATGTCCAATGAATGGTAGAACCTAATGGGTCATACACAAAAGTCAATGACATGGTCTATTGAAAAATGGAGAATTTTCTAAAAGTTAGAAAATTCATGACCAATTTTTTGAGGAGGCAAAATTGCAGTAATTTTAGCTTAATCTATTTAATAGTTAAATTTGTCAAATTAATTTAAGAGTTAAATTAAGATCAATTAATTAAATGTTAATTAATTGATGCCACATGACTATTAGTTGGTCGAAATTAATTTAAGGATTGAGTTAATTTTGACTAGTTTAAAAAGTTAAGCGTTTTGACTTAAAAGTTAAGTCAAATGATTATTAATTAAATTAAACTATTTAATTTAATTACGTTGGAGAGAATGTTTGGGAGAATTATTAAATGAAGAGTTCATTTAATAAGAATTAGAATTTAATTACAAGATATTTCATTAAATAAAATTTATGCTTCAATTAAATTCACTAATCACAAAGTTAGTGGCCACCTAAGTAAGGGACACTTGGCTTCACCTTCTTGTGGGAGGTGTGTGACCACTCTTATATATGGATATGGTAGAGTAGCTGGCCAAATTTGTGTTAGGTGTGCACATTTTGTGTGATTTTCTCCTAAGAATGTTGTTTAGTGGGAATCTAAGTGGTTAGCCTCTAATCACTTTCTCTTTCTCTCTCCTCCTTTCACTAAAATATTCCCAGCCTTTCTCCCCTCATTCTCTACAGATTTTCCAGCCTTTCTGTAGAGAATAGGTCAATGATTTGGTGTGTGGATGTTTGTATTAGAGGTAATTTAATTTAGTTGCTTTTTACTCTTAACTGGAGCTGTTTCTGGTAGGTGGTTTTTGCCTTTGGTTTGAGTACCTCTGGAGAGTTGATCGGTCTAAAATTTGGATTGTAGAATCTTCAAAGGGTTGAGAAGTTCTAATTAAAATTTTATCCCAAATGGAGGAGTCCATCTTAGGGAAAATCGATGGTGATTTTTTTTGCGCCCACGAAGAGTCTGTTTGATAGTTGAAAAGAGTTTTCTTGCTCTTCGAATTTTTTGCTTTCACCCAGGTATTTTTCCCTTCTAAATATAAATCCAATGTACATCTAGATCCTTGTGGGTTTTTGTGGGCTAGTTCATTTAATTTTTTTTGAAAATATTTTGATCCTAGTGCCACACAAACCTTCAGATGATGATTGTATAATGAATATCTTTCAAGCAATATTATCTTTCAATAAAATAGTTTATAAGGCTAATCTAATTAGCTTGCAGGGAATTATTCCAACAACCTCTCACTTGCCCTAAAGCCAATTCTCCCATAATTGTAAGACCCATTTTCTCAAGATGTCCTTCAAGGATTGTTTGCAACAAGAGTTTAGTTAACAGATCTACTATATTCTTTTTCGAGGCAACTCTATCCACTTGGATATCACCTCTATCAATGTTCTCCCAAATCAAGTGATATTGCCTAAAATTGCACTTGGATCGCTATTGAGATTTTAGCTCATTAGCTTGCGTTACTGGCCTATTGTTGTCATAGAAGACAATTATTGGCTCAGCAATAACGGGCACTATATTCAACTCTTTAATGAATTTTTTCATCCAAACACTTTCCTTTGTAGCTTCCAAAGCCGTAATATATTCTTCCTCTATGGTAGAGTTTTCCATGGTACCTTGTTTGAAACTTTTCCAACTCACTGTGCTTCTATTAAGGCAAAATATAAATCTAGAAGTGGATTTTAGATCATTTATATCAAATTGGAAACTAGAATCTGAAAACCCCTCAAGTTTCAATTTTCCATTGCCATATATCAAAAACAAGTCCTCAGTCCTTCTCAAGTACTTAAGGATTTCTTTTATGGCTGTTTAATGACTTTTGTTAGGATCGGATTGGAAATGATTCATAACACATAGAGCTTGTGATGTATCTAGTCTTGTACATTGAACTGCACACACTATGCTCCTTGTAGTAGATGCAAAAGATATGTGGAACATCCTTTATCTCTCATCTTTAGTCTTCGGGCCACCCATGGACTTAGATAGATGAATGCCATGTCCGATGGGAAGAAATCTCCTCTTAGATTATTCCATACTAAACCTCTTTAGTATTTTGTCAATGTAAAGGGTTTAGGAAAGCCTCAACATCCTTCTTGATCTATCACCATAGATACATATTCCTAATACATAGGATGCTTATCCTAAATCCTTCATTGAGAATTGTATAGATAACCACACTTTAGCACACTCTAATATTCCAACCTCATTCTTAATGAGAAGGATGCCATCGATATAAGGTACAATAAAATGTACATTACTCTCATTAGCCTTTTTGTATACACATGGTTCATATGCATTTTTGATAAAGCTAAACGATTTGACTATTTTGTCAAAACGTATGTTCCAACTTTAGGATGCCTATTTGAATTCATAAATGGATCTCTAAAATTTGCAAACTTTTTGCTCATTCCTCTCGAATGTAAAACCTGTCGTTGCTCTATATAGATTTCCTCTTCAATGTCTCTATTGAGGAAAAAAAATTTCATATCTATTTTTCATATCTCATAGTCATAATATGTGATTATAGCAAGTAGAATTTCAATGGATTTAGGCACAGCGACTAGTGAAAAAGTTTCTTCAAAATCAATATTGAGTCTTTGAATGTAACCTTTTGTCATTAGTTATATATTAAAGGTCACTACCTGTTCATCGACTTTTAGCTTTCACTTATCGATCCACTTACAACTAATGGAAACTATTTTCTTTGGTAGATCAACCGAAGTTAATACTTGGTTGAAGTACATGGAGTCAAGTTCGGATCTCATGGCATTAAGCTAATGTCTTAAGTCTATGTTTAATATACTTTTCTCATAGGTTTTCAAATTACTATTCAATTGGCCCATCTCATAAAGGAATCCAAACCTTTTGGGTTGCTTTTTAATTCGATTCGACTTTTTAGAGGTTGTGTGTGAGGCATTATTACACGTTTATTTCCACTGCTTATGGGATTTGATGATCATCTTGAACTTTATCAAGATCAATAACAATGCAATTTCTATCTATAGAAAATTCTTTTCATAAAAGTGGCATTCCTCAAAACAAACACCTTTTGTTTCAAGGTATCATAAAAGTAATAACCCATGGACTCTCTTAGGTATCCCACAAACTTACACAAGGTGGATCTATTGTCCAACTTGTCTTCTACTGTCCATTTCACGTAAGTAAGAGACCCCTAAACCTTTAGATAATGGTAAGAGGGCACTTTGCCATACCATATCTAATGCAACATTTTTGGTACCAACTTTGAAGGTACTATATTTAGCAGCTTCACCACCATTTCTAAGGCATATCCTCAAAAGGATATGGGCGCATTGAAAAATCTCATCATAGAATATATCATGTCCAATAAGGTACAATTTCTCTTCTCGGCTACTCCTTTATGTTAGGGTATGCCCAATGGAGTCCTATGTGAGAGAATCCCATTCTCTTTTAGATGATCTAAGAATTCAGTACTTAAGTATTCTCCTCCTCAATCTAATCTAAGAGCTTTAATCCCAATTATGTTTCTACTTCACTACTATACTCTTAGAATTTTTAAAGGCTTTGGACTTATACTTCATAAGATACATATGTTCAAACTAACTATAATCATCGGTGAAAGTGATGAAGCAGGAATAGCCTCCTTTTGCACTAACTCTTAGTGGGCCACAAACATCTCTAAGGATCAAATCCAGAAGACTTATGGAATGCTCTAATTGTCCTATAAAATAAGTTTTGGTCATTTTTATTTTTAAACAAGATTGACAAGTAGAAAAGTCCTTAATACTATTAACATTTAGTGCTTTGAGAGCTTTTATCTTATTTATCCTATTTTTAAAGATATGCCCAAGTTTTGCATGCCAAAGAAAGGCATCTTCTTAGTTTTCTAACTTTCTTTTACTTGGTTGAAAATATGCATTAGTGAAAGTATAGAATCAAGTAAGTACAATCCATTACTTAATGTACCTTGAGCAATCAAAAAACCATTCTTTAATGCCCTCAACAACTCATTTAATATAAAAAAATTATATCCTTCATAATTAAGAATGGGAATTGAAATAGTATTCTTAACAAGTTGAGGTACATAATAAATAGGACTAAGTACAATGCAAATATTACTTAAGTCTAACTTGATTGTGCCTTGGACCATGGCCACAACTCTTGCTCCATTTCCTAAGTAGAGGATCATATCCCATTCACAAAGACTCTTTCTTCATTCTATCCCCAGTGATGAATTATAAAGGTGAGAAGCACACATAGTATCAAATACGTATGAGAAAGAATTAGAAGTCAAGTGCACTTCAAAGAAATGCATACCCTTCTCAAGGGTTGCAAGGTAAGCTTCGCAATTTCTTTTCTAATGCCCCTTTTCACCATAATAGAAACAACTTGCATAGATTTTAACCTTTTTCTTGACCCCCCAGAACTCTTCCCGGGTTGCTTCCATCTGGAGGAAGAACTCTTCTTTCTCTTACCTCTCTTTCTTGGGCTTCTAGGATCTTTCAACTTAGAGAAAGAAGCAAGCATAAGAGGTTTTTCCTTTTTCATAGTCGTCTTAGTGGTCACAAGCAAATTTATCAATTCATTAATTGTCACCTCTTGCTTGGACATATTAAAGTTCATAATGAATTGGTCGAATGATAGAGGTAATGATTGGAGGACCAAATCTAGGTAGAGGTCATTGTCTATGATCACATCAAGTTGTCCAAGTTTTTTGATGAGTCCAATTATTTGTGCTCATGACATGGACACTCGAACCCTCTACCATCCTTGATTTGAAGAGCTCTTTTGACAAAGTGAACCTTTCGTGTCTAGATTGCACACTATAAACTTTTGTAGGTATTTGTAAATCTCACTCGTATGTCTCATATGCTCATAAGTCTTTTGGAGCTCATTAGTCATGGATACCACCATGAGGCATCCCACTTATAGATCATCATGTACAAATTTAGAGAACACTTCATGAGCCTCATTAGAAGGGTCATCACCCAATGTGTTTGGTAGACTTTGATTAGGACATAGGTCTCCTTTTCAAAGTTAAGAATTATCTTAAGGTTTCTCAACTAATCTTGGAAGTTAGGCCAAGTTAGCTTATTGGTTTCAAAAATTCTTGTGAGTGGATTTTTAGCTATTTCTTTTGAAGATTTTGAAAATTAACAAGAGATAAAAAAAAGAGTATAAGTGTATGATTGAATTTTGATATGAAAAATATGTTCATGGTTTTTCAAGCATGTTTTTCTCCTACTATTTTATCCAATCATTCACCCCTAGTAGAATTTAAAAAATCTAATTTCCTAGTGGGAATCAAGATCCTAAGGACTTGCAAATAGACCCACGACCTAGAAATATCTACAAACAATTGAAAGTTTAACAACTTTTGCTAATTACATTTTATACAATTCTTGATATATTTTGCCTCACTTTTCATGTAGGCCCATGACTCATGAGACATCAACATTACTAGGTGTTAAGTCGTACCTACCGATCATACTTCAATTCAAGATAGGCCTATGACATCTCACAACTCGTGTGCCAATGAATAGGCATTCTCAAATCAAAGGTGTATCTCATGCTAAGATATTGTCATAATTTTCCATTATAATTATGACCTATTACTCATGAGAAATCACACAAACAATGGTAGCATTGTCATGCCACATACTATTAATTAAAACTCTTTTAATTTCTATCAATTTTGACTTAATAACTAAAAGCACTTAGGCATTCCAAGTGGAGGGTGATCTTGTCATTTTTATCTTCTTATTTAGATTTTCTATATCCTAATTATGCATCACATACATAAAAAGTATATGAAAAGTATAAATAAGTAAATGTGCCTAGCATGCTTCGAGGGCAAGATAACTATGAGCTTAACCAAGTGATGCACTTAGAGCCATAGGTGCACACTCAGTTGATTTTAAATGAATTGATTAAACCTAGCTATTACACGAGTGTATCCCCATACATTGAAGCCTTCATAGATCTTCTTTGCTCCTTGCAAGTTTTACAAGAAAAAGAAAACCTCTTTCTTAGTGATTCTACTCTCATAACTTTTACAAGATAGAACAAAGACTACAACCATTTCAACAACTTGAAACAAATAAAATCAATATTAAAAGGCTGATGATAATCCTCATTCATTTATCATCTATTCAACTCTTAAATGAACAATAAATGAATCAAGAATTGACATTCAATTCCAATAATTAAATACTTATCTTATTAAAAAATAATTGGTTTAGAAAAAACAAGCATAAGACTTATGCTTCATATTTTTGCCACTATTGGAAATTAACTTTAATTTGTTTTAAAAGCAATCAAAAGTTTCCAACATAATTTAGAGAGTTTGCACAACACTTGTGCATCTATTGTGTGTGTTTCAAAATAATTTTGGTTACTTAAGGAACCTAAAACAAGGCTCAAAACTCATCTAGGACCAAATTAGGCAATGTTGGTTGAGGTTTGCACACTACTGGGTGGCAACTCTCGATCACTGCCCTACCAGTATGTTGGCATGGCCGACAACTCCTCTATTTTGTGGTCAAGACTGAGTCAAGCTATTTTTAGCTCAACTTTTGTGCACCAAAAATATTGAAACAACTTCTAAGTGTCAAAACACACACAATAGATGAAATTTCAAATTTAAAAATCTTTCAAAATAGAAATTTCAAGTGCTAAATCATGCTTGTAAACAAGATTAAGCAAGAATCATACTCATCAAAAATCTTCAGTCATCTCTAATCATATTAGATCCAAAAATGACCAAAATAAGTTAAGAGCAACAACAACATGCTATATCAACATATAAAAACCGCTAATGCCAAATCAAAATTCAACATTAGCATAAATGAATTAAAACATGCTCATCACATGTATTAACACTTAAAACATATATAGCATGGTTTAAATCCATCAACCAAGGAGCCACAAACAAGACCATCCAAACACTCCATCCCAACATATGGAATGAGTATATGGTGATTATAATCAGTTCATCACATGAACCAATCATTCAAGAAAAAATCTAAATCTATGCATGAATGAGGCTTTAATATCACTTAAAGGTATGTGTGGCACTAGAATTGAAAATAAATCTATAAAAAATGAATAAAACTAGGCTGCACACATCCAAAAGGATATATACATACATAGGATTTAGATTTAAAGAGGCAAATACCTTGATGAAATCAAAAATTAGTGAACAAGGATCTAGACACCCTTCAACTTTTGAAGTTGTCCCCTCGCTGGTGCAGCAAAAACTCAATCTAATTTCCCTATGCTAAATTCCTTGTTTTAAGCTGAAAATTTTACTAGAATCCCCCAACACCTTAGAGATTATATAATCAAAATTTTAGCCTGATCAGAACACAATAAGCATGTGATTGAATTTGATATTAAAAACATGTTCAAGTAGAATTTAGGAAATCATATTTTCTAGTGTGAATCAAGTTTCCAAGGACTTGCAAGTATATCCACGACTCCTGAGACATCTACAAACAATTCAAAGGTAACCAACTCTTGCTAATTGTATCTCATGCAATTCTTGATATATTTTGCCACACTTTTCATGTAGACCAACGTATCATGAGACATCTACATTACTAGGTGTTAAGTTAAACCTACCAATGAAGACTTCAATTCGAGATGGCCCCATGACATCCCACGACTCGTGTGCCAGTACATGGGGGTTCTTAAACCTATAGTGCATCTCATACTAAATATATGGTCAAAACTTTCCTTTATAAGTGTGACCCACAACTGTTTGAGACATCACACAAATAATGGTAGCATCATCACCTTATATACTATTTGTAGAAGGCTTGAATTAATAAAAACTCTTTTAATTTGTATCCATTTTGACTAAATATTTGAAAAGCACTTAGATGTTTTAAGTAGAGGATTTTTCTTGTAAACATCTCATCATTTTATCTTCTTATTTAGGTTTTCTATATCATAATCTTTTATCTCATACATCAATAGGATATGAAAAGCATAAATAGGTAAATGCGCCTAGCATGCTCCTAGGGTGAGAGGACCATGAGCTTAACCAAGTGTTATACTTAGAGCCATAGGTGCATACTCGGTTGATTTTAAATAGGTTGATTGAATTAAGTTATTGCATGAGTGTATCTCGTATATTCATGGGTCTTCAAAATTTCCATACCTCTATGCAACATTTATATGAATAGGAAATCCCCACTCCTAGTGTTTCTACTCTCATAACTTTTACAAGATAGAGAAAGAGGTATGCAAGCGCCATTTAATATAACCCATTTCAACAATTAGAAAAAAAAAATCAATGTTAAAGGCCCATGATCATCCCTATTCATTCATCATCTATTCAACAATTAAATGAATAAAAAATAAATCTAGAACTGGCAATTATTCCAATAATTAAATGTTTATTTCATAAACAAATAATTAGCCAAGTATAACATTTATGCAATCAATTGGAAGTTCACTTTAACTAGATTTTAGAAGCAATAAAAAATATCAAACATAATTTTGAGGACTTGCACAATGCCTGTGCATCCATGACACATGATTTAATGCCATTTCTAGCCACTCAAGGAACCAAAAATAAGCTCAAAACCTGTCCAACCTCAAACAAGGTGTTGTTGGCCAAGCTTGGCATGTAGCTGGGCAGTAGCTCTCGGCCACTGCCCGGCCAACTTGCACCATTATTGCTGGTAGCCCCTATTTTGGGGTCAAAGGCAAGTCAACCCTATTTTTAGCTCAACTTTTGTGCACCAAAAAGTGTAAAAGACCTTCTAAACATTAAATTACACATTGTGGACCAATTTCCAGATCTAAAACTCCTTTTAAATCTGAAAATTAAAGTCCTCCATCATGCTTCAAAAATTCAAGTTTAAGTGAAAATCAAATTCTTCAAAAATCTCCAACAAAACTCCCATCCAATTGGATCCAAAAATGACCAAAACTCTTTTGATCTATTATCAACATGATATATCAACATATAACATCAATTAATGCAAAATCAACATCCACCATTAATCACTATGAATTTAATCATACTTAAACATGAATTAACACTTAAATCACATAAAAGCATGCAAACAATTGAGCCACATGCATCATCAACCGACACTCCAACCCATTATTCAAATCAAGTATTTGGTGATATTGATCAATTCATCACATGAATTAACCAAACAATAATCCAAAACATAGCATGAAAAAGACTCTTATACTCTTTGAAAGCAAGAGTAACACTAGGATCCAATAATAAAAACTTTATAAGTTTAAATTAACTAGGCTAATCTTATAAAAAAGGATCTATTCATGCTATATATCCGGATTAGGATGAATAATTACCTCTTGTAGCTCAAAATTAGGGAGAAAATCAATGATCACTCTCAGATCTAGAAACTATCTGGAATTGGCATAGCAGAAAGGCGGCAAAAATTTTCACTATTAAAATGCTCCAAAAATCACCAAATTAAATATGGAACAACCAAAAACAGTAAGGAAGCAATCATGAAAATTTTGGATAAAAAATACTTCTGTATCTCTCCAGAAAAATTCTCTGATCTAGAGCTATTGCAGGTGGATCTCCAAAATCTAGCTAGCCAAGTGTCTTGCCTGTATTGTTATGATCCACACACCAATCATTATTCCAATTTATCCTCACTAGAAGCTAGAGTTATATAGGAGAAAATTAGGTAGAGAAGGCTGATTTTTAGTGTGGGAAGAAGAAGAGATGCAAAGCTTCAACATATGATGCAATGCATGGAGAGATAGAGTTTTTGGAGGGAATGTAAAGAATCTAATTCTTCACACTTTCAGTAACACAATGGAAAATCCTTGCACCTCTTTATATCTATATATAGCAGCTTGAAGGTGTGTTGCAAGTTGGCATCACACCTTCCTCAAGGAAACTGCCCAAGTGGCATGCCAAGGTGGCAAATCCAACTTCAAGTCTTACTTGAATTTCATGTGCATTTCAATTACATTTGGAATCTAATTCCAAATTAATTAAGATGTTAATTTAAATGAACATTTCACTTAAATTTTTCCTCTGAAAAGTACTCTTTCCATTAATTAAATTAAATAATTTAATTTAATTAATTAACCTTTGATTAACTTTTAAATCAAACAAGTTGAACTCTTAAGCTTAATTTAGTTAACTTAACTGCTTAAGTTAACTTGACCAATTGATGGTCATCTTGGCATCAAATAATTAACTCTTTAATTATCAATCAAATTTAACTCCTTAAATTAGTCAATTAATTTAAACTCTTAAATTAATTGAGCTAAAATTAACCGCAAAATTGTATCCTTGAAAATCAGTCACCAAGGAATATTCTCTAACATTTAAAAAATTATTCCATCATGCATGGAAGCTAATTAGCTTGTGTGTGACCCAATAGGTTTTACCATTCATTGGACATGGACTCACAACTCAATTCAATTAATCTCATCAATTGACGAGTACCTAATCTCCATGGTCGATGTCCAACCTCAAGCCTATGGAGCTTAACTAATTGGCCGAAATGAATATTATGGAGAACCATCATAGTTTTATGCATACCATGCAAATTCTGTCCTTTTGTCTTCTATCCCTCGAAACACACCTTGGGCAAGATATTTATCAACTCTCCAATAGCCTCGATACTATGTCTCTATTCTCAATGTTCAAACCTATTATGTGGCCTCACCATTGGAAAATTTCTTCTCCAAATTGTCACACCACTTTGCATAAGGATTTCTTGAAATTGATCATAATAGAATACATAGGAGATGCACTCACCTTTCATAAAAGCGAGGAGTTAGATTTCATCTTAGATCTCATAAACCTCCACACAAAGAAGCTCATACCCAACTTCAACCTGAAGGACTCGTTAAGTGATCAAGTAAGAGCCAAAGTATGAGGACTGAACACATGGTTACCATGGATTCTCAGGTTAGATGACTAATAATATGCACTAGCACAAGCTGGAGAATCAGCCACTACTAACTTACCACTATGACTATCTAGTGGATTCTCTAGAAGGTCTTTAGTACCTTATTTTCTAACAAGCATGCACCCATATCTCATATAGTTGCTCATGGAATGGTGTAATCTACAACTCTTAAATTTATATACTATTAGTGCCAATTTATCTGTATCTTGGATGCCTTGTCCCATAAGATCTTATGATTTGGAATATTTAAGATCATGTCAGTGAAAGACTTATTCCATGATCACTATCCAGTGAACTGACCAAGTCCCATAGTCTAGTGTGATCTAAGGGCTTCATCTAAATACTTGTGAAGAAATAATGATCATAAGATAAAGATGGCCAAATAAATAATATCATTCAATCAAAATTATATACTCAAGGAAATAGTTTTGCAAGGCCAATCTAATTAGCTTGCTATGTACTATTCCAACAATATCTATATATAGAAGGAGGATAGTGTGTGGTCACACACCATCCTTAATGAGCGGGCACCACCTAGCCACAGCAAATGGCATGTGATTATTAGTTGGGTATGAATTTAAATTGTCATTTGTAATTTATTTCATCTTATAAAATGTCATCAAAATGAATTCTAATTCTATACAAAAGAACTCTTCATTTAATAATTTCCTCCAAAATTAAATCTCCAATTTAATGAAATTGAACACTTTAATTTAATTAAGAAATCCTTTGACTAAACTTTTAAGTCAAAGTGCTTAACTCTTTAAGCTAGTTAAAATTAATTTAATCCTTAAATTAATTTGACCAATTTAACCTTTAAGTTGATCAAGCCAATAATTAGTTCAATTTTTTGGTCCTTCAATTCGATCATGGGCTGAATTTTCTAACTCTTAAAAAATTCACCTTTATCCACTAGGTCATGCATTTGGCTTTTGTGTGTGACCAATTGGGTTCTACCATTCATTGGATATGGGCTCACAACAACTTGTGACTTATGGAATATCAAATATTCTCATTAGTTTAAACTCTTTTAAACTAAGTGACTCAGTTCAATTAATCTCATTAATTAAATAGTGCCCAATCCCCATGGTCGATATTTAATCTCAAACCCATGGAGTCCAACTAATTGGCCTAATGAATGCTCTTGTAGAACCATTCTAGCATTATGTGCACCACGTAAATATGGTCCTTTCATCTTCTAATGAAAAAGGCCTAAGGTAAGATATTAATCGATTTCCCAATAACCTCAATACTATACTTCTATTCTCAATGTTCGATTCCCTTAGTGACCTCATCTTTAGAAACTCCTGTCTAAATTATCACTTCACCTTGCACAAGAATTTCTTGGAATTAATCATAATAGAATACACAGGAGATGCACTTGTCCTTCACAAAGATGAAGAGTTGGATTCCATCTTAGATCTCACAAACCTCCATGTCTAGTAGCTTATGCCTAATCTCTACCTGAGTAGCCAACTAAGTGACCAAGGAAGAGTTAAAATATGTGGATCAAACACAAGCTTACCATGGATTCTCAAGTTAAAGAACAAATTATATGCACTAGCGTAAGCTTGAGAATTTGCCATTACCGACTAGCCACTTCAACCATCTAGTCAAATCTCGGGCAGATCTTTAGTGCTTTATTCTTTAACAAGCACATATTAGCATGCGTCTATTGTTGGAATAGTACCCTACATGCCAATGAAATTGGCCTTGTATAAACTATTACCTTATAAAATAATCTTAATTGAATGATATTCGCTATATGGCCACCTTTATCTTATGCTCTATCATACTTTACTTGCATTTGGGTGAATCCCTTAGATCATCTAAGACTGTAGGACTTGTTTTGGTTACCATAGAACAAGTCTCATACAGTCGTGATCTTAAATTTTTCAAGTCATAGGATCTTATGAGATGGGGCATCTAAGATCGGATAAGCTAGCACTAATGATGCATAAATCTAAGGATTGGAAATTGTTTCATTCCATGAGCAACTGTATAAGAGATAGGTATATGTTAGTGGGTGCTTGTTAGAGAACAAGCTATTGAAGACCTACTAGATAGTCAAAATGGTAGTCAGTAGTGGCTAGTTCTCCTACTTACGCTAATGCATATTATTAATCCTCTGATTTGAGGATCCATGGTAACCTTATATCTGGTTCTCATGCTTTGACTCATCCTTGATCACTTAGCAGGTCTTTCAAGTTTGTGAGATCCAAGATGGAATCTAACTTTTTGCGATTGCGAAGGGCGAGTACATCTCCTATGTGTTTTATAATGATTGATTCCTGAAAATTCTTGCGCAAGGAAGTGTGACAATTTGAAAAAGAAGTTTTCCAAAGGTAAGGTCATAAAAACAAAATTGAACATTAAGAATAAAGCCATAGTATTGAAGGTATTAGGGAGTCGACAAATGTCTTACCTTAGGCCTTTTTCGGGAGATAGGAGACGAAATAACTATATTTGCATGGTACACATAAAGCGATAATAGTTTTCCAAAATATTCATTTCGTTCAATTAGTTGGGCTTCATGCGCATGAGGTTGGACATCGACCATGGAGATCGGATACTCTTCAATTAAAGAGATTAATTAAATTGTGTCGACTAGTTTAAAAGCAGTTTTAAACTAGAATGAATATAGGATATTCAAAAGTCATAAGGAGTTGTGAGCGTATGTCCAATAAATGGTAGAATCTATTAGATCACATATAAAATCCAATTAGCTACCTAATTGATGGAGAGAATTTTCTAAGGAGTTAGAAAAGGATCATTCCTAATGGACTAAATTTAGGTCCCAAGTTTGAAAGTCAATTTTGGCTTGATTGATTTAAGTGTTACATTAATCAACTAATTTAAGAGTTAAATTAGACAAATAATTAATGAGTTAATTATTTGGTGCCAACATAACCATCAATTGATCAAGTTAACTTAAAGAGTTAAGTTAACAATTGAGCTTAAAGAGTTAAGCTAGTTTGACTTAAAGAAGTAAAGTAAAAAAGATAATTAATTAAATTAAAAAATTTAATTTGATTAATTAGGAGGAATGAATTTTGGAGGGAAGACTTAAATGAAATTTGAGATGGCATCTTAATTAATTTGAAATGAGATTCCAAATTTAATTATGAGGCCAGTTAAATTCAAATGAAATTTGGATTCCATTTTTTCCACCTAAGCACCCCAATTGGCTACCCTCTCTCTCATGGAATGTGTGAAGCCACCTTGACATCACATAATTCAACATCTATATATAGATATAGATGAGGGCTTAGCCAGAGCGCGAGAGATACATGTGCTTTAGGTGTAAAGGACTAGATTCTTCATTTCCCTCTAAAAAATTAAAAAAAGAAAAAACCTTTTGCAAGCTAGCATTTCATGAGTTAAAAGCTTAATTTTTTTCTTCTTCCTCCTACGAATTTTCAATCTCCTCCATTATCAATTCTCTAGTCCTATTCCAACTCATGGACTAAAGAACTTGTGTGGAATTTTTCAATAGAGACAAGATATGTGGCTTGCTCTGTTTCTGAAGATTTACCTACGCGTGGTCCAACTTTGTGATTTTCTCTAGGACATTCCAAATGCCCAATGATTGGAGGTTCTTCAAGGTTTTGGATATCTCCAGTAAGTTTCCCATAATTTTTGGAGGCGATTTGCTAGGGTGATCATTTTAATCCTTTCACGATGCCACGAGCAGGCAGATTCTAAAATCAGTGAAATGTTCATTTGTTTCTTCTTGAATTTTCTTATCAAGGTAATCCTCTATTTAAATCTGAAATCTAAATCCAAGGTATGATTTGAACCTTGTTTTGCTTGTAGGTACTAGTTACTTTATGTTTTGAAGTTTTTATTATAGATCCTAATGTCTATCTTGCCTTCAAGTGGTATTAGAGCCTAAATCATGATTAGACTTGGATTTTGTTTGGTTGATTGATTTATGTGATGAATTGATCTTCATCACCATATTCTTGATTCAATTGATGGATTGGAAAATTTGGTTGATTTGTATGTGGCTCATTGATTGATGAATTGAAAGTATGCTATTATGTGATTTAAGTGTTAATTCATATAGTTAGTATGTTTTAATTCATAGTGATTAATGTTGAATGTTGATTTGGATTTAATTGATGTTATATGTTGATATAGCATGTTGATTTATGACTGAAAGAGTTTTGGTCAATTTTGGATACAATGTAATTGGAATTTCATTGGAGATTTTAAAGAATTTGATTCTTGCTTCTCTTAATTTTTTGAAAACATGTTTCAAGCACTTGAATTTTCAGTTTTAAAAGGTTTTTTAAATCTGAAAATTAATCTGAAATATATGTTATAATATGGAGAACATGCGCTAAAATTATTAGTGCATAAAAGTTGAGTGGAAAACACATTTGGCAATCCATGAACCCCAAAAACAAGGGTTGTCAACAACCCCTTGGGTGTTGGCTGGGCAGCTTGTGCACATTATGCGCATAGGCCGCCTAGCCATGTGCCAAGAGCTGTCAAGCAGTCTAGCTTTAAAGATATTTAGTGAGCTTTGAGATGTTTCTCAACTCTTTTAATGCTGAACAAGTTTTTACACTACACACATTAGTGTTGTGCTATGTCTCAAAATTATGTTTGACATATTCAAATTCTTTTGAAAATTGGTTAAAGTTGATCTGCAATTAATGGCATAAGTGTTATACTTGGTTTAATTATTTGTTTATGAGATAAGTATTTAATTGTTGGAATTAATTGTCAATTCTAGATTTATTTATTGTTCATTTAATTCTTGAATGAATGGTGAATGAATGGGAATGCTCATGAGCCTTTCAAATTGAATTTATTTCTTTCAAAGTTGTTGAAATGAGTTGTATTAAATGGGGCTTGCATGCCTCTTGCTCTTGTAAACGTTATGAGAATAGAACCACTAGAAGTGAGGATTTCCATTTCATGTAAATGTTGCATAGAGCAAAGAGTCCAATGGAGGCATAGGCTATTTGAAGACCCATGAATGTATGGGATACACTCATGTAATAGTTTAGTTTAATTCAACCTACTTAAAATCAATCGAAGTGATGCACATATGGCTCTAAGTGTATTACTTGGTCAGGCTCATGGTCATCCCACCCTAGGAGCATGCTAGGCTATTTATTTATTTATGCTTTTCATATCCTATTGATGTATGAGATACATGATTATAATATAGAGAACCTAAATAAGAAGATAAAAATAATGAGATCTTTGCAAGTAAAAACCTCTACTTAGAATGTCTAAGTATTTTCAAATATTAAGTCAAAATGGATACAAATTAAAAATATTTTAAATAATCCAAGCCTTCCACCAATAATGTATGCCATGAAGATGCTACCAATTTTGTGTAATGGCAGTCAATCACGGGGGTCACACTTAGGAAGAAAGCTGTGAGCATACACTTAGCATGAGATGCACCTTTGACTTAGGAACCTTCACACATTGGTACTTGATCACGAAGGATGTCATGAGGCTATCTTGAGATAAAATTTGATTGATGGGTTTGACTTAACACATAGCAATATAGATAGCACATGATCACATGGGTTTGTATGAAAAGTGAGACAAAATACATCAAGAGTTGCATGAGATACAATTAGCAAAAGTTGCTTATCTTTCGATTGCTCGTGGATGGCACTCGGTCATAAAAGTCCATTGGCAAGTTGTTGGGGTCTTGATTCTCACTAGGAAATATGATTTCTTGAATTCTTCTTGGGGGTGAAGGATTTGATAAAATAGTGGGAGAAGAATAAGCTAGAAAGACCATGAACATAATTTTTTTAATATCAAACTCAATCACATGCTTATTCTCTTTTTTTGCCTCATGTAGTTGTTTTGAAATCTTCAACAAACAAATGGCTAACAATCCACTTGCAAGCATTTTTGAAACTAATAAACTTACTGGGCTTAACTTTCAAGATTGGTGGAGAAACCTTAAGATGATTCTTGACTCCAATAGTGGACATATGTTTTTGATCAAAGTCCACCAAACACTTTGAGTGATGCTACAACTGATGAGGTTCATAAAGTGTTCACAAAATTTGTGGATGATGATCTACAAGTTAGATGCCTCATGTTGGCATCCATGACTAATGAGCTCCAAAAGACTCATGAGCACATGAAATATGCTTTTGAGATCTACTCGTACCTACAAGAGTTGTATGGTGTTCAAACAAAACACAAAAGGTTTGCTTTATCTAAAGATGAGTGATAATGATGAGTGAAGGGGCAAGTGTCCATGATCACGAGCTAAAGATGATTGGACTCATTAGAAAGCTTGGACAGCTTGATGTGATCATGGATAATGATCTTTATGTGAATTTGATCCTCCAATCATTGCTACCCTCATTCTACCAATTCGTTGTGAACTTTAATATGTCCAAGTAAACAGTTATGCTCAAAAAAATGGTGAACATGTTAATGACCATAGAGTTGACGATGAGAAAAGAAAAACCTTTTATGATGGCATCTTTTTCCAAATCAAAGGATCCAAATGGCCCTAGAAAGGAAGGTAAGAAGAAGAAGAGTTCTTTCTTGAAAGGGAATCAACTCGAGAAGAGTTTTGGAAGAGTTAAAAGGAAGGCTAAAATCAAGGCAAATTGTTTCCATTGTGGTGAAAAAAGTCATTGGAAATGAAATTGCAAAGCTTACTTAGCTACTCTTGAGAAGAGTATGTATTTATTTGAGGTGTATTTGATGACTAATTTTCCTCATGGGTATTTGATACCGCATATGATTCTCACCACTATAATTCCTTACAGAGGATGGAAAAAAGAAGAAGTCTAATGCACACTCAAACAAATAAGAGAAAGTAAGATATCCAAGAAGATGCCATTTTTTGGCATGCAAGACTTGGCTATATCTTTAAAAATAGGATGAGCTAGCTGGAAGCTCTTAAAACACTAAACATTAGTGGCATTGAGGACCTTTCTACTTGTGAATCTTATTTGAAAGAAAAAAATAACTAAAGCTCCTTTCGTCAGATAAACAGAGTGATCCACAAGTTTTTTGGATTTGATACATATGGATGTTTGTGGACTACTAAGGTTAGTGGGAGAGGTAGCTATTCTTAATTCATCACTTTTATTGATGACCACAGTCGTTATGGACAAGTGTATCCTACGAAGGACAAGTTTGAGGCCTTCAAAAAGTTCAAAGAGTATAAGAATGAAATAGAAAAGCAAAAGGGACTTAGTATTAAAGCCCTTAGATCAGACTGAGAGGAAGAATACTTAAGTGCCAAATTCTTGGAATATCTTACAAAGAATAGGATTCTCTCTTAATGGACTCCACCCGGCATACCTCAACTTAATAGAGTAGCCAAGCAGAGAAACTGTACCTTGTTAGACATGGTACGTTCCATGATGAGTATTTCTATTGTATCCATATCCTTTTAGGGATACATCTTAGAAACAGCTACGAAGTTACTAAATGTAGTACCTTTAAAGTCAGTTCTAAAATCAACATATGAGATATGACAAGACAAAGCAAATTGTCTAAAAGTTTGGGGATCTCTTTTCTACATGAGACTAATAGTGGGGGATAAATTAGATAGTAGATCCATTTGTGCAAGTTTTTGGGATACCCAAGAGAGTCTATGGGCTATTATTTCTATGATCTCTTAGAACAAAAGATGTTTGTCTTGAGGAATGCCTATTTTTTGAAAAAGGAATTTCTATTGGATAGAAAAGGTGTTATCATTGAACTTGATAAAGTTCAAGATGATTAAGAAATCCTACAAGTGGTGGAAATAATGGAATTGCAAAAACCTCGTACATAGCCTCGGAGAAGGTCAGACTAAATCAAGAAGTGATTCAAAAGGTTCAAAATTCTTCATGAGATGGGTCAATTGGATGATGATTCGAAAACCTATGAGGAAGCTATGTTAGACATAGATTCGGGATGTTGGCTTGATGCCATGAGATCCAAAATGGATTCCATATACTCAAACAAAGGTGGACTTTGGTAGATCCACCAAAAAGAATAGTTTTCATTGGTCGCAAGTGGATCTATAAGCAAAAGCTTGGGGAAGATGGAGAAATAGTAACTTTTAAGGCGCGACTAGTGGCAAATGGTTACACTTTAAGACCCGGTATCAATTTTGAGGAAACTTTTTCACCTATCGCTATGCCTAAGTCCATTGGGATCCTACTAGCCATAGTTGCATATTATGACTATGAGATATGCTAAATAGATATGAAAACCACTTTCCTCAATGGTGATATTGAAAAAGAAATTTATATGGAGCAACCATAAGGTTTTACATCCAAAGAGAGTGAGCAAAAGCTTTGTAAGCTCCAAAGGTCTATTTATGGACTCAAACAAGCATCCCAAAGTTGGAACATATATTTTGACAAAATGGTCAAATTCTTTGGCTTTGTCAAAAATGAGTATAAGCTATGTGTGTACAAAAATGCTAGTGGGAGTTTAGTACAATTTATTGTGCTTTATGTCAATGACATCAAGCTGTCAATCGTGGTGTCTTATTTGGAACGTTTCCAACTTACAACATCGCCACTGAGGTAAAATATGAATCCATAAGTGGACTTGAGATCTCTACATCATATTGGAAACTAGAATTTGAAAATCCTTCAAGTTTCAATTCTCCATTATCGTACACCAAAAATAAGTCCTTAGTTTTTCTTAAGTACTTAAGGATCATTTTTACTGCCATCCAATGATTCTCACTCGATTTGGATTGGAACGTACTCATAACACTTAGCGAGTGTGCCACATCCTATCTTGTACATTAAACCGCATACATTATGCTCCCTATTGCTGATGCATAGGGTATTTGGGATATTTTTCATTTATCCTCCTCAGTCTTAGGGGCCATAAACTTGGAGAGATGAATGCTATATCCCATAGGAAGAAACTCTCTCTTGAATTAGCATCTTGTCAATGCATGGGGTTTAGGAAAGTCCCAGAATCCTCTTCGATCTATCTCGATAGATACGTATTCCCAACACATAGAATGCTTATCACAAATCCTTCATGGAGAATTATGTAGATAACCATGCTTTAGTACACTCTAACATTCCTACCTTATTCCCAATGAAAAGGATGTTAATGACATAAAGCACAATAAACTGTACTAAACTCCCACTAGTCTTTTTGTACACACATAGCTCATACACATATTTTACAAAGCCAAATGATTTGACCATTTTTTCAAAACATATGTTCCAATTTTAGGATGCTTGTTTGAGTCCATAGATGGACCTTTGGAGCTTGTAAACCTTTTTCTCACTCCCTTTGGATGTAAAACCTTAAAGTTGCACCATATAAATTTCTTCTTCAATATCACCATTGAGGAAAGCAATTTTCACATCCATTTGTCATATCTCATAATTATAATATACAACTATGACTAGTAAGATCCGAATGGACTTAAGCATAGCGACCAGTGAAAAGGTTTACTCAAAATTGATACCGGATCTTTAAGTGTAACCTTTTGCCACTAGTCATGCCTTAAAAGTCATTATTCTCCATTTACCCCTAGCTTTTGCTTGTAGATCCACTTGCGAACAATAGGAACTATTTTTTTTTATAGATCTACCAAAGTGCATACTTTATTTGAGTACATGGAGTCCATTTCAAATCTCATGGCATCAAGCTAATGTCTTGAATCTATGTCTGACATAGCTTCCTCATAGGTCTTTGGATCCTCATTCGATTGACCCATCTCATGAAGGAATCCAAACCTTTCGGGATGCTTCTTGATCCGATCCAACCTTCTCAAAAATTGTGTACTATGTTTTTGCAATTCTATTATTTCCACCACTTGTGGGATTTCTTGATCGTCTTAAACTTCATCAAGCTCGATGATAATGCCTTTTCTATCCAATAGAATTTTTTTTTTCAAAAAATAGGTGTTCCTCGATACAAACACATTGTTGTGAGGGATCATAGAAATAAGAGCCTATAGACTCTTTTAGGTATCCCACAAACTTACACAAAGTGGATCTACTATCCAATTTATCTCCCATTGTACGGCTCACGTAGGCAGGAGATCCCCAAATCTTTAGATAGTGGTAAGAGAGTGTTTTGCCATGCCATATGTCATATGGGGTTTCTGGCACATAATTTGAAGGTACCACATTTAGCAACCTCCTAGCCTTTTCTAAGGCATATCCCTTAAAGGATATTGGTACATCAAAAAAACTCATCACGGAACATACCATGTCTAATAAGGTACGATTTCTTTTCTTGGCTACTTCATTAACTCGGGGTGTGCCGAGTGGAGTCCATTGTGGGAGAATCTCATTCTCTTTAAGATAATCTAAGAACTCAACACTTAAGTATTCTCCTACTTGATTTGATTGAAGGGCTTTAATATTAAGTCTTTTCTACTTTATTTTTATACCCTTTGAACTTTTCAAAGGCCTTAAACTTATAGTTCATAAGATACAAATGTGCATACCAACAATGGTCATCAAGTAAAAATGATGAAGTAAGAACAACCACCTCTCCCACTAACTCTAAGTGGTCCACAAACGTTCGTATGGATCAAATTCAAAAGACTTGTGGATCACTCCAATTGTATGACAAATGGAGCTTTGGTCATTTTTCCATTTAAACAAGATTCACAAGTGGGAAGGTCCTCAATGCTACTAACTCTTAGTGCTTTGAGAGCTTTCAACTAGCTCATCCTATTTTTAGAGATATGACCAAGTCTTGCATGCCAGAGAATGCCTTCTTCTTAGATATCTAGCTTCTTTTTATTCGTTTGAGCATGCATTAGAGGAATGGAAAAATCAAGCGTGTATAATCTATTAACTAATGTATCTTGTGCAATTAAGAAACCATTCCTCAATGCTTTCAACTTCCTATTTGATATTGAAAAATTAAATCCTTTATTATCTAAAACAAGAGTTGAAACAATGTTCTTAACAAGATTACATACATAGGAAATCGGATCAAGAACAATACAAGAATTTTCTAAGTCTATTGTTACTATGCCTTAGACCTTGACCGTAACTCTTGTTCCATTTCCAAAGCAGAAGATCATATCCCCTTCACGTAAACTTCTTCTTCTTTCCATCCCCTGTAAGGAATTATAGAGATGAAAACCATATGTGATATGAAATACCTATGAGGGAGAATTAGTCATCAAATGCACCTCAAAGAACAATATACCTTTCTCAAGAATCTAGGAAAGCTTTGTAGTTTCTTTTCCAATGATCTTTTTCACCATAATAGAAACAATTTGCATCGATTTTAGCCTTCTTCTTAACTCTCCTGCAACTCTTTTCGAGTTGCTTCCCTTTCAAAGAAAAACTCTTTTATCTCTTACCCCCTTTTCTAGGGTTCCTAGGATCCTTCAACTTGGAGAAGGATGCCAGCATACGAGGTTTTTCTTTTCTCATTGTTGCCTTCGAGGTTATTAACATCTTCACTAATTCATTAATTTAACTATTTACTTGGACATATTAAAGTTCACAACAAATTGGTCGAATGAGGGTGGCAACGATTAGAGGATCAAATCCACATAAAGATCATTATCTATGATCACGTCAAGTTGTCCAAGCTTTTTGATGAGTCCTATAATCTTTAGCTCATGATCATGGGCACTTGCCCATTCACTCATCCTTGTCCTAAAAAGCCCCTTAGACAAAATGAACCTTTTATTTCTTGCTTGAACACCATACAACTCTTGTAGGTATGTTTAGATCTTAGAAGCATGTTGTATGTGCTCATGAGTCTTTTGAAGCTCATTAGTTTAGATGCCAACATGAGGCATCTAACTTGTAAATCATCATCCACAAATTTTGTGAACACTTCACAAACCTCATCAGTTGCATTGTCACCCAAAGTGTTTGGTAGACTTTGATAGAAAACATATGTTCTTTTATCGAAGCCAAGAATTATCTTAAAGTTTCTCAACCAATCTTGGAAGTTAAGCCTGATGAGTTTATTGGCTTTCAAAATACTTGCGAGTGGATTTTTAGCCATTTATTTGTTGAAGATTTCAAAAAAAATCTACATGAGGCAAAAAAAAAGGAGAATTAACATGTGATTGAGTTTGATATTAAAATATGTTCATGGTCTTTCAAACATGTTTTTCTCCCACTATTTTATCAAATCCTTCACTCCCAAGAAAAATTTAGGAAATCACATTTCCTAGTGAGAATCAAGACCCCAATGACTTGCTAATGGACCCCGTGACTGAGTACCATCCATGAGCAATCGAAAGGGTAAGAAAATTTTGCTAATTGCATCTCATGTAACTCTTGATATATTTTGCCTCACTTTCATATAGACCCATGTGATCTTGCGCCATCTATACTACTAAGTATTAAGTTAAACCCACCAATAAACTTTATCTTAAGATGGCCTCACGACATCTCCCGTGATCGAGTGCCAATGCGTAAGGGTTCCCAAGTCAAAGGTGATCTCACGCTAAGTGTATGCTTATAGCTTTTCTCCAAAGTGTGACCCCAGTGATCGAGTGCCATCACATAAATTTGGTAGCATCATCATAGCATACACTATTTGTGAAAGGCTTGGATTAATTAAAACTCTTTTAATTTGTGTCCATTTTGACTTAATATTGAAAATACTTAGACATTCTAAGTGGAGGTTTTTGCTTGCAAAGATCTCATTACTTTATCTTCTTATTTAGGTTCTCTATATTCTAATTATGCATCTCATACATCAATAGGATATAGAAAGCATAAATAAGTAAATAGCTTAGCATGCTAATAGGGTGGGATGACCATGGGTGCCATGGGTACATCACTTTAGTTGATTTTAAGCAGGTTGAATTAAACTAAACTATTATATGAGTGTATCCTATACATTCATGGGTCTTCAATTGGCTTCCATGCCTCCATAGAACTCCTTACTCCATGCGACATTTACATAATTAAATGACCAACAAATAAATCCTGGATTAATTAATTCCATCAATTAAATGAATATCTCATAAACAAATAATTGAACGAAACATAACACTAATGCCATTAATATGAGATCAACTTTAACCAATTTTCAAAAGCATTGAAATATGTCAAACATAATTTTAAGGCGTAGCACAACACTTGTGCAACCAATGTGTGTAGTGCAAAAACTTGTTGAGCATTAAAGGGGTTGAGAAAACAACTCAAAGCTCACCAATTACACCTAAAAATAAACTACTTGGCTGCCCTTGGCACATGGCTAAGCAGCCCGTACGCACAGTGTGCGTATGCTGCTTGGTCAGTGCCCTGGGAGTTGCTAGTAGGCCCAGCTTTTGGTGTTCAAGGTTTGCTAAGTATGTTCTCCACTCAACTTTTATGCATCAACAATTTTAGCACATGTTCTCAACATCATAACACATATTTCAGATCAATTTCTAGATTTAAAACACCTTTTAGAACTAGAAATAAAAGTGCTCAAACAAGCTATCAAAATTGGAAAAAGTAAGAATCAAATTCTTCAAGTAATCTCTAACATAAATCCAATCAAATTGGATCCAAAATAGACCAAAACTTTTTCAGTCATCAGCCAACATGCTATATCAACATATAACATCAATTAATGCCAAAACACTTTTCAACATTAATCACTATGAATTACAACATACCAACTACATGAATAAACACTTTAATCACATAATAGCATGCTTTTAATTCTTCAATTAAGAAGCCACATACAAATCAACCAAATTCCCAAATCCATCAATTTAATCAAGAATATGGTGATAAAGATCAATCCATCACGTGAATCAACCAGCCAAGGAAAATCCAAATCTAAGCATGATTTGGGCTTCGATACCACTTGAAAGCGAGATAAGCACGAGGATCAATAATCAAAACTTTAAAACATAAAATAACTAGTGCCTACAAGCATTACAGGGATCTAATCATGCCTTGGATTAAAATTTAGATAGAGGATTATCTTGATAAGCAAATCCAGAAGAAACAAGTGAATACTTCACTAGTTCCAGATTTTATTTGCTTACAGTGCAGCGAAAGGATTGCAACGATCACCCAACCAAACTGCCCCCAAAAATTTTGGAAACACCTTTGGGAATCTCTCATAAAAAATTTAGATCAATTAGCCATCTAGGTTGTCCTAGAGAAAATCTAAAAGTCAAACCTCACGCAGAGAGCCAAAAATAGAGCAAAGCACATGTCTTGCCTCTATTGAAATAGCCATACACCAATGAGATTTCCTTAATTTTCTAATTCTTAAGTTTGAATAGAACTAGAGAATTAGCAATGGAGGAGGTAGAAAATAGGTAGGAAGAGGAAGAAAAAGCTAAGCCTTCAACTCATGAAAAGCTAGCTTGCATAAAGGGTTATTTTTGGAGGGAAAAATGAAGAATCTAATTCTTTACACCTTCGGCACGCCTTTTTTCTCTCTCTGACTGTATACATCACTATATCTATATATAGATATGGATTTATGTGATGCTAAGGTGGCATCACACATTCCATGAAGGGGGGCAGCAGCCAAGATTGCTTAGGTGGCAAAGGGATTCCAAATTTCATTTAAATTTCATTTACATCTTAGTTACAGTTGGAATCTCATTTCAATTAATTAAGATGCCATCTCAAATATCATTTGAATCTTCCCTCCAAAAATGCATTCCACCTAATTAATCAAATTAAACTCTTTAATTTAATGAATTATGCTTTGACTTAACTCTTTAAGTCAAACTAACTTAACTCTTAAAGTTTAATTGTTAACTTAACTCTTCAAGTTAACTTAATCGATTGATGGTCATGTTGATACCAAATAATTAACTCCTTAATTATTAGTCTAATTTAACATTTTAAATTAGTTGATTAATTTAACACTTAAATCAATCAAGCTAAAATTGGCCTTCAAACTTGGTACCAAAATTCAGTCCATTAGGATAGAGAGATCCTTTTTCTAACTCATTAGAAAATTCTCCCCATCAATTAGGAAGCTAATTAGATTTTATGTGTGGCCTAATAAGTTTTACCGTTCATTAGACATGGGCTCATAATACCTTGTGACCTTTGAATATTTCATATTCATTCTAGTTTAAAACTCCTTTTAAACTAGTTGACTCAATTCAATTAATCTCATCAATTGAAGAGTACCCAATCTCCACGGTCGATGTCTAACCTTAAGCCTATGGAGCCCAACTAATTGGATAGAATGAACATTTTGGAGAACCATCATCACTCTACGCATCCATGCAAATATGGTTCTTTCATCTCTTATCTCGCGAAAGAGACCTAGGGTAAGATATTTGTCAGCTCCCTATTAGCCTTGATACTATATCTCTAGTCTCAATGTTCAAATGCATTTGTGTGACTTCACCTTTAGAAAATGCCTTTTCCAAATTGTTATATACCAAATTATGCAAAGATTTCTTGGAATCGATCATTACAGAACACATAGGAGATGTACTCACCCTTTATAATAGCAAGGAGTCAGATTCCATCTTGGATCTTACAAACCTCTATGCCAAGTAGCTCATACCCAATCTCAACCTAAAAGACTTGCTAAGTGGTCAAGGATGAGTCAAAGCATGAGGACTGAACATAAGGTTACCATGGATCCTCAGGTCAAAGGACTAATAATATGCACAAGTGTAAGCAGAAGAACTAGCTACTATTGACTTACCACTTCGGCTAACTAGTGGATTCTCTGGTAGGTCTTTACTACCTTATTTTCTAACGAGCACCCATTAACATGCACTTGTATCTCATATAGTTGCTTATGGAATAGAGCAATCTCCAACCCTTGGATTTATGTATTGTTAGTGCAAGTCTATTTAGTATTTAGAAGCCTCGTCTCATAAGATCTTATGAGTTGCAAGTTTTAAGATCATGGCTGTGTGAGACTTATTCCATGGTCACCAAACTAAGTCCTGTAGACTAAGATGATCTAAGGGCTTTATCCAAATACAAGTGAAGTATAATAAAGCATAAGATGAAGGTGGCCATATGAAGAATATCATTTAATCAAGATTATTTTACAAGATAATAGTTCGCATAAGGCCAATTTCATTGGCTTGTAGGGAACTATTCTAATAGAAATAAGTCTCACACGATCGTGATCTTAAATCTCTCAAGTCATGGTATCTTTTGGGATGGGGCATCTAAGATCTGGATAGGCTTGCACTAATGATGCATAAGTCTAAGGATTGGAAATTGCTCCATTTTATGAGCTATTATATGAGATACATGTGATTATTAGAGAAACAAACACTGAAGACCCACCAGAGAATCTATTAGATAGCTGAAGTGGCAAGTCGGTAGTAGCTAGTTCTCTTGTTTACGCTAGTGCATATTATTAGTCCTCTAACATGAGGATCCATGGTAACCTTATGTCCAATCCTCATACTTTGACTTATCTTTGTCCACTTAGTGGGTCTTTTAGGTTGAGTTGGGTATATGCTACTTGGTATGGAGGTTTGTGAGATCCAAGATGGAATCTGACTCTTTGCTATTGTGAAGGACGAGTACATCTCCTGTATGTTCTATAATGATCAATTCTTGGAAATCCTTGTGCAAGGTGGTGTGACAATTTACAAAAAGAGTTTTCCAAAGATGAGGTGACACAAACAGAATAGAACATAGAGAATAGAGATATTGTATTGAAGCTATTGGGGAGTTGACAAATATCTTACCCTAGGCATCTTTTGAGAGATAGAAAATTAAAAGGCCATATTTGCATAGCATGCGTAGAGTAATGATAGTTCTCTAGAATATTCATTTCGGCCAATTAGTTAGGCTCCATGGGCTTGAGGTTGGACATTGACTATAGAGAATGGATACTCTTCAATTAATGAGATTAATTGAATTGAGTCCACTAGTTTAAAAGGAGTTTAAACTAGAATGAATATTAGATATTCAAAAATCACAAGGTGTTGTGAGCCTATTTTCAATGAATGGTAGAACCTATTAGATCACACACAAAATCCAATTAGCTTCTTAATTGATGGAGAGAATTTTCTAAAGAGTTAGAAAAGGATCTCTCCTAATTGACTAATTTTTGGCACCAAGTTTGAAGGTCAATTTTGGCTTGATTGATTTAAATATTGAATTAATAAACTAATTTAAGAGTTAAATTGGATCAATAAATAAGGAGTTAATTATTTAGTGCCAACATGACCATAAATTGGTCAAGTTAACTTAAAGAATTAAGTTAACAATTGAGCTTAACGAGTTAAGCTAGTTTGGCTTAAAGATTTAAGTCAAAAGGATAATTAATTAAATTAAAAAATTTAATTTGATTAATTGGAGGAATAAATTTTGGAGGGAAGACTCAAATAAAACTTGAGATAGTTTCTTAATTAATTTGAAATGAGATTTCATATGTAATTAAAATGCAAGTTAAATTCAAAAAAAATTTAGATTCCATTTTTGCCACCTAAGCACCCCACTTAGCCACCGCCCCTTCTTCATGGAATGTGTGATGCCACCTTGACATCACATAATTCCACATCTATATATAGATATAGATGAGGGCTCAACCAGAGAGAGAGAGATATATGTGCTTTACATGCGAATGATTAGATTCTTCATTTTCTTCCAAAAAAAAATCATTTGCAAGCTAGCATTTCATAATTTGAAAGCTTAGCTTCTTTTTTCTTCCTCATACCAATTTTTGATCTCATCTATTATTAATTCTCTAGTCCTATTCTGGCTTATGGACTAGAGAACTAGGAAGTCTCATTGGTGTGTGGACTTTTTCAACAGAAGCAAGACGTATGACTTGCTCTATTTCTAGAGATCTACCTGTGCAAGGTCCGACTTTGAAATTTTCTCTAGGACGTTCCAAATGGCCAATCGATCTTAATTTTTGACTGGAGGTTCTTTAAGATATGGGAAATCTCCAGTAATATTTCCAAAATATTTGAAGTGGATTTGGTACGGCAGTTGCTGCAATCCTTTTGCTATGCCATGAGCAAGCATATTCTGAAATCAATGAAGTGTGCACTTATTTTTACTCAAATTGTTTATCAAGGTAATCCTCTACCTAAATCTGAATCCAAGGCATGATTCGATCCTTATTTTTCTTTCAGGCACTAGTTATTTTATGTTTGGAAGTTTTGATTATTGATCCTAGTGCTCATCTTGCCTTCATCCATATCTCATATGGGATTGCTCATAGAATGGAGTAGCATTTAACCCTTGGATCATGTATCGTTAGTGCAAAGCTATCTGGATCTTAGATGTCCTATCTCATAAGATCCTATGACTTGAAAAATTTAAGTTTACAACCATGTAAGATTTATTCCGTGATCACCACCCAATGCATGACCAAGTCACATAATCTTATGTGATCTGAGGACTTCATCCAAATGCTAGTGAAGATAAAGATGGCCATATAATGAATATCATTCAATTAAAATTTTCTTACAATGAAATAGTTTACAAGGCTAATTTAATTGGCTTGCAGGGCATTTTTCCAACAAAAGAAATATCTGAAAGGAAAAGAGATTAAATTACATGAAATTGCAACCCTTCTTAAGCACTTGCAAGAGACGCCCTCAAAGAGCAAGAACAAGTCTCTATTCCATCAAAAAAGAAAATTTTAGCTAAAGCCTTTGATCGTTGATAGCAAATCTAGCTCCAATTTTCAGCCTTTTATTCAATGTTGGTTTGAGTCCCATTCAAGCAAAAAATGAGACAATTTTGTAACGCCACAAAACAAAACTTCTAGGTCGAGGATCAACTCTTAACTCCAACAAAATTTCAACAAAAAAGTTAGGCACCTAAAATAAGGTAAGCATTAAGTTCCACTTCCCATAATTTATAGCATAGAACCTTCAACCAGCTCAACAAAACTAAGAGAGTAAAAAGTGCACAATTTTGATACCTCATTCTAATAGGTTTCTAGCAATTAAACAAATTTTCAACAGGCCCTTGGTGTTGCTATTGATGACTCCTTTTAATAGATTTTCATCAAAATCAAAACAAGTTCCAGCACAATATTTGAGCTCTGGAAATGTAACCTTTAGCACCTTGATCAAAAATCTAGAAGCAATGCTATTAAGACCTACTCCCCACAATTTGTAATAATGAATTTGGGCCAATCCCAAGCTGTAATTAGCAACAAATCATCAAAATGAAATAGCAAAATCAACATTCAGTTTATCACAAACAAAGTTCTAACAGCCTCCAATTATTAACTATCTAATTCAATTGTTCTAGTATCATATTACTCTAGCTCTTGCTAATAAAACAACAGCAAAATTCTAAGTATCTAAAGCATTTTCAACAACAAAAAATGAGGACATTCATGTTAAAACCCTAAAATTATGAATAGTGAGATCAACAAAAAACAGAAAGTAGTAGCATTCTATTTGAGTTACTTGCTAATTGTATGCAAAGGAAATTAAATAATAGATATAAGGAAAATTGAGATTGATTACAAATATATACAATAGTTATACATTTTAAGTTAATCATACTGACATATAAGAATATCTCGAAAAGTTAATATGAAAAATTCTTATATCTAATCTAGCTAATGAGAACACATCCATAAATTTTGAAATAATAATGCAAAGATATGAAGAAACAACATATCAATGAAAGCATGAAAATAATATGGTCTTTACCTGCTCAATTTTCACATCTTCTGCTTTTCTCCAAATTCAGGGCCCCTACGTATCTTAAAGAACTCTAACAATCTCTGAGCCTGCAGCAACATGTGTAACGGTGTCAGAATAGACCTATAATGTTAAGAGACACACATACTTGCCCAACATATTGATATACGGAAAACATTACTTGTTCCCCTACCTTTTAATAGATTTCAAAGGCACTAACAACATCATGGCATTGCATCTCAAAAAAACTATTAAGCATAGAGGCCATTATTATTTCTAATGGGGAAATATGTAACTTATAATGAGAATGTATGAAAACTACTCCAAACTTTGTCAACCAAAATAAGTAGACTTCCCACATAAAGCCTCTCACTTTTTCCTACATGCTAAGATAGAAAATTATAGGAGTTGCTTTCCAAAAGGTTTACCTATATATAAGTTATTTGTAAACCTATATATATTGGGGTTACACATACAGAAAAATATACACATTGTAAATGTGTATATATAAAAAATAATATAACAGAGGAAAAGTTATGAGACTAAATATCCTACAATTTCTGATTTGACCTTTGTTGGATGGCCATTCCAGCACTAAAATGAACACAAAAACAAACTAACTTTGAGAACAATATAGACAACAAGATTCATGCCAATCTCATTGACCAAAGGCCATATAACAACTTGAGCTTATGACTTAAAATAGTGAATTGATTACTATTCAAATATAGTGAAAATATAAATGATAAAGAAAGTGATACCTTAGGGCAAGATTCAGTCTCCCATGCCATAGCTAAAACTGCATTAATAGACATTCTAAAATTTAGTACCATCAGAAGAGTGTCTCAATATATAGAATATATATTGAGATACACAACATTCTGACCTAAACACCTCTAGCAATAAGAACATAAGTGATGCCTACTTTTTTAGCACAATAAAGAACCTCCTGCAAACAATTAATGGCATATGAGCCATGTAAAATCAAAATTGTATTAAGTGAAGCTACTAATTTGATTAGTTGCCCTTTGTGCCTTATATATGAATTCCTATTTCGTTTAAAGTTTATATGTACTATGTAGTTCTATCATACTTTTTTATTTTATTTGGGGGCACAAGATGTGATTTTCATATTTATGTGAACTAAGTTTCAAAAAGGGTACTTTAGGAATTTCTAAGAGATTGAAACAACACTTGGTAATAGACTAATAGGTCCAAAGATTGATTCTTTTTGGGTCTAATAATTTATTACTTTTCTATATTAAAGAAACAATAAGTTGAGATATGTACTATACATCTACAAGTGATTTGTCTGAATGTTTAAGTCAAAGCTCAAATTGTGCATTAAGTTATAAAAGTTACTTTTTAGAAACAAAAGCATAATCAACATAAATTTTTAGCTACATGACATAAAATTCCTGCTCAAAATAAAAATAGCTTCTTTCCCACTCCCTAAATGTGTTTAATGGTTAGTCCATTTTCACGATCCATAATCTAGATTGTGCCTTCAATGACATAGCAACACGCAAAGAAATTAGAATAGAAAATCATAATACTCTAGAAGATCAAAATCATCAAGAACCAGGATTAAACATCAAAATTCAATCTTTCAAGCGTGATGGTGAGTTATAGAATGATTAGATAATTTTGCCAAGGCCAATTTAATAAGCCTATCTATAGATGAAAAAAAGCTTGATTCTTTGGGAATATTTTTGAACCAGTTAATATATTATCTTCTTTTGTTTCTGCACAATTAATTTCCTTGTTCTTTTACTAGACAGAATTAAAAAGATGAGCCAGGGTTATAGCAAATTGTAGGTACCAAAATTAACTTATTTCCATTTATACGAAGTAGAAAGATAATAATACAGAAACACAGTCTTTCCTTAGGAGTCAGTTTATTTCTCACATGTATGGAATAAATAATCTATCTACCAACACCCCAATTGAACAATAGAAAACAAGCCTAAAAACTTAAAAATTAGAATTATAGATAATTACAAATTAGATAGTATCTATTAAAAATTATAGTATTTCTATGAGAAAGCAAAGCAACCGACCAGTTTTGAGTAATAATACTTCCAATAGCAATCTAGTAGGCTCAGTTATGCCTTAAATTTCACCTTTGTCTTAGGCTCTTCTATGTATTTTGAACTTATACCTGTATCCATGATAGCAAATTGGATTGCAGCCCCAAATTTAGTCAAATGTGGAGTTGGAGTAAGGCAAATCAAATTCTTAGAGTACTATATGGAAATTATAGGAATCTAATCAAAATGTAAATGCATAAACAATTCCACTTAGATAAAGCATTCAACATAAAAATAAATTGCCAAATATATGAAATATTAAGATATTTTGCTATTTTGAACTTTTACCACCATAAAAGTACTATTAATATTAATGCAAATTCATCTCGTTTGGCACTTTGCCAGCCACTGAAAGATTTTCTCACCTTTGATTCCAAAATTGAGAAGACAAAAAATGGGGTATTGAAGTTGAAAAATCTAGTAAAACTCTTTTCCACCAAAATATGAAATTGGGCCCTCTTATTGTTGAACTCTTCCAAGAGATGGCGAAATGTCTCAAGTTAAAAGGCCCATTTTAGTAGAAATTTAAAGCCATACTAAAATACCCTTCAAGAGACCAAGGATCAACCGCACATAGCAGCAATGCTGAATTAAATTTTGTAGCCCCAATTCAAAATAGCCAATGGTCAAGTATGAATTATATCACATTTTTATTAGAAATTATAAGGGAAGTTGTCAATGGATTGAGTTCTCCTCAAAGCAAAATTTCAGCAAAATATTTCTCATGATCAGCTCATTTCTAGTTCCTAAATGTTTATTTAACAAATAATTAATCTACAGCGAAAGCCACTAATCATAGCAGAAGGCTAGCGATAACAAAGCAACTTACTTTTTGAAAATTAAATGTTAAAAGAAGCAGTAGATTACTGTACTTTCAAGTCCAAACAACACTCTTCAACAAACACACTAGCAAAACACCCACAGTAGTTTGAAGCCCAAAATAGGAAAACACCAGCAGCAAAATTCAAGCATAACAACGAGACAAAACTCACAAGGATTCTATCAAAACTCATAGGTTGTTCTGCATTAGCAAAAAACCTCAAACAGAACCTCATTAAGCTTTCCAAACCAATAAAAAAAACCATGTACTAGTTGCGAAATCCTTTGTAGCAAGAGCAAAATTCTGCATAAAATTCATTTCTATGCAAATAAAGTATCATACACTAAAACCATTTAACATGACGATAGCCCAAACTTCATAGCTAATACTCATGTAAAACCTATAATAGTAGTCTAAGAAAAATCTAGTCCGCAAAAAAATATTTAGCAGTATCAAACTTGAAAGATAGAACCTAAACTTAGAGAATAATGAAATGTGCAGTAGCAACAAAATGAAATACATAGAAGAGTGATTTCTCTAGGCATCCACATGAAAAAAAGCAGAAACCAACCCTTCGACATCAAAAATGTCTCCAGCCAGACCAAACTATCTATTTATCGAGACAACTCTAGAATCATCATAAAACATACACAATCAAAATGCAAACTCCATAGGAAAAGGACCAGAACCCAGGGACAAGTTAATCAGACTGGTGCCCTATACCTCTAAGCCTTTTCGATCTTCTACGTTATCGAGCATAAGAAGAATATACTTCTAGTTGAGAAAAAGGAACTAAAAACCCATCATGAGGTTAAGTGACTCAAAGAATTTAACAATTGACTGATATTCAAGAATCGAAAAGAAAATTTGCTGATTAGGGAAAATTGGAAGGAGTTCAAAAACTCAAAAATTTCACTATTGGAGAAGAAATTATAGTTTAACCATTGATAATGACACGTTCATGCACTAGGACTAGCAAAATTGAAGACAACATATTGATTAAAAGATACACAGGAGAGGGGGTTTATACGGTGACCTAAATAGGAATCACAAAAAGATGAATATGCAGGCAAAGGTGGGGGAAAGGAGATAGGCATCTGCGTAGCAGCAAATGTGGGTTGAGAAAGAAAAGAAGATGGGTCAAACGTTTTGGGGGTTATGGAGAGAAACAGACAGAGGGTTAGGGAAACGCTGAGAGTGCGATCAAGAGAGGGGGATTGGGTAAGAGAAAAGAGGTGAAGAAGATTGCATGGTTTAGCTAAAGCTCAGTCGACTATTGAAAGCAGTGGCGAGAAAGTGTGAAGAGGAAGTTGGGGAATATTACGCAAAAAACCTAATAAAACTCATTTGCATAATCATTACCATTTCACTTATCATCAATTAGATTATTTTAGCATTTTAGCTCGAAACATATACCCTCCAAAAATTTTGTCACCCAAATCCAATTTTGTAAACGTAATCACTGTATAAGCGCAAAAATTGGAGAATTTGGGAAAATGGTGATTGGAATGTCACTTAAATTTCTAGCATTCACTCTATTTTTACCTTTGGATGAAGCACCTATGACTTGAAATTGAATCGGAACAACAACAATTCCATGCAATATTGACATGAGTACTTGAATTTTTAGCTATTCTTAGATGGATTTCTTCAATGGATTGGAGCACAACAACTGTGGAGAAGAGAGAAATCAAATGAAAGTATCTTAAAGTGTGGGAAAATCAGATAAGAGAAATTAAAGGTGCAATTCTTATGGCATGGCTTTTAGAGGTAGAATAGATAGAAGTTAAGCGTGGGAAAAATCTAGAATGATTTTTACTATTATTCTTTTATTTTGAAATAAATATAAAATAAAGAAAAATCAATAATTACTACATTCCTAGTTTGGAGTGTCCATTCAACAAAATTGATTTGAGAATTGCTCCTTTGTTTTAAGATAGTTCAATTTATTTTTGAAATCATGAATAATCCTACTTTTACTTTAATTTAAAATTTTGTTTTAATTATCAAAATATTTCTCAAAAAAGAAATAATTTTTTATTGAGTTGAAAATTTTATTTATTACTATTAGAATGTTTCTCCCTAGTATTAACTAAATTATTGATATGTCCCAAAAATAATCAAACTAGCCTGTCAATTGCTACTTTTACATTGAATTTTAGATGAGACAAGTTATATATTTTATTTTTAATATTATCAAAATTAAATGAATTAAATATTTATAGAATGGTTTCCAACCTCCAAAAATAAACAAATATAGACTGACTTCTATTCGATAAGCTGGTAATTTAAATTAGTTTGGAGTTTCAAATTAAGAGGGTGTTTGGATAAACTTATTTAAAACATCTTATAATCTTCCACATCTTATAAGATGTTTTTTGGAGCTTATAAAATGTTAGATCTAATTTTCAAAATAAGTTGTTGAATTGTTTGGATAAAATAAGATCTTAGAGATTACAAGACATTAATAATGGCAATTTTGTAATTAAATTGGTTAAAACAAAGTAGCTTGTTAAAATCTTAAAAATAAAACAAGGTCTCTTTACGTCTTTTAAAAGAGCATATAAGCTCCCAACATCTTATTTTAGGATCTTATATGCTCTCTTTTTAAAAAAAGAAAATTGCCAAATACTTTTTATCAACTTATAAGCTCTTTAACATTTTATAAGATATTTTGAGGGGCTTATAAGTGAAGGCAAGTGTAGCACTATGATCCAATAATCAAAACTTTAAAAACTGAAAATAACTAGACTATACATCTCACCAAGGATTTAAACATGCCATTAATTTAGATTTGGTTAGAAGAATACCTTGATTTTCAGAAAATTAAAGGAAGGTGGAAGAAGATCTCAACTCCTTGAATCTGTCTTCCAGTGCCACAGTAGAATCCAATCAACTTTTAACCAGGCAAATTATACTTTTTTGAGTGAAACTTGTACCAAAAGATTCCCAACTCCTTGATGCATCTTTCATCCAAAAATTAGCTCAAGTAAAACTTGAAACAACCTCCAAACGTCAGTGCAAAGTTAGTGCTAGAAACTGGACCTCACAGCAGTAGCTCGGTTTGGATGCAACTTTTGCCCAATCCAAACTCCTCCAAAAATTCTGAAAATTTGAAAACACGTTATAAACTCTTTAATAAAGTTACTATAAAAAATCCAGCTCAAAAAAATCCAAAGGGAAGCTCCTAGAAAAACTCGTCAAAGTCACTGCCCTAACACTGGATCTCCAAAGGCCGGCCATCCAATTGTCTTGCCTCTAATGTTATGATCCAAAAAACAATGCTAGATACTATTCTCCTCAATATTAGCTGGAGAATAATGAAGAGAATTGCAAAGATGAAGGCTTGATTTGGAGATAGGAGAAGAAGAGAAGTGACGCTTCAACACATGAGGCAACACTTAGAAAATTGGAGAGAAAATGTGAGAAAATCTAATTCTTCACACAAGTTGCAAGCGGCTGCCCTTATCTCTCTCTATATCTATAAATAGAGTGAGGATGGTGTGATGCTAAGGTGGCATCAGACCTTCCTCAAGGAGTGGCACCAGCTAGCTTGCTTAGTTGGCAAATTTGAATTTTTCCTCCAAAAAAGATTCTTCTCATTAATTAAATTAGACACTTTAATTTAATTAATTAATTTTTAACTTAACTCTTAAGCAAATTAGCTTGACTCTTTAAGCTTATCTTAGATAACTTAACTCTTTAAACTAACTTGACCAATTAATGGCCATGTGGCACCAAATAATTAACTCTTTAATTATTGATCTAATCTAGTTCTTTAAATTATTTGATCAATTTAACAAATAAATTGATCAAGCCAGAATGACCTCAATTTCGCCAACCTCCAAAATCGGTCAAGTGAGCAATTTTCTAACTCTTAGAAAATTCTCCTTCATTAAGTAGAAAATGCAATTGGCTTTTGTTTGTAACTCATTAGGTTTTACTATTCGTTGGACATGGGCACACAACTCTTGTGACTTTTTGAATATAAAATATTCATTTTAGTTTAAACTCCTTTAAACTAATTGACTCAATTCAATTAGTCTCCATTAATTAAAGAGTACCCAATCTCAATGATCGATGTCTTACCTTAGGGCTATGGAGCCCAATTAATTGGCTGAAATGAATATCTTTTGAGAACTATTCTAGCTCTATGCGTACTATACAAATATGGTCTCTCAGTCTCTCAGCTCCCCAGTAGCCTCGATTCATACTTCTATTCCTAATATTTTATTCCAATTTATGACCTTATCTTTGGGAAACTCCTTTTCTAAATTGTCATACTACATTGCGCAAGGGATCCTTGGAATCAATCATTATAAAATACATATGAGATGCACTTATCCTTCACAACAATGAGAAGTTGGAACTAATCTTGAATCTCATAAATCTCCATGTGTAAGCAACTCATACCCAATCTCCACCCTAACAGCATACTATGTGGCCAAGGAAGAGCTAAAGTATGAGGACCTAAACATAAGGTTATCATGGATCCTAAGGTCAAAGGACTAATTATATGCACTAACATAAATTGAAAAACTTGCTACTATTGACTTACCACTTTAGCTATCTAGTGGATTCTTCGAGTGGGCCTTCAATACCTTGTTCTCTAACAAGCACCCATTAACATACACTCATACTCCTATGGTTGCTCATGGAATGGAGCAATATTTAACTCTTGGATTTATGTATCATTAGTGCCAGTCTATCCGAATCTTAGATGCCTCATTTCATAAGATTCTATGACTTAGGATATTTAAGATCTCAATTGTGTGAGACTTATCCATGATTACCACCCAGTGCATGACTAAGTCTCATGGTCTTGTGTGATCTAGGGGCTTCAACCAAATAACAGTGAAGTAATTTAGAGCATAAGATGGAGATGATCATATAATGAATATCATTTAATCAAGATTACATCACAATGAAATATTTTACATGCTAATCTAATTAGCTTGCAGAGCAATATTCTAACAATCTACTATTTCCCTAAAGCCAATTCCCTGTAGTCTTGATGCCCATCTTCTCAAGATGTCCTTCAAGGATCATTTGTGTTTAGGGGTTTAGAGAGTGGTTTTGCTATAATCACTTCCGAGGTAACTGTTTCCACTCAGTTATCGCCTCTATCAATTAATATCACATATCAAGTGATAATATTTTTATTATGTTTGGATCACTAATGAGATCTTAGCACAAGTCCTACATTATCTTCGAAAGACAATTACAGACTCATGCATGCTAAGCACTCTATCCAACTCTAGGATAAAGTTTTTATCCAAACACTTTCCTTTACAGTTTCTAAAACCTCAAATCATTTACCTCAGTGGTATTCTTGACTATGGTATCTTGTTTGGAACTTTCCCAACTCACTATGCTGCCATTGAGATAAAATATAAATTCAGAAGTAGATTTTAGGTCATCTACATTGGAATGGAAACTAGAATCAAAATATTGCTTAAGTTTCAGTTCCCCATTCCTGTATACCAAAAATAAGTCCTTCTCAAGTACCAAAGGATTATGTTAATGGCCATTTATGACATTCATTAGGATTGGATTTGAAAAAACTCATAACATATAGAGTGTGTGCCAAATCTAGTTTTGTACATTCAGTGGCATATGCTTTTTATTTTGGATGCATAAGGTATGTGAGACATTATTTATCTCTCATCATCAGTTTTAGGGGCCAGAGACTTGGAGAGATGAATGTCATGTCTCATAAGGAGGAATCTACTTTTGAATTCTTCTATACTAAATCTCTTTAGTATCTTGTCAATATATGGGGCTTAAGAAAACCTTAGCATCCTCCCCAATCTATCTTTATAGATATGTATTCCCAATAAGTAGGATTCTTCTCCCAAAACCTTCAGTGAGAATTGTGTAGATAACCTTGCTTTAGTACACTCTAACATTTTTCTCTCATACTTACTGAGAAGAATGTTTCAACATAAAGCAAGATAAACTATATATTACTCCTACTAGCCTTTTTATATACAAAAGGTTCATATACATTTTTGACAAAGCCAAATGATTTGACTCTCTAGTCAAAACATATGTTCCAAGTTCAGGACGCTTGTTTAAGTCCAAAAAAGGATATCCCAAGTTTAAAAACCTTTTTCTCACTTCTTTTTGTGTAAAACCTTATGGTTGCTCCATATAGATTTTTTTTTTCAATATTTCCATTAAGGAAAGTGATTTTCACATCTATTTACCATATCTCATAGTCATAATATGTGGTTATGGCAAGTAAAATTTGAATAAACTTAGGAATTATGATAGGTGCAAAGGTTTCCTCAAAATTAATACTAGGTTTTTTATTGTATCCTTTTGCCATTAGTCGTGCCTTAAAGGTTATTACCACCCCAATGTTTCTTGGATTTCACTTATAGATCTACTTGCAACAAACGGGAACAATTCCCTCTGGTAGATCTACCAAAGTCTACACTTTGCTAGAGTACATAGAATCTATTTTAAATTTCTTGATGTTAAGTTAATATCCGAAGTCTATGTCTAACTTAGCTTCTTCGTAGGTCTTCAAATCGCTATCCAATTGGGTCGTCTCAAGAAAGAATCCAAACTCTTTAGGTTGTTTCTTAATTTGGTCTGACCTTGTTAGAGGTTGTGTGTAAGGCTCTTTTGATATTTATTTATTTCACAGCTTGTGGGATTCGATGATCATCTTGAACTTTATCAAGTTCAACAACAATGCCATTTCTATCTAATAAAAATTTCTTTTCCAAAAGGGTGGCATTCCCCGAAACAAACACCTTTTATTCCAAGGGATCATAGAAGTAATAATCTAAAAACTCTCTTGAGTATCCCACAAACTTGCACAAAGTGGATCTACTATCCAACTTGTGTCCTACTAACCGTCTCACGTAGGCAGGAGACCCCTAAACTTGTAAATAGTAAGAGGTGCTTTGCCATGCCACATCTATGTTTGATATTTGGCGTCAACTTAAAGGTACTACACTTAGTAACTTCTTCGCTATCTCTAGGGTATATCCTCAATAAGATATAGACATATCAAAAAAGCTTATCATGGAACATACCATATCTAATAATATATGATTTCTCATCTTGGCTATTCCATTATGTTGGGATGTGTCGAGTGGAATCCACTAAGAGAGAATTCCATTCTCCATTACATAATCCAAAATTTTGGTACTTAAATATTCTCCTCTCCGATCCGATTGAAGAGTTCTAATACTAAGTCTCTTTCACACTAACTCTTAATGGGCAACTTATATCCATATAAATCAAATCCAAAGGATGAGTGGTGGGCTCCAATTATCTCACAAAATGATCCTTGGTCATTTTTCCTTTTAAACAAGATTCACAAGTAGGATGGTCCTCAATGCCACTAACATTTTGCACTTTAAGAGCTTCTAACTTGTTCATCATATTTTTAGAGATATGTCCAAGTCTTGCATGCCATAGGATGGTGTCTTCTTAGTTATCTAAATTTCTTACTTTGTTGAAAGTGCATTAGTGATAGTTGAGAATCCAATATGTACAACCCTTTGTTGAGTGTACCATAAGCAACTAAAGAACCCATGCTTTAATGCCTTTAATCTCCCATTTCACATAGAAGGATCAAATCCTTTGCTATCTAAAATGGAAATTGAAATATAGTTCTCAACAATATATGATACATGATAACAAGGGTTCAATATAATTATGGAGTTCCTTAAGTCTAACTTATTATACGCCTTTGGCTTGGGTGGGCTGCAACTCTAGCTCCTTTGCCATGATGGTGATCATATCTCAATCACTTAGTTTTATTTTTCTTTCTATTCTTTGTAACATCATACAAAGATAAGAACCACATAAATTATCATATATCCATGAGGAAGAATTTATCCTTAAAGGCACTTCAATAAAGTACATACCTTTCTCAAGGGTTGCAAAGTATTCTTTACATTACTAATTCCAATGGCCTGTGTTGCCAAAGTAGAAATAAGTAATATCAACTATTTCCTTTATAATCTTTTTGATTCCACTAGATGCCTTCATTGATTGATTTTCTTTAGAGGAAGAACTTTTTTTTTCCTTTTACCTCCCTTTCTAGCACCCATAGGGCCTATAGATTTGGAAGAAAGAAACAAGTGTCAAAAGTTTACCCTTGTTATGGTAGTCTCCTTATAGATTAATAGTTTGATTAATAAAACTCGACAAGGATGTGAAGATCAAATCCTCATAGAGATCAATATCCATCAGTACGTCCAAGTTGAAACATTTCTCAAGCCTAATCATCTTTAAAACATAGTCCAGTACACATGAATTCATATCCATCCTAGCTTGAAAAAATCTCTTTTAACAATATGAATCTCTCATACCTTGTTTTACAACTCTTGCAAACTTAAACCAAGGTATAATTCATGTGTCCTTATGACTTTTGAAGTTTGTAGATTCCATCTTAAGACTATGGGATATGACGATCCTTAACCCAACTTGTGAATATTTCATGTCTCTAGATCTACATTAATCCTAAAGGGATAGCGAGCACCATGATATAAGACCTGTATCTATTTCTCAAAATCTAGAATGATGTTGAGGTTAAGTCAATCATGGAAGTTTGGCCTGGTTAGTTTATTGGTTTCTAAAATAATGATAAATGGTTTAGCCATCCTTGAGATTTCACAAATCATCAAAGGTGAAAAAGAGAATATAAGCATATGATTGAATATTGATATTGAAAACACGTTTATGGTCTTTCAAGCATATTTTTCTCCCACTATTTTATGAAATCGTTCACCCTCTAGAAGAATTTTGGAAATCTCATTTTCTAGTGAGAATCAAGATCTAGAAAACTTGCAAGCAGACCCTTGTGACCAAATGCCATCCACAAGCAATCGAAGGGTAAGCAATTTTTGCTAATTGTATCTCATGTAACTCTTAATGTATTTTACCTCGCTTTTCATATAGACCCACGCGACCGTGCACCATCTATACTACTAAGTGCTAAGTTAGACCTACCAATCATACTTCAATTCAAGATGGCCTCATATCATCCCCTGTGATCGAGTGCTAATGCATGGGCAGTCTTAAATCAAAGGTGCATCACATGCTAAGTATATGCTCACTACTTTCCTTCTAAGTGTGACCCCCATGATCAAGTGCCAACACATAAAATCAGTGGTACTGTCATGGCATACACTACTAGTTAAAGGCATAGATTAATTCAAACTCTTTTAATTTGTATCCATTTTAACTTAATATTGGAAAGCACTAAGGCTTTCTAAGTAAAGGGTTTCTAGTTGCAAAGATCTCATCATTTTATCTTCTTATTTAGGTTCTCAATATCCTAACCATGCGTCTCATACATCATAGGATATGGAAAGCATAAACAGGTAAATGCACCTAGTATGCTCCTAGCATGAGATAACCACGAGCCTTAACTAAGTGGTACACCTAGAGCCTTAACTAAGTAAGCACAACTATTATGCATCTCATTTTTGTACTAATTGAAGATTAACTTTAACAAGATTTTAAAATCAATCAAAGATGTCAAACATAATTTTGAGAACTTGCACAACACTTGTACACCTATCTAGCATGATAAATCAATTTTGGTCACTTAAGGAACAAAAAAATATGCTCAAAACTCATTGCAATGTAAATTGGTTGCTGTTGCTTGGGTGTACACATGGCTAGGTGGCAAGTGTGCCTGCTACCCTACCTATGTGTTGCTATGCTGTGGCAACACCCCTATTTAGGGGTGGGACCAAGTCAAGACATTTTTAGTTGAACTTCTGCACACCAATAATTTTAGGACACTTCCTAAACATCAAATCACACATAATAGATGAAATTCTAGATTCAAAACACCTTTTAAAAATGGAATTTCAAGTGCTCAAACATGCTTCAAAAATCAAGTTTATGTAAGAATCACATTTTACAAAAATCTCCAATTAAATCCAATCCAACTGGATTCAAAAATGACCAAAACACATGAAGACCAAATATAACATGCTATATCAACATATAACATCAACTAATGAAAAACAACATTCAACAATAGAAGCAATGAGTTAAAACATACTAATCATATGAATTTGCAATTAAAACACATATTAGCATGCTTTTAATTCATCAATCAAGGAGCTACACACAACATCATCCACACACTCCAATCCATCATATGAATCAAGAATTTGGTGATTTTTATCAATTCATCGCATGAACCAATCAATCCAAAATCCAAATCAAAGCATAAATTATGCTCTGATACAACTTGAAGGCAAGTGTAGCACTGGGATCCAATAATCAAAACTTTAAAAACTAAAAATAATTGGGCCACATATGTCACCAAGGATCTAAAAATTTCTTTGATTCATATTTGGTTAGAAGAATACCTTGATTTTTAGAAAATCAAAGGAAGATGAAAGAAGATCTCAACTCCTTGAATCTGTCATCCAGCACTACAGCAGAATCCGATCTACCTTTGACTAGGGAAATGAACTCCAATTTGAGTGAAACATGTACCAAAGGATCACCAAATCCTTGATTCATCTTCCATCCAAAAATTAGCTCAATATGAAATTGGAAAGACCTCCAAAGGTCGTTGCAAAATTTCTGCCAGAAACTGGATCTCACAGCAGCAACTCGATTTGGATGCAGCTTTCACCTGATCCAAACTCCTCCAAAAATTCTGAAAATTTTCAAGAATGTTATCAACGTTTTTATGAAGCTACTGTAACAATATGGCTCAAAAATGTAAAGGGAATCTCCTGGAAAAATTCACCAAAATAGCAGCCCTGACAGTGGATCTCCAAAGGCTAGCAATCCAATTGTCTTGCCTCTAATGTTATGATTCACACTCCAATGCGAGATCATATTCTGCTCAATATTAGTTGGAGAATAATGAAGAAAATTGCATAGGTGAAGGCTTGGTTTGTAGGTAGAAGAAGAAGAGAAGTCAAGCTTCAACATATGAGGCAATACTTTGAAAATTGGAGGGAAAAATGTGATAGAATCAAATTCTTCACACAAGTTGCAATAGGCTACCCCTATCTCCCTTTATATCTATATATAGAGTGAGGATGGTTTGCTAGTAGCACACCTTCCTCAAGGGGTGGCGCCATCTAGCTTGCTTAGTTGGCAAATTTGAATTTTCCCTTCAAAAAGGGATTCTTCTCATTAATTAAATTAAACACTTTAATTTAATTAACTAACCTTTGATTTAACTCTTAAGCCAATTAGCTTGAGTCTTTAATGTTTTCGTAGGTAACTTAACTCTTTAAGCTAACTTGACCAATTAATGGACTTGCGGAACCAAATAATTAACTTCCCAATTATTGGTCTAATTTAACTCGTTAAATTATTTGATTAATTTAACAATTTAATTGATCAAGCCAAATTGACCTCAATTTTGCCAACCTCTAATATTATTGGTATAGTGTCTGCAAGCCAATGAGATTGGCCTTGTAAACTATTTCCTAGTATAAACAATCTTGATTGAATGATATTCTTAATATGACCATCTTCATCTTATGCTTTGTTTTCGTTTACTTGCATTTGGATAAAGCCCTTAGATCACCTAAGACTATGGAACTTGGCTAGTGACCATGGAATAAGTCTCACACACTTGTTATCTTAAATCTTTCAAGTCATAGAATTTTCAGAGATAGGGCATCAAAAATCCGAATAGACGTGCACTAATGATATATAAATTCAAGGGTTGAAGATTGTTCCATTCCATTAGCAACTGTATGAAATATGAGTGCATGTTGTGGGTGTTTGTTAGAGAATAAGGCACTGAAGACCCATCAGAGAATCCACTAGATAGCCATAGTGGCAAGTCAGTAGTGTCTAATTCTCCTACTTACGCTAGTGCATATTATTAGTCTTCTAACCTAAAGATCAATGGCAACCTTATGTTTGGCCCATATGCTTTGACTATTTCTTGACTACCTAGCAGGTCTTTCGAGTTGAGATTGGGAATGAACTACTTGGCATGGAGGTTCGTGAGATTCAAGATAGAATCCGACTCCTTGCTATTGTGAAGGAAAAGTGTATCTCTTATATGTTCTATAATGTGCATCTCTCATTTGACTCCAAGAAATCCTTGTCTAATGTGGTGTGGCAATTTAGAAAAGGATTTTTCCAAAGGTAAGGTCACACAACAAAGATCAAACATTGAGAATAAAGATACAGTATCGAGGATATTAGAGATCCGAAAAATATCTTACACTAGGTTTCTTTCGGAAGAAATAAGATAGAAAGACCGTATTTGCATGGTACGTATAGAGTGATGATGGTCCTCCAAAATATTCATTTCAGCCAATTAGTTGGGCTCTATGGGCTTAAGGTTGGGCATCGACTATGGAGTTGGGTACTCTTGAATTAATGAGATTAATTTAATTGAGTTAACTAGTTTAAAAGAAGTTTTAAACTATAATGAATATAAGATATTCAAAAGTCACAAGGACTAGTAAGCCAATGTCCAATGAATGGTAGAACTTATTCAGTCACACACAAAATCCAATTGGCTTCTTAATTAATGGAGAATATTTTCTAAGTGTTAGAAAAGGATTTCTCCTAGTGGACTAATTTTTAGGTACCAAGTCTGAAGGTCAATTTTGGCTTAATTAATTTAAATGTTAAATTACTCAACTAATTTAAGGAGTTAAATTAGACCAATAATTAAGGAGTTAATTATTTGGTGCCAACATGACCATCAATTGGTCGAGTTAACTTAAAGAGTCAAGTTAACAAAATTAAGCTTAAGGAGTTAAGCTAGTTTGACTTAAAAAGTTAAGTTAAAGGATAATTAATAAAATTAAAAACTTTAATTTAATTAATTGAGAAGAATGAATTTTGTATGGAAAATTCAAATAAGATTTGAACTGGCATTTTAATTAATTTGAAATGAGATTCTAAATATAATTAAAATGCAAATGAAATTCAAATAAGATTTGGATTTATATTTGCCACCTCAGCAACCCCACTTGGCTGCCCCCTCTCCCCTCATGCATTGTGTGATGCCAACTTGGCATCAGACATTTTCAGTGTCTATATATAGATATAGAGAAAGGAGGTCATGCATATCACATTTGGTGTGACGAATTAGATTCTTACCTCTTTCCCACCAAAACCTTTTGCAAGTGAGCATTCATGTGTTGAAAGTGTTGCTTTCTTTTTCTTCTCCTTCCCTACCAAAAATCGGCCTCCACCATTGTTGAATCTCTAGTCTTACTCCACCATCTGATAGATTAGAGATTTAGAAAGATCTCATTGGTGTGTGGAACAATATAATAGAGGCACAATATTTGGCTTGCTTATTTCTGGATTTCCACTTGCACAGAGTTTGATTTGGTGAATTTCTCCTGGGAGTTTTAAATGGCCTTTTAACCTGAAATTTTAAATGAAAGTTAATCAATGTTTTGTGAAGCTCCATCTATTTTTTCGGAAATGTTGGAAAAGATTTGTTGGGGAGATCGTTGCACTCTTCCATTTGTGCCAGTTGTAAGCAATTTCTGGACTAGTGAAGTGTTTATTTGCTACTTCTTGGATTTTGGTTTTCAAGGTAATGCTTTTATCAAACATGATTCCCTATCATGATTAGATCTTTGTTTTCTTATAGGCCCTAGTTAATTTCATGTTTTGAAGTTTTGATATTAGATCCTAATGCCTTACTTGCTTTCAAGTGGTATTGGAACCTAAATCATGCTTAGATTTGGATTTTATTTGGTTGATTGATTCATGTGATGGATTAATATAGATCACTAAATTCTCAATTCAACTAATGGATTGGAGTATTTGGTTGATTTGTCTGTGGCTCCTTGGTTGATGAATTCAAAGCATGCTATTATGTGATTTAAGTGTTAGTTCATGTAGTTAGTATATTTTAATTCATAATGATTATTGTTGAATGCTGATTTGTCATTAATTGATGTTATATGATAATATAGCATTTTGCATTATAGCTGAAAGAGTTTTGGTCATTTTTGGATCCAATTGGATTAGAGTTTACTTGGAGGTTCATAGATAATTTGATCCTCACTTAGACTTGATTTTTTTAAGTATGTTTGAGCACTTTAATTTTCAATTTTAAAATATGTTTTAGATCTGGATATTAGTCCATAACGTGTGATTTAATATTTAGAATATGTTCTAAAATTTTTGGTGCACAATAGTTGAGCTAAAAATGGCTTGACTAGCCTTTGACCCTAAAACAAGGGTTGCTGGCCAATTTTGAGCAAGCTGCTAGGGTAGTAGTCAAGAACCACTGCCTAGTGGCATACCTAGCTCGGCTAGCAGTGCCTGGTTAGGAGTTGGGCAGGTTTTGAGCCATTGTTTTGGCTCCTTAAGTGGCTAAAAATGATGTTAAATCATATGTTATAGATGCACAAGTGTTGTGCGAGTCCTCAAAATAATGTTTGGCATTTTTGTTGCTTCTCAAAACTTGTCAAAGTTAATCTCCAACTTGTGGCATAAATGTTATGCTTGGTTCAATTATTTGTTTATGAGATAAGCATTTAATTGTTAGAATTAATAGTTAATTCTAGATTTATTTATTGTTCATTTAATTATTGAATGAATGATGAATGAATAGGGATGATTATGAGCATTTAATATTAATTTTATTTATTTTGAGTTGTTGAAATGGGTTGTATTAACTAGGGCTTGCATGCCTCTTGTTCTATCTTGTAAAATTTATGAGTAAAACCACTAGGAGTAAAGTTTTCTTTCTCTTATAAAAGTTGTAAGGTGCAAAAAGAATCCAAGGAGGCTTGAAGACCCATGACCTATGAATGTATGAGAAACAATTATGTAATAGTTTGGTTTAATCAACCCACTTAAATTCAACCAAAGTAATGCACATATTGCTCTAAGTGCATTACTTGGTTAGGCTCATGGTCATCCCACCCTAGGGCCATGTGAAGGGTATTTACTAATTTACGCTTTTCATATCTTATCGATGTATGAGATACATGATTAGAATATAGAAAACCTAAATAAGAAGATAAAAAAAATGATGAGATCTTTGCAAGCAAAAATCTTCCACTTAGAATGTCTAAGTATTTTCAAATATTAAGTCAAAATGGATTCAAATTAAAAGAGTTTTAATTAATCATAGCCTTTCGCCAATAGTGTATGCCATAATAATGCTACTAATTTTGTGTGATGGCACTTAGTCATGGGGGTCTCACCTAGGAAAAAAGTTGTGAGCATACATTTGGTATTACATGCACTCTTGACTTGGGAACCCTCACATATTGGCACTCAATCATGGTAAATGTCATGAGGCCGTCTTGAGAAAAGTTTAATTGGTAGGTTTGACTTCACATTTAGTAATATAGATGGTGTATAGTCATGCGGTTTTCTATGAAAAGTGAGGGAAAGTATATCAGAAGTTGCATGAGATGCAATTAGCAAAAATTGGTTACCTTTCGATTGCTTGTGGATGACAGTTGGTCATGGGGGTCTATTGGCAAGTAATTAGGGTCTTGATTCTTACTAGGAAATACGATTTCCCAAATTCTTCTTGGGGGGTGAAAGATTTGATAAAATATGAGAGAAAAACATGTTTGAAAGGCTATAAACATGTTTTTAATATCAAATTCAATCACATGCTCATATTCTCTTTTTCTCATTTGACGATTTGTGAAATCTCAAGATTGGTAAAATTCCAGTTAACGTTATTTTGAAAACTAATAAACCAATTGGGCCAAACTTTCACGATTAACTTAACCTCAAAAATTGTTTGAGATTCTTAAAGGTAAATAAAGGTCCTCTATCATGGTACTCTTAATCCCCTTGGGATTAATGTAGATCTAGAGACATGTGAAAAGTTCATGAATTAAGCTTATGATCATCCAATTCCTTAGTCTCATGATGGCATCTACAAACTTTAAAAGTTTCAAGGACACATGAATTGTACCTTGGTTAAAGTATACAAAGAGTTGTAAAGCAAGTAAGGTATGAGAAGTCCATGTTGTCAAAGGAGATTTTTTCAAGCTAAGATGGATGTGAAGTCATGTGTTATCAACTACGGTCTTAAGATGATTAGGCTTGGAGAAGTTTCTTTTTACTTAGACGTAATGATGGACAATGATCTCCATGAGGATTTGATCCTCATATCCTTGCCAAGTTTTATTTATCAAAGTGTTGATCTCAAAGGAGACTATCATGACAAAGCCTAACCTTTGATACTTGTTTCCTCTTCCAAGTTTATAGGCCCTAAGGGTGCTAGAAAGGGAAGTAAAAGGAAGAAATATTTTTCCCCGAAGGGAGAACAATTATTAAAGGTATCCAGAGGAGTCAAGAAAATAATAGAGAAAATAGTCAGTGTTATTTGTTTCTACTTTGGCAAAATAGGCCATTGGAAGCTATTTGCAAAAGTTACCTTGCAATCCTTAAGAAGGGTATATACTTTATTGAAGTGTATTTTAGGATAAATTCTTCCTCATGGATATATACAATCATATGTGATTTTTTATCTTTGTAAGTTGTTATGAAGAATAGAAAGAAGAATAAAATTAAGTGATGTAGATATGATCAAAGCCAAAGGCGTATAATAAGTTAGACTTAGAGAATTCCATACTTGTAATGGACCTTTGTCATAAAGTACCATACATTGTTGAGAACATTATTTCAATACCCATTTTAGATAGTGAAGGATTTGATCCTTCTACATCAAATGAGAGATTGAAAGAATTAAAGAATGAGTTTTTTAGTTGCTTGCAGTACAATTAACAAAGAACTGTACATATTGGATTCATAACCATCACTAATGAAGGCAAGATAGGCATTGGGATCTTTAATCAAAACTTCAAAACATAAAGTAACTAGTGTATAGATGCAAAAAAGGATCAAGTCATGCTTTGGATTTATATTTAGATAGAGGATTACCTCGATAAGCAAATTCAAGAAAAAACAAGTGAACACTTCACTGATTCCAGAATCTGCCTGCTCTTGGCATAGTGAAAGGATTGCAATGATTTCCCTACCAAATCTTCTCCAAATATTCTGAAAAAATTACTAGCGATAGCCAACACCTTGATGAACCTACATTCAAAAATTCAGATTGATTGACCATCTAGAACATCCTAAAGAAAATTGTAAAGTCAAACGCTGTGCAAGTAGATCTCCAAAAACTGAGCAAGCCTCACATCTTACCTCCATTGAAAACGCCCACACACCAATGAGACTTCATAGTTCTCTAGTCTAGGTTTTCAACTCATGAAATGTTAGCTTGCAATTGATTTTTTTTAAGGAAAATGAAGAATCGAATTCTTCACACCTAAAGTACATGTATCTTTTTTTCTCTGGCCAAGCCCTCATCGATATCTATATATAGATTTTGAATTGCATGATGCCAACGTGGCATCACACATTCCATTAAAGAGGGGATGGCCAAGTGGGGTGTTTAAGTGGCAAAAATGGAATCTAAATTTTATTTGAATTTAACTTGCACTTTAATTACATTTGGAATCTCATTTCAAAATAATTAAGATGGCATCTCAAATGTCAATTAAGTCTTCCCTACAAAACTCATTCCTCCTAATTAATCAAATTAAACTCTTTAATTTAATTAATTATCCTTTTAACTTAACTCTTTAAGTTAAACTAACTTAACTCTTTAAGCTCAATTATTAACTTAACTCTTTAAGTTAACTTGACTAATTGATGGTCTTGTTGGTACCAAATAATTAACTCTTTAATTATTGATCGAATTTAACTCTTAAATTAGTTGATTAATTTAACACTTAAATCAATTAAGCCAAAATTGACCTTCAAACCTAGCACCAAAATTCGGTCCATTAGGAGAGATCCTTTTCTAATTCCTTGGAAAATTCTCTCCATCAATTAGAAAGCTAATTGAATTTTGTATATGACCCAAAAGGTTCTACCATTCATTGAACATGGACTCACAACTTCTTGTGACTTTTAAATATCTTATATTCATTCTAGTTTAAAACTCCTATTAAACTAGTCGACTTAATTTAATTAATTTCATTAATTGAAGAGTACCCAAACTCCATGGTTAATGTCTAACCTCAAGCCCATAGAGCCTAACTAAATGGTCAAAATGAATATTTTGGAGAACCATCACGCGTGCCCTGCAAATATGGTCTTTTTGTCTCCTATCTCTTGAAAGAGACTTAGGGCAAGATATTTGTTGGCTCCTTAATAGTCTTGATACTACGTCTCTATTCTCAATGTTCAATTCTATTTATGTTACCTTACCTTTGGAAAACTCCTTTTCCAAGTTGTCACACCACTTTCCGCAAAGATTTCTAGGAATCAATTATTATAGAACACATAGAAGATGAACTCACCTTTCACAATAGCGAAGAGTTAGATTCCATCTTAGATCTCACAAACCTCTATACCAAGTAGCTCATACCTAACCTCAACCTAAAAGACCTACTAAGTGGTCAAGGATGACTCAAAGTATGAGGACTAGACACAAGGTTACCATAGATCCTCAAGTTAAAGGATTAAGAATATGCACTAGCGTAAGTAAGAGAACTAGCTACTACCGACTTGCCACTTTGGCTATCTAGTGGATTTTTTTATAGGTTTTCAGTACTTTGTTCTCTAACAAGCACCTACTAACATACACCTATTTCTCATATAGTTTCCCATGGAATAGAGCAATCTCCAACCATTAGATTTATACATTATTAGTGCAAGCCTATTTGAATCTTAGATACCCTATCTCATAAAATCTTATGACTTGGAAGATTTAAGATCACGACTATGTGAGACTTGTTTCATGGTCCTCCAACCAAGTCTCGTAGTCTTTGGTGATCTAAGGGTTTCATTCAAATGCAAGTGAAATATAATAAAGCATAAGATAAAGGTGGCCATATAGTGAATATCATTCAATCAAGATTGTTTTACAAGCTAATAGTTTATACAATGCCAATCTCATTGGCTTGTAGGGCACTATTCGAACAATCTCCCATTTGACCTAAAGCTAATGTCCTATGGCCTTAAAACCCATCTTCTCAAGATGTCCTTCAAAGACCTTTTGCGATAGGGATTTTGTCAGTAGATCTACTATGTTCTCTTCTAAAGCAACTCTCTCCACTTGAATATTGCCTTTATCAATGATCTCCTAGATTAAATGATATTGCCTCAATATGTACTTGGATCATTGATGAGATCTTTGCTCTTTAGCTTGCGTTATCACTTTATTGTTGTCACATAAAACAACAAATGGCTCAGCAGTGCCATGCACTACATTCAACTCTTAAATGAAGTTTTTCATCTAAACATCTTTCTTTGTAGCTTTCGAAGCTACAATTATTCTGCCTCTGTGGTCAAGTCGGCCATAGTAACTTGCTTAGAACTTGTTTAACTTACCATGCTGATATTGAGGTAAAATGTGAATCTAGAAATAGATTTGTGGTCATCTATATTAGATTGGAAACTAGAATTCAAAAACCCTTCAAGTTTTAATTCTCTATTGTCGTTCACTAAAAATAAGTCCTTAGTTATTCTTAAGTACTTAAGGATTATTTTTATAGCCATCCAGTGACTTTCATCATGGTTGGATTAGAACTTACTCATAACACTTAGCGAGTGTGCCACATCTAGTCTAGTACATAGAACATCATACATTATGCTCATTATTGTCGAGACTAGGGTATTTGGGACATTCTTCATTTCTCCTTCTTAGTCCTAGGGGCCATAGACTTGGAGAGACGAATGTTGTGCCCCATAGGAAAAAATCCTCTGTTGGATTCTTCCATATTAAATCTCTTTAGTATCTTGTCAATGCACAGGGTTTGGGAAAGCCCCAACATCCTCCTTAATCTATCTCAATAGATATGTATTCTCAATACGTAGGATGCTTCTCTTAAATTCTTCGTACACAATTATGTAGATAACTATACTTTAGTGTACTCTAACATTCCTACCTCATTCCCAATAAGAAGGATGTCATCGACATAAAGCACAACAAACTGTACTAAACTCCCACTAGTCTTCTTATAGACACGGGGTTCATACACATTTTTGACAAAGCCAAACAATTTGATTATTTTGTTAAAATGTATATTCCAATTTCAGGATGCTTGTTTGACTTCATAAATGGACCTTTAGGGCTTGCAAACCTTTTGCTCACTCTCCTTGAATGTAAAACCTTGTTGTTGCTCTATATAAATTTCTTTTTCAATGTCACCATTAAGGAAAGTAGTTTTCACATCCATTTGCCATATCTCATTATCATAATGCGCAACTATGGTTAGTATAATTCGAATGAACTTAGGCATAGCAATCGGTGAAAAGGTTTCCTCAAAATTGATACTGGGTCTTTGAGTGTAAAGTTTTGCTACTAATCATGCCTTAAAAGTCACTACTTCTCTATCTACCCTAGGCTTTTGCTTATAGATCCACTTGCAACCACAGGAACTATTTCTTTTGGTAGATCTACCAAAGTCCATATTTTTGTTTGAGTACATGGAATCCATTTCAGATCTCATGGCATTAAGTTAATATCCCGAATTTATGTCCAACATTCGATTGACCCATCTCATGAAGAAATTCGAACCTTTCGGGTTACTTCTTGATTTGGTCCTACTTTCTCAAAGGTTGTGTACTAAGTTTTTGCAATTCTATTATTTACATCGCTTGTGAGATTTCTTGATCGTCTTAAACTTTATCAAGCTAAATGATAACGCCTTTTCTATCCAATAGAAATTTCTTTTCCAAAAAGTGGGCATTTCTCGAGATAAACACCTTTTGTTCTGAGGGATCATAGAAATAATAGCCCATGGACTCTCTTGGGTATGACACAAACTTGTACAAAATAGATCTACTCTCCAATTAAACCCCACTATTCATCTCATGTAGGCGAGAGATCCCCAAACCTTTAGATAGTAGTAAGAGGGTGCTTTGCTATGTCATAGCTCATATGATGTTTTTGGCACCAACTTTGAAGGTATTACATTTAGTAGCCTTAATCATTTCTAAGATGTATTGAGTATATTAGAAAAATGCATCATGGAACGTACCATGTCCAATAAGGTACAGTTTCTCCTCTTGGCTACTCTATTAAGTTAGGGTGTGCCAAGTGGATTCCATTGAGAGATAATCTCATTCTCCTTAAGATAATTCAAGATTCGGCATTTAAGTAGTCTCCCCATTAATCCGATTAAAGGGCTTTAATACTAAGTTCTTTCTGCTTTTCTACTACATTCTTATATTCTTTGAACTTTTCAAAGGCCTCGAACTTGTACTTCATAAGATACATATGTCCGTACCAACTATGATCATCAGTAAAAGTGATGAAGTAAGAATAACTACTTCTCTCATTAACCCTTAGTGATCTACAAATGTCCATATGGATAAAATCTAAAAGATTTGTGGATCACTCTATTTGTCCTACAAAGGGAGCTTTGGTCATTTTTCCCTTCAAACAAGATTCACAAGTAGGAAGGTCCTCAATGCCACCAATTTTTAGTGCTTTGAGAGCTTCCAGCTTGCTCATCCTATTTTTAGAGATATGGCCAAGTCTTGCATGCCACAAAATGGAATTTTCTTGGATATCTTATTTCCTCTTATTTGTTTGAGCATGCATTAAATGAGTGGAAAAATTAAATATGTATAATCTATTAACCAATGTACCTTGTGCAATTAAGGAACCATTCCTCAATGCTTTCAATTTCCTATTTGATATTAAAAAATCAAATCCTTTATTATCCAAAATAGGAATTGAAATAATGTTCTTAACAAGATTAGGTACATAGTAAATTGGATCAAGAACAATACAAGAATTTCCTAAGTCTAGTGTTATTACATCTTCGACTTCAGCCACAACTTTTGCTCCATTTCCAAGATAGAGGATCATATCCCTTTCACATAGACTCCTTCTTCTTTCCATCCCCTATAAAGAATTAGAGAGGTGAGAACCACATATGGTATCAAATACCCATGAAAAAGAATGAATCGTCAAATGCACCTCAAAGAAATACATACCCTCTCAAAAGTAGCTAGGTAAGCTTTGCAGTTTCTTTTCCAATGACCCTTTAACATCACAATGGAAACAATTTGCATCAATTTTAGCCTTCTTCTTAACTATCCCAAAAATTTTCTCGGGTTTCTTCCCTTTTGAGAAAGAACTTTTCTTCCTCTTTCCTCCCTTTCTAGGGCTTCTAGGACCCTTTGACTTGGAGAAAGATGCCATCATAAGAGGTTTTTCTTTTCTCATCATTGCCTCTGCGGTCACTGACATTTTCACCAATTGTTGATTGTAAACATTTGCTTGGACACATTAAAGTTCACAACAAATTGGCTGAATGAGGGTGGCAACAATTAGAGGATCAAATCCATGTAAAGGTCATTATCCATGATTATGTCAAGTTGTCCAAGCTTTCTGATGAGTCCATTCATCTTTAACCGGTGGTTATGGACACTTGTCCCTTCACTTATCATTATCCTAAAGAGTTCCTTAGATAAAGTGAACATTTCGTATCTTGTTTGAATACCATACAACTTTTGTAGGTATGGGTAGATCTCAAAAGCATATTTCATGTGCTCATGAGTTTTTTAAAGCTTATTAGTCATAGATGCCAACATAAGGTTTCTAACTTGTAGATCATCATCCACAAATTTAGTGAACACTTCACAAACCTCATCGGTTGCATCATCACCCAAGGTTTCGGTGGACTTTGATCAAGAACATATGTCCTCTTATTGGAGTCAAGAATTACCTTAAAGTTTCTCAACCAATCTTGGAAGTTAGGCCTAGTGAGTTTATTGGTTTCCAAAATGCTTGCGAGTGGATTCTTAGCCATTTATTTGTTGAAGATTTCAAAAAAATCTACATGAGGCAAAAAAAAAAAATAAAGAGAATAAGCATGTGATTGAGTTTGATATTAAAAAACATGTTCATGGTCTTTCAAGCATGTTTTTCTCCTACTATTTTATCAAAATTTTCACCCCCAAAAATAATTTGGGAAATCATATTTTCTAGTAAGAATCAAGATCCCATGACTTGCTAATGGAACCCCATGATTGAGTGCCTTCCACGAGCAATTAAAGAGTAAGCAACTTTTGTTAATTACATCTCATGCAACTCTAGATATATTTTACCACACTTATTGTATAGACCCATGTGATCATGTGCCATCTATACTATTGTGCATTAAGTCAAACCTACCAATCAAAATTTGCCTTAAGATGACCCCACAACATCCCCCATGATCGAGCGCCAATGCGTGAGGGTTCCCAAGTCAAAGGCGCATCTCATGCTAAGTGTATGCTTACAGCTTTCCTCCTAAGTGTGAGCCCCATAACCGAGTGCCATTAGACAAAATCAATAGCATCATCATGGCACCCACTATTGGTGAAAGGCTTGGATTAATTAAAATTCTTTTAATTTGTATCCATTTTAACTTAATATTTGAAAATACTTAGACGTTCTAAGTGGAGGATTTTTGCTTGCAAAGATCTTATCATTTTCATCTTCTTATTTAGGTTCTCTATATTCTAATCATGTATCTCATACATCAATAGGATATGAAAAGCGTAAATAAATAAATAGCTTAGCATATGCTCCTAGGGTAGGATGGCCATGAGTTTAACCAAGTGATGCACTTAGAGCCATAAGTGCCTCATTTCAATTGATTTTAAGTAGGTTTAATTAAACTAAACTATTATATGAGTGCATCGTATACATTTATCAGTCCTTAAATGGCCTTCATGCCTTCATTAGACTTCTTGCTCCATGCAATATTTACATGAAATGAAAATCCTCACTCCTAGTGGTTCTACTCTGATAACTTTTACAAGATAAAACAAAAGACACATAAGCCCCATTTAATACAACCCATTTCAATAACTTTGAAACAAATAAAATTAATTTAAAAGGCTCATGATCATCCCCATTCTTTCACCATTCATTTAACAATTAAATGAATAATAAATAAATCTAGAATTAATAATTAATTCCAATAATTAAACGCTTATCTAATAAATAAATAATTGAACCAAGCATAACACTTATGCCATTAATTGAAGATCAACTTTAACTAATTTTCAAAAGCATTCAAATATGTCAAACATAATTTTGAGACATTGCACAACACTTGTGCAACTAATGTGTGTAATGTAAAAACCTGTTGAGCATTAAAGGAGTTAAAAAAATAACTCAAAGCTCACAAAATACCCCTAAAGTTGGATTACCTAGTAGCCCTTGGCACATGGTTGAGTAGTGTATGCGCACAGCGTGCGCATGCTGCCCAGCCAACACCCAGGAGGTTGCCAGTGGCCTCTATTTTTGGGGTTCATAGTTTGCCAAATGTGTTCTCCACTCAACTTTCATGCACCGACAATTTTGGCAGATGTTCTCAACATTATAACACACATTTTAGATTAATTTCTAGATTTAAAACACCTTTTAAAACTAAAAATTCAAGTGTTCAAAATATGCTTTCAAAAACTAGGAAAAGTAAGAATCAAATACTTCAAAATCTCTAATGAAATTCCAATCACATTGGATCCAAAATTGACCAAAATGATTTCAATCATAAATCAACATGCTATATCAACATATAACATCAATTAATGTTAAATCACCATTCAACATTAATCACTATAATTTAAAACATACTAACTACATGAATTAACACTTAAATCACATAACAACATGCTTTCAATTCAACAATCAAGGAGCCACATACAAATTAGCTAAATTCTCTAATCCATCAATTGAATCGCGAATATGGTGATGAAGATCAATCCATCACATAAATCAATCAACCAAACAAAATCTAAATCTAAGCATGATTTAAGCTTCGATACCACTTGAGGGCAAGATAGGCACTATGATCTATAATCAAAACTTCAAAACATAAAGTAAATAGTGCCTACATACAAAAAATGATCAAAGTATGCCTTAGATTTAGATTTAGATAAAGGATTACCTTGATAAGAAAATTCAAGAAGAAACAAGTGAAAATTTCACCGATTCTAGAATCTGTTTGCTTGTGGCACAACAAAAGGATTGCAACTATCACCTTACCAAAGAACCTCAAAATATTCTGGAAACATTACATGAGATATACAACACCTTTGAGAACCTCTACTAAAAAATTTAAATCAATTGTCCATCTGGAACGTCCTAGAGAAAATCATAATTTCAGACCTCATACAGGTAGATCTCCAGAAATTGAGCAAGCCACACGTCTCACCTCTATTGAAAAAGCCCACACACCAATGAGACTTCCTAGTTCTCTAGTTCGTAAGTTGGAATAGGACTAGAGAATTAATAATGGCAGAGACCAAAAATTAGTAGGATGAAGAAGAAAGAAGCTAAGCTTTCAACTCATGAAATGCTAGCTTGCAAATGGTTTTTTTTTTTAAGGAAATGAAGAATCTAATCCTTCACCCCTAAAGCACATGCATCTTTTTTTTTCTCTGGTCGAGCCCTTATCTATATCTATATATAAATGTGGAATTGTGTGATGCAAAGGTGGCATCACACATTCTATGAGGGGGGCAGCCAAGTAGGGTGCTTAGGTGGAAAAAAAAAGAATCCAAATTTCATTTGAATTTAACTTACATCTTAATTACATTTAGAATCTTATTTCAAGTTAATTAAGATGCCATCTCAAATCTCATTTGAGTCTTCCCTCCAAAATTCATTCCTTCTAATTAATCAAATTAAACTCTTTAATTTAATTAAGTATCCTTTTAACTTAACTATTTAAGTCAAACTAGTTTAATTCTTTAAGTTCAATTGTTAACTTAACTCTTTAAATTAACTTAAGCAATTGATGGTCATGTTGGCACTAAATAATTAATTCTTTAATTATGGTATGGCAAAGCACCCTCTTGACACTATCTAAAGGTTTAAAGATCTCTCGCCTGTGTGAGACAAATAGTGGGAGATATGTTGGATAATGGATCCTGTAAGTTTGTGGGATACCCAAGAGAATCTATGGGTTATTACTTCTATGATCCCTTGAAGCAAAAGGTGTCTGTTTCAAGGAATGCCACACTTTTGGAAAAGGATTTTCTATTAGATATAAAAGGCATTGTCATTGAATGTGGTGAAATTCAAAACGATCCATAAATCCCACAAATCGTAGCAAAGAGCCTCATACACAAACTATGAGAAGGTCGAACCAGATCAAGAAGCGACCTAAAAAGTTTGAACTTCTTCATGAGAAAGGTCAATCGGATAAAGACTTGAAGACCTATAAGGAAACTATGTTAGACATAAATTTGGGATATTGGCTTGAAGCAATGAGATCCAAAATGGACTTCATGTACTTAAACAAAGTATGGGACTTTGGTAAATCCACCAAAAAGAATAGTTCCCATTAGTTGCAAGTGGATCTATAAACAAAAGCTTGGGGTAGATGAAAAAGTGGTGACTTTTAAAACGCAACTAATGGCAAAAGGTTACACTCAAAGACCCGATATTAATTATGAGAAAACGTTATCACCAGTCGCTATGCCTAATTCCATATAGATTCTACTTATCATAGCTGCATATTATGACCATGAGATATGGCAAATGGATGTAAAAACTGCTTTTCTCAATGGTGACAATGAAGAAGAAATCTATATGGAGCAACCACAAGGTTTTACATTTAAAAGGAGTGAGCAAAATATTTGCAAACTGTAGAGATCCATTTATGGACTCTAATTAGTGTCCTAAACTTGGAACATACATTTTTGATATGATAGTTAACTTATTTGGTTTTGTCAAAAAGGTGTATAAACTTTGTGTGTACAAGAGGGCTAGTGAGAGTAATATACATTTTATTATGCTTTATGTAGATGGCATCTTTCTCGTTGGGAATGAAATAAGATTGTTAGAGTGTATTAAAGCATAGTTATCTACACAATTCTCCATAAAAGTTTTGGAAAAGCATCTTATGTATGGGGAATATGTATCTATAGAGATAGATTGCGAAGATGCTGAGGCTTTCCCAAATCCCTTATATTGAAAAAGATACTATAGAGTTTAGTATAAAAGAATTCAAGAGAGGATTCCTTCTTTTGGGATGTGATTTTCATCTCTCCAAGTTTATGGCCCCTTAGACTATAGACGAGAGACATAGAATGTCCCACACATATTATATGTCCACTACATAGAGCATAGTTGTATGCCATTCAATGTACAAGACTGGATGTGGCATACTCGCTAAGCGTTATGAGTAGGTTCCAATCCAATCCCGATGAGAGTCATTGGTTGGCCGTGAAAATATTCCTAAAGTACTTGAGAAAAACTATCAAATTTTTTTTAGTATACAGCAATGAAAAATTGAAACTTGCAGAGTTGTTAGATTTTAGTTTCTAATACAATGTAGATGACCTAATATCTACTTTTAGATACAAATTTTGACTTAATAGCAGCATGGTGAGCTGGAAGAGTTCCAACAAGACACCACAGCCTAGATATGCGTTATAGTTTTGTAAACCATAAAGAAATATGTTTGGATAAAAATTTCATCCAAGCGTTAGATGTAGTGCCTAGTGTACATGAGCCTACAATTATCTTTGGAAGATAATTTAGGACTTGAGCCAATATCTCATCAATGATCCAAACATATTAAATGCGTTATCATTTGATATATGATATCAATTGATAGAGGTGACAACTGAGTGGATAAAACTTGCCTAAGAAGAGAATATAGCAGAACCACTATATTAAACCCTAAAAGCTAAAGGTCTTTAGAGGAAATCTTATGAAGATAGATCTTAAGGCTACAGGGCATTAGTGTTAGGGCAAGTGGGAGATTGTTGGAATAGTACCTTACAAGCCAATGAGATTAGCCTTGTAAACTATTTCCTAGTATAAATAATCTTGATTGAATGATATTCTTAATATGACCATCTTCATCTTATGCTCTATTTCACTTTACTAGCAATTGGATAAAGTCATTAAACCACCTAATACTGTAGGACTTAGTTTGGTAACCATGGAATAAATCTCATATGATCATGATCTTAAATTTTTTAAGTCATAGGATCTTTAGAGATAAGGCATCTAAGACTCAGATAGACTTACACTAACAATACATAAATCTAAAGATTGAAGATTGCTCTATTCCATGAACAACTGTATGAGATATAGGTGCAAGTTAGTAGGTGCTTGTTGGCGAATAAGGCATTAAAGAGCCACAGGAGAATCCCCTAGATAGCTGTAGTGGCCAGTCGTGGTGGCTAGTTCTCTTGCTTACACTAGTGCATATTATTTACCCTCTGACTTGAGGGTCTGTGGTAATCTTATGTCCGATCCTCATGGTTTGACTCTTCATTGACTACTAGTGGCTCTTTCTGGTTAAGATTGAGTATGAGCTTCTTGGCATAAAAGTTTGTAAGATCCAAGATGGAATTTGACTCCTTACTATTGTGATGGGCAAGTACATCTCCTACATATTCTATAATGATTGATTCTAAAAGATCTTTGCACAAAGTAGTGTGATAATTTGGAAAAGAAGTTTTTCAAAGGTGAGGTAATATAATAGGGATTGAACATTGAGAATAGAGACATAGTATTGAAGCTATTAGGGAGCCGACAAATATCTTACCCTCGGCTTTTTTTGAGAGATATAAGACAGGATGACTGTATTTGTATGGTACACATAGAGCAATGATAATTCTCTAGAATATTCATTTCGACCAATTAGTTGGATTCCATGGAATTTGACTCCTTACTATTGTGATGGGCAAGTGTATCTCCTACGTGTTCTATAATGATCGATTCTAAGAAATCTTTACACAAGGTGGTGTGATAATTTGGAAAAAAAGTTTTTCAAAGGTAGGGTAATACAATAGGGATCGAACATTGAGAATAGAGACATTGCATCGAGGCTATTAGGGAGCTGACAAATATCTTACCCTCAGCCTCTTTTGAGAGATAGAAGATGGAATGATCGTATTTGCATGGTATGCATAGAGCAATGATGGTTCTCTAGAATATTCATTTCAACTAATTAGTTGGACTCCATGGGCTTGAGGTTGGACATCGACTATGGAAATTGGATACTTCTGAATTAATGAGATTAATTTAATTAAGTCGACTAGTTTAAAAAGCGTTTCAAACTAGAATGAATAGATATTCAAAAGTCACAAGGAGTTGTAAGCCCATGTCCAATGAATGGTAGAACTTATTAGGTCACACACAAAATTCAATTAGCTTCCTAATTGATGGAGAAAATTTTCTAAATGTCAGAAAAGGATTTCTCCTAGTGGACTGATTTTTAGATACCAAGTTTGAAGGTCAATTTTGGCTTGATTAATTTAAGTGTTAAATTAATAAGCTAATTTAAGGAGTTAAATTAGATCAATAATTGAGGAGTTAATTATTTGGTACCAACATGACCATCAATTGATTGAGTTAACTTAAAGAGTTAAGTTAACAAAATTAAGCTTAAGGAGTTAAGCTAGTTTGACTTAAAGAGTTAAGTCAAAGGATAATTAATTAAATTAAAAAGTTTAATTTAATTAATTAGGAAGAATGAATTTTGGAGGAAAACTTCAAATTATATTTGAATTAGTATCTTAAATAATTTGAAATGAGATTCCAAATGTAATTAAGATGCAAATGAAATTTCAATGAGATTTGAATTTACATTTGGCACCTTGGCAACCGCACTTAGGCGCCCCCCTCGTGCATAGTGTGATGCAAACTTGGCAACACACATTTCAACATATATATAGATATAGAGAAAGGAGGTCGTGCATATCACATTTGGTGTGAAGAATTAGATTCTTCCCTATTTCCCTCCAAAACCTTTTGTAAGCAAGCATTCATATGTTAAAAGCTTTGCTTTCTTCTTCTTCTTCCCTACCTAAAATTGGCCTCCAGCATTATTGAATATCTATTCTTACTCTAGCTTATAGACTAGAGATTTAGAAAGATCCCATTGGTGTGTGAATTATTACAATAGAAGCAAGACATTTGGCTTGCTTGTTTTTGGAGATCCACTTGCATAGAGTTCAGTTTGGTGAATTTCTCTAGGGAGTTCCAGGTGACTTTTTAATCTAAAATTTTAACTGAGAGTTCATCAAGGTGTTGTAAAGCTTTAGATAGTTTTAGGAATTTTTGGAGGAGATTTGATAGGGTGATCGTCGCACTTTTCCATCTGCGCTAGTTGCTGGCAATTTTTGGACTAGTGAAGTGTTCACTGGCTACTCCTTGGATTTTGCTTTTCAAGGTATTGCTCTCATCAAATATGAATTTTTAGCATGATTAGATCCTTGTTATGCTTATAAGCACTAGCTAATTTCATGTTGTGAAGTTTTGATATTAGATCCTAATGTCTTACTTGCCTTCAAATATTAGTCAAGTGAGCAATTTGTAACTCTTAGAAAATTCTCATTCAATTAGGAAATGGAATTGGCTTTTGTTTGTGACCCAATAAGTTTTACCATTCATTGGACATGGGCTCACAACTCTTGTAACTTTTGAATATCAAATATTCATTTTAGTTTAAAGTCTTTTAAATTAATCAACTTAATTCAATTAATCTCCATTAACTAAAGAGTGCTCAATCTCTATGGCTAATGTCCAACATCGAGTCCATGGAGCCTAACTAATTAGCTAAAATTAGTGCTTTTGGAGAACCATTTTAGCTCTACTCATACTATGTAAATATGGTCCTTTTGTCTCTTATCTCCAAAAAGAAGCCTAAGGCACGATATTGGTTAGCTCCCTAATAGCCTTGATTCTATGCTTATATTCCTAATGCTCGATTCTGATTTATGACCTCATCTTTAGACAAATCCTTTTCAAAATTGTCATACTACCTTATGCAAGGACTCCTTGAAATCAATCATTATAGAATATATATAAGAGATGCAGTTGCTCTTCATAATGACAAGGAGTTGAGTCCCATCTTAGATCTTACAAACCTCTATGTCTAAGTAGTTCCCACCCAATCTTTACCTGAACGACCCGCTATGTGGCCAAGGAAGATTTAAAGTATAAGGACCTAAACATAAGGTTACCATGGATCCTCAGGTCAAAGGACTAATTATATGCACTAGAGTAAGCTAGGGAACTTGCCACTTTGGCTATCTAGTGGATTCTCTGAGCAAGTAGCCTCTAATGCCTTGTTCTCTAACAAGCACCCAGTAACATGTACCCATATTTCTTATGATTTCTCATGGAACAGAGCAACATTCAACCTTTGGATTTATGCATCGTCAATGCAAGTCTATACAAACTTTAAATGCCCTGTGTCATAAAATTTTATGACTTAGGATATTTAATATCACAATTGTATATAACTTATTCCATGATCACTACTTAATGTGTAACCAAGTCATGTAGTCTTGTGTGATCTAAAGGCTTTAACCAAATGTCAATGAAGTAATTCAGAGCATAAGATAAAGATAACCATATAAAGAATATTATTCAATTAAGATTGTATCATAAGTGAAATAGTTTACATGCTAATCTAATTGGCTTGCGGGACATTATTCCAACAATATGCTCACCCAAACACCCTCTTAGTCTAGAACTTAAACACACATCCAACTCAATAAGAATTTTTATTCTCCACGAATAATAAGATTTTCCAAAATATTTTGGCAAACAACTTAAACTTAGTCTAGAAATAAATAGAAACTCTAAATTGTCTTCAAAATTTTCAATTTTTTTTCATTTACACTATTAATAATAAAATAAATTTAATTTACAAAATCAAGTAAATATAAATCTTAAAATAATTCAAAATTTAAAATCATATTCCATGTACTAGATGATCAATTTATTTAAAGTTAAATATCACCTAAATTTAATATGTAGTTTAAAATTGACACATGTTTTGAATCAATAAATAAAATGTTCTAGGCAATAACTTATTATTGCAAAAAAATATAAAAGTTTAGGTTAGAAGTTTATATTATGTAACTCTATATATAAGATATACCTATTTTAAGTAAATTGGATTTTGTTTGAAGTTCGTTTACAAATTAAGCTTCACTTTGTCTTTGTTCTAATTTAGGTGTGAAGCTTTAGATTGTTTCATTTCTATAGGTTACGTTTCTAGCAAAAACTTAATAAAACATAAAAATTAAAAACAATAAATATTGATAACACTCTTTTAGAAGAAAATAGCCTTGAAGTTGTTAGTTAAGTAAATGTTATATATACTAATATTCAATTTAAGAAAATGATTTTCTTTAATTGTTTCCAATAAAAATAAAAAATAAAAAGAGTGAGAACCATCAAGAGAAGCCCATATATATTCTTGTCTCAATGGCGTTAATTTTTTCTTTTCTGCCAAAATTTAGAGCAATTGATGTCGGAAAAAATTATTTAGAAGGACAACCTTTATTTCCCTATATTTTTTTTTTATGAAAGTGGGTTTTGACCCCACGTCAGTTAGGAAGGAGAGTTTCATGTTTAGCCTCTCAATTTTCTAATGGATGGACAGTTTGAACTCTTGTCAACTTGTGCCTGAATTTGCTCTAATATGGGATTGAACTTGAATTAATGTGGTGACTAGTGTAGTAATTGTTGTGCATGGTTTTTGTTGAAAATTCAACTCCAATGTGGGATTGAACCTAGGGTGCGTGTGGTGACTAGCGTGAATGATTTTTTTGTTGAAAATTTTGCTCCACTGTGGGATCGAACCTAAGGTCAATGTGTTACTAAACAATGGAAATATTATAAGAGAAGTTTGACTTTCTCATTTTACTTTTACTCAAATTTGGCTTCAAATTTATTTTTTTTACAAGAATTCATAGTCTAAAAATACATACTTTTTGTTTCAATTTTTTGAGATTTTCATTTAGGAGTTGTACTTTAACACAAAATTTGAAGTAAAATATTATTTAATCATTTAATAGATTATTTTTTTTATACTTAAATTGATTTTTTACAAAATCAATTTATCTCTTTAAACTCAATTTAAATATTTTTTTTACATTTTTTTAAGAACTAATTAGAAATAAGGCCCATTGGATTGATATGAGTAATTTTTTAGCAACTACATTAAATTGCTTGTTGTAAATTTTTTTTTTAGTGACCATAAAATGTTGGTTTCTATAAGTTTATCTTTAGCAACCAAAGTAATGGTTGTTAATCATCAAATTAAAAGATGTACAATAACCATTCAATATTTTGTTGTTAAATTGATTGCAACTAATGTTCATATTTAGCAACCATAAAAATTCTCACTAAATATTTCAATTTTAGTCGCTACACCACTAGCTAAGGTAAGTCAAATTATAGTGACCATTTACAGCTACCAAATATTGGTTAGTCACAAAAGTATTTATATAACTTGATTTTAGCAGCTAGATTACTGTGGAGACTAAAATTCTATATTTAATGATTTTATCATGGTCTCTAAGAATTTGGTCGCTAAAACTATTTTTTCTTTAAAATGTCATACTACCTTGTGCAAGGTTTCTTAGAATCAATTATTATAGAATATATAGGAGATGCACTTGCCCTTCACAACAATGAGGAGATGAACCCTATCATAGATCTCACAAACCTCCAATCTAAGTAGCTTGTACCCAATCTCAACTCAAATGGACTGCTATGTGGTCGGAGAAGAGTCAAAGTATGAGGACTTAAACACAAGGTTACTATAGATCCTCAAGTCAAAGGACTAATAATATGTATTAGCATAAGTTGGAGAACTTGTTACTACCAACTTACCACTCCAGCTATCTAGTAGATTCTTTGAGTAGGTCTTCAATAAACTTATTCTCTAATAAGCATCCACTAACATGCACCCATGTCTAACATGGACTACTCATGAAACAAAGTAATATCTAACTCCTTGAATTTATGTATTATTAGTGCAAGTCTATCTAAATCTTAGATTACTTGTCTCATACAATTTTATAACTTAGAATATTTAAAATCACAACCGTAGAGATTTATTTTATGATTATCACTAAGTGTGCAACCAAGTCCCATAGTCATGTGTGATTTAGGGGCTTCAACCAAATACCAATGAAGTAAAATAAGCATAATATAAAGATGGCCATTATATATATATGAATGATATTCAATCAAGATTGTATCACAAGTAAAATAGTTTACTTGCCAATCTAATTGGCTGTGGGGTACTATTCTAACACATTTTTCATTATCTATGGAGCTATTTAGGACTAGAATGGTTAAGGGTTCAAGTGTCCATGACCATGGCCTTAAGATGATCAGTCTCATTGAGAAAGCTACTCAATTGGATGTGGTTATGAACAATAAATTTTATATGGATATGATCCTATAATCTTTACTGAGTTTTTTTAACTAATTTGTTATGAACTTCAAGATGGCAAAGAAAGAGGTAACAATCAATGAGTTGGTCAATATGTTGGTGACCACCGAGATGACTATAAAGATAGATGTATCTTTAATGCTTACTTCACCCTATAAGTTTAAGGGCCCCAGGGGTGCTCGAATGAGAGGTAAGAGGAAAAAGAGTTCTTCCTCAAAGAGAAAGCAACTATTAAAACCCTTGGGTGGAGTTAAGAAAAAGAAAAAGGATAAAATGGATGCAACTTGTTTCTATTATGGAGAGAAAGGCCATCAGAAGAGAAATTTCTAATACCTTGCAACCCTTGGGAAGGGTATATACTTTATTGAAGTGCATTTAATTATAAATTATTCCTCATGGGCATTTGATACCGCTTGTGGTTTTCACCTTTGTAATTCGTTAAAAGGGATAGAAAGAAGAATGAGTCTAAATGATGGGGATTTGATCCTATATCTAGGTAATGGAGCAAAAGTTGTCGCCAAAGTCGAAGGTGCCATGAAGTTAGACTTAGGGAACTCCTTCCTTGTATTAGACCCTTGTTATTATGTACCTAATTTTATTAAAAATATCATTTCAATTCCCATTTCAGATAGCAAAGGGTTAGATTTTTCAATATCAAATAGGAAGTTGATTGTAGTAATGAAAGGTTTTTTAGTTGTTAATGGTACATTAAATAATAGATTATACATTTTGGATTCTCAACCATCACCAATGCATATTCAACATAGTAAGAGAAACTAGATAACCAAGAAATACCATTTTGCAACATGCTAGACTTGGACATAGTTCCAAGAATATGATGAACAAGTTAAAAGCCCTCAAAGCACTAAATGTTAGTGGCATGAAAGATCTTTCTACTTGTGAATCTTGTTTAAAAGAAAAAATGACCAAAGCCCCTTTTATAGGACAAATGGAGCAAACAACAAGTCTTTTAGATTTGATCCATACAGACATTTGTTGACCACTAAAAGTTAGTGCAAAAGATGGCTATTCATACTTCATTACCTTCATCAATGATTATACTCAATTTGAACTTGTGTATCTTATGAAGTATAAGTCCAAAGCTTTTAAAAAGTTCAAAGAGTATGGGAATGAAGTTAAAAAGAAACAAGGACTAAGTAATAAAGCTCTTTAATTAGATCAAGGATAGGAATTCTTAAGTATTATATTCTTGGATTATTTAAAAGAGAAAGAGATTCTTTTGTAATGGACACAACTTAGCACAGCCTAATATAATAGAGTAGCCGAGATGAGAAATTGTACTTTATTAGACATGGTACATTTCATGATAAGCTTTACTAATGTGCCTATATCATTTTAGCGATACACCTTAGAAATGACGATGAGGATGCTAAATGTAGTACCCTCAAAGTTGGTGCCAAAGACACCACATGAGATATAGCATGGCAAAACACCTTCTTACGTTTTCCTTAGAGTTTAGGAATCTCCCATATACGTCAAGTGGTTAGTTAGAGAAACGTTGGATACAAGCTCCACTTTGTGCAAGTTTATGGGACACCCAAGAGTCTTTGGATTTTATTTCTATGATCCCTCAAAACAGAAGGTGCTTATTTCAAGGAATGCCATCTTTTTGAAAAGAAATTTCTATTAGATAGAAAAGACATTGTCGTTAAAATTGATAAAATCCAAGATGATCATAAAATTCTACTAATGATAGAAACAAATAAATATCAATAGCCTAGCATCAAATTAAGAAGGTTAGACCGAATTAAAAAGAAACCAGAAAGGTTTTGATTTTTTCATAAAATAGACCAAATGGATAATGATTCGAAGACCTATAAGGAAACTACATTGGACATAAATTTGGGACATTAGTTAGAGGTAATAAAATCTGAAATGGACTCTATGTATTCTAACAAAGTATGGACTTTGGTAGATCTATCATAGGATATAGTACTCATTTGTTGCAAATAGATCTATAAGAAAAAGCTAGAAATTGATAGAGAGGTAATGACCTATAAAGTAAGACAAATGGTAAAAGGTTACACTTCAATCCAACCCCAGTGAACGTCACTAGCAAGCAAAAAGCAATCCTAAATCACTTGAGAAGAACTAAGAATTTATTTTTGGTATACGGCAACAAAGAATTCAAACTCATGGGGTTTTCAGATTCTAGTTTTCAATTAGATGAAGATGACCTCAAATCCACCTTAGGATTTATATTTCACTTCAATGGAAATACGGTGAGTTGAAAAAGTTCCAAACAAGATACCACGATTGATTCTACCATCGAGGCAAAATATATTGCTGCTTCTGAAAACACAATGAATGATGTTCGGATTAAAAACCTTATCTAAGAGTTGGATGTAGTACCTAGCATTACTAAGCTAGTTGCTGTCTTCTATGACAATAATGGAGTAGTTGTGTAAGCAAAAGAGCTAAAGATCTCATTAGTAATCCATACATTTCTTAAGACGTTATCACTTGATTCAGGAGGTCATTATAGAGGTAACATCTGAGTGGAGAGAGTAGTCTCAAAAGAGAATATAACAGATTGACTAACAAAACTCCTAATGCAAAAGGTCTTTGAAAGGAATCTTAAGAAAATGGGCCTTAAGACTATGGGAAATTAGCTTTAGGGCAACTGAGAGATTGTTAGAATAGCACCCTATAGCTAGTTAAATTAGCATGTAAACTATTTCACTTGTGATGCAATGTTGATTGAATGACATTTATAGAAAATGGCCATCTTCATCTTATACTTATTTTACTTCACTAGCATTTGGTTAAAGCCCCTAAATCATACAAGACTATGGAACTTGGTCATGCACTAGGTAGTGATAATGAAATAAGTCTCTACGATCATGATTTTAAATATTTTAAGTCATAGAATGTTTATAAGATGGGGAATCTAAGATTCAGATAGACTTGTACTAATGATGCATAAGTCTAAGGAGTTGGATATTGCTCCATTTCATGAGCAATATATGTTAGACATAGGTGCATGTTATTGGGTGCTTGTTAGAGAACAAGTTCACTAAAGACCCTTTTGGAGAATCCTCCAAATAGTCGAAGTGGCAAGTCATTAGTGGTAAGTTTTGTAGCTTATGCTAGCATATATAATTAGTCCTTTGACATGAGGATCTTTATGTCCTTGTACTTTGACTCTTCACTGACCATATAGTGGGTTATCTAGGTTGAGATTAGCTATGAGCTACTTAGACATAGACATTTGTGAGATCTAAGATGGGATTTGTCTCATTGTCATTATAAATGGAAAATGCATCTCCTATGTATTCTATAATGATCAATTTGAAAAAATCCTCATGCAAGGTTGTATGATAATTTAGAAAAGGAGTTTTCTAAAGATGAGATCATAAAGGGGAATCAAACATTGAAATTAGAAACATAATTGTCAAGGCTATTGAGGAGCTAACAAATATCTTCCCCTAGGCCTCTTTCAGGAGATAGGAAATGAAAGGACCATATTTGTCAACTCCCTAATAGCTTTGATAACTATATCACCATATCTAATGTTCTATTCCCCTTTATGACCTCAACTTTAGAAAACACCTTTTCTAAGTTGTCATACTACTTTGTGTAAGAATTTTTTGAAATTGATCATTATGGAATACATAAGAGATACACTTGTTCTTAACAACAACAAAAAGATGGATCCCATTTTAGATCTCACAAACTTCCATACTTAAGTAGCTTATGCCTAAGCTTAACCCCATATAACCCATTATGTGGTTAGGGAAAAGTCAAAGTATAAAGACCTAAACACAAGGTTACTATGGATCCTTATGCCGAAGGACTAATTATGTGCACTATCATAAACTAGAGAACTTGCTACTATTGATGTGTTACTACTGCTATCTAGTGGATTTTCCATGCTGGTCTTTAGTGAACTTGTTCTCTAAAGTACCTACTAACATGCATCTATGTCTCACATAAATTATCCATGAGGTGGAGCAATATTTAATCCTTTGGAATATGCATCATTAGTGTAAGTATATCTAAATCTTAGACGTCTCATCTCATAACATTCTATGACTTAGAATACTTTAAAATTATGACCGTAGCGATCTGTTTCATGATCACCATCATATGTATGACCAAGTCTCATAGCCTAGTATGATTTAGGGGTTTCAACCAAATACAAGTGAAGTATGAAAAGCATAAGATGAATACGGCCATTTTAATATGAATATCATTCAATCAAGATTATACCACAAGTGGACTAGTTTTACATGCTAATCAAATTTGCTTGTGGGGTATTATTCCAACAGTTCCAACCCTTGCTCAAGGACCATTTCTACCCCCTACATAGGGGTTATTTTGGCCCCAACATGGAGGTTGAAATAGCCTCTGTGTAGGGGTTGAAACGACCATTGCATTGAGGTTAATAGAACCCTAAGCATAGACTATTTCAGCCCTTGTGCTAGGGTATAAACGACTTATAAATAAGGGGTCATTTCAACCCTAGTGCAGAGCCTATTTCTATCCCTATACAGGGGCCAAATTGGCTATTGTATATAGAGATAGAAATTAAACTTTTGTAGAGATAAGAATGACCCTTACACTGTGGATAAGATGACCCCCTGCATAGAGGCCACTTTTGCCTTTGCAAAGTTTCTAAAAAGCAACCTCTCTGCATCCTAAACATTATGAAATAGATAAAAACTAACACATACTAACAATTTGAGCTATGAAATTCCACTCTTCAATTCAAGCTCTTAGTTAAATACCAAAAGAAAACACCAAAATTCCTTGTCATTCTTCTGCTAGAATAGTGTCATGGAAACTAATGACATTGGCCTTGTATAAACTATTACTTTGTAAAATAATCTTGATTAAATGATATTTGCTATATGGCCTCCTTCATTTTATGCACTATTATGCATCATTTGCATTTGGATGAAGCCCTTAGATCACCTAAAATTGTGGGACTTAGTTTGGTGATCACGGAACAAGTTTAACATAGTTGTGATCATAAATCTTTCAAGTCATAAGATCTTGTGAGACAGGGCATCTAAGATCCGGATAAGCTTGCACTAATGATGCATAAATCCAAAGGTTGGAGATTGCTCCATTCTATGAGCAACTATGTGAGGTACGAGTATATGTTAGTGGGTACTTGTTAGAGAATAAGGCACTGAAGACCCACCGAAGAATCTATTAGATAGCCAAAGTAGCAAGTCAGTAGTTACTAGTTCTCCTACTTATGATAGTGTATATTATTAGTCCTCATGCTTTTACTCATCCTTAACTACTTAGCGTGTTTTTCAGGTTGAGATTGGATATGAACTACTTGGCATAGAGGTCTGTGAGATCTAAAATAGAATCTAACTCCTTGTTATTGTAAAGGGCGAGTTCATCTCTTATGTGTTCTATAATGATCAATTCCTAGAAATCCTTGCATAAGGTGGTGTGATAATTTGGAAAAAGAGTTTTCCAAAAGGTGTGGTCACATAAATAAAATTCAACATTGAGAATAGAGACATAGTATCGAGGTTACTGGGAAGTTGACAAATATCTTGCCCTAGACCTCTTTCGGGAGATAGGAGATGGAAGGGTCATATTTGCATAGCACGCATAGAGCGATGATGGTTCTCTAGAATATACATTTCAATCAATTAGTTAAACTCCAAGGGCTTGAGGTTGGACATCGACCATGAACATTGGGTACTCCTCAATTAATGAGATTTTTTTTATTTATACACACGCACACATCAGGAGCCCGTTTAGGTTCGAACTCCTGATCTCCCACATTATGTGGGAGATTAATTTAATTGAGTTGACTAGTTTAAAAAGAGTTTTAAACTAGAATAAATATAAGATATTCAAAAGTCACAAAGAGTTGTAAGCCCATGTTCAATGAATGTTAGAACCTATTAGGTCGCACATAAAATCTAATTAGCTTCCTAATTGATGAAGAGAATTTTGTAAGGAGTTAGAAAAGGATCTCTCCTAATGGACCGAATTTTGGTACCAAGTTTAAAGGTCAATTTTAGCTTGATTGATTTACGTTTTAAATTAATCAACTAATTTAAGAGTTAAATTAGACCAACAATTAAGGTGTTAGTTATTTAGTGCTAATAATTGGTCAAGTAAACTTAAAGAGTTACGTTAACAATTGAGCTTAAAGAGTTAAGCTAGTTTGACTTAAAAAGTTGAGTCAAAGGATAATTAATTTAATTAAATAATTTAATTTGATTAATTAAGATGAATGAATTTTGTAGGGAAGACTTAAATGAGATTTGAGATGTCTTCTTAATTAATTTGAAATGAGATTCCAAATATAATTAAGATGTAAGTTAAATTCAATTGAAATTTGGATTCCATTTTTGCCACCTAAGCACCCCACTTAGCCGCCCCCCTCATGGAATGTGTGATACCACCTTAGCATCACATAATTCCAAATCTATATATAATATAGATGAGGGCTCAGCCAGAGAAAAAAAGATACATGTGCTTTAGGTGTGAAGGGTCACATTCCTCATTTCCCTCTTAATAGAAACCATTCACAAGCTAGTATTTCATGAGTTGAAAGCTTAGCTTCTTTCTTTTTCCTTCTACCAATTTTTGGTCTCCTCTATTTATCAATTCTATGGCCCTACTAGCATATGGACTAGAGAATTAGGAAGTCTCATTAGTTTGTGGACTTTTTCAATAGAGGCAAGATGTGTGGCTTGCTCAGTTTCTGCAGATCTATTTGTGTGAGGTCCGACTTTGTGATTTTCTTCAAGATGTTTCAGAGGGCCAATTGATCTAAGTTTTTGAATGAAACTTCTTCAAGGTGTTGGATATATCCAGTACGTTTTCCAAAATTTTTGGAGGCAATTTGGTAGGGCAATCGTTGCAATCCTTTCATTGTGCCACAAGCAGGTAGATTTTGGAATCAGTGAAGTGTTCACTTGTTTCTTCTCAAATTTACTTATCAAGGTAATCCTCTATCCAAATATAAATCTAAGGTAAGATTTAATCCATGTTTTTCATGTAGGTACTATTTACTTTATGTTTTGAAGTTTTGATTATAGATCCTAGTGCCTATCTTGCGTTCAAGTGTTATTAGAGCATAAATCATGCTTAGATTTGGATTTTTTTTTTGGTTGATTGATTCATGTGATGGATTGATGTTCATCACCATATTCTTGATTCAATTGATGGATTGGAGAATTTGGTTGAATTGTATGTGGCTCCTTGATTAATGAATGGAAAACAAGCTATTATGTGATTTAAGTGTTAATTCATGTAGTTAGTATGTTTTAATCGATAGTGATTAATGTTGAATGGTGATTTGGCATTAATTGATATTATATATTGATATAGCATGTTGATTTATGACTGAAAGAGTTTTGGTCAATTTTGGATCCAATGTGATTTGAATTTCATTGGAGATTTTGACGAATTTAATTCTTGCGTTTCCTAATTTTTGAAAGCATGTTTTGAGCACTTGAATTTTTAGTTTTAGAAGGTGTTTTGAATCTAGAAATTAATCTAAAATGTGTGTTATAATGTTGAGAACATGTGCTAAAATTATTGGGGCATGAAAGTTGAGTGAAGAACACATTTGGCAAACTATGAACCCCAAAAATAGGGGTTGCCGACAACTCCTTAGGTGCTCGCCAGGCAACGTGCACGCTATACGCATAGGCTGCCCAGGTGTGCACTAAAGGCTGCCAAGCAGTCTGGCTTTAAGGGTATTTAGTAAGCTTTGAGTTGTTTTCTCAACTTTTCTATTGCTCAACAAGTTTTTGCACTACACATATTAGTTGCACATGTGTTGTGCAATATCTCAAAATTTTGGTTGACACGTTGAATGCTTTTGAAAATTTGTTAAAGTTGATCCCCAATTAATGGCATAAGTGTTGTGCTTGGTTTAATTATTTGTTTATGAGATATTCATTTAATTATTGGAATTAATTATTAGTTCTAGATTTATTTATTGTTCATTTAATTGTTGAATGAATGGTGAATGAATAGGGATGATCATGAGCCCTTTAAATTGATTTTATTTATTTTAAAGTTGATTAAATAGGTTGTATTAAATGGGGATTGGGGCTTGCATGCCTCTTGTTCTATCTTGTAAAAGTTATGAGAGTAGAACCATTAGGAGTGAGGATTTCCATTTTATGTAAATACTGCATGGAGCATAGAGTCCAATGAAAGCATGAAGGCCATTTGAAGACTTATGAATGTGTGGGATACATTTATGTGATAGTTTAGTTTAATTCAACCCACTTAAAATCAACGAAAGTGATGCACCTATAGCTTTAGTGCATCACTTAATTAGGCTCATGGTCACTCACCCTAGGAGCATGCTAGGCTATTTACTTATTTATACTTTTCATATCCTATTAATGTATGAGATGAATGATTCATATATAGAGAAGCAAATTAAGAAGATAAAAATGATGAGATTTTTGCAAGCAAAAAATCCTCCACTTAGAATGTTTGAGTATTATCAAATATTAAGGAAAAATTCATACAAATTAAAGAGGTTTAATTAATCCAAGCCTTCCACCAATAGTATATGCCATGATGATGCTACCGATTTTGTGTGATGGCACTCAATCATGGGGGTAACACTTAGGAAAAAAGCTGTGAGCATACACTTAGCATGAGATGCACCTTTGACTTGGGAACCTTCACACATTAGCACTCGATCATAGGGGATGTTGTGAGGCTATCTTGAGATAAATTTTGATTGGTGGGTTTGACTTAACACATAGTAGTATAGATGGCCCACGATCACGTGGGTCGATATGAAAAGTGAGGCAAAATATATCAAGAATTGCATGAGATGCAATTAGCAAAAGTTGCTTACTCTTTGATTGCTCATAGATGGAACTCGATCATGGAGGGCCATTAGCAAGTCGTTGGAGTCTTGATTCTCACTAGAAAATTAGATTTCTTGAATTAGTTTCGGAGGTGAAGGATTTGATAAAATAATGGGAGAAAAACACGCTTAAAAGACCACAAACATGTTTTTTAATATCACACTTAGTCACATGCTTATTCACTTTTTTTGCCTCATGTAGAATTTTTAAAATCTTCAACAAACAAATAGCTAAAATCCACTCGCTAGCATTTTGGAAACCAATAAACTCATTGGACCTAACTTCCAAGAATGGTTGAGAAATCTTAAGACAATTCTTGACTCTGAGAAGAGAACATATGTTCTTAATCAAAGTCCACCTGACATTTTAGTTAATGATGCAACCGATGAGGTTCATGAAGTGTTCACAAAATTTGTGGATGATGATCTACATGTTAGATGCCTCATGTTGGCATCCATGACTAATGAGCCCCAAGAGACTCATGAGCACATGAAACATGCTTCTGAGATCAACTCGCACCTATAAGGGTTGTATAATGTTCAAACAAGACACAAAACGTTCGCTTTGTCTAAGGAGCTCTTTAGGATAAGGATGAGTGAAGGGATAAGTGTCTATGATCATAGGCTAAAGATGATAGGACTCATCAAAAATCTTGGACAACTTGATGTGATTATAGATAATGACCTTTACATAGATTTGATCCGTCAATCATTGCCACCCTCGTTTGACCAATTCATTATGAACTTTAATATGTCCAAGAAAATGGTTATGATCAATAAATTGGTAAACATGTTAGTGACTGCAGAGGTGATAATGAGAAAAGAAAAACCTTTTATGATGGCATCCTCCTCCAAGTCGAAGGGTCCTAGGGGCCCTAGAAAGGGAGGTAAAAGGAAGAAAAGTTCTTCCTTGAAAGGGAAGCAACCCAAGAAGAGTTTTGGGAAAGTTAGGAAGAAGGCTAAAACTTATGCAAATTGTTTCTATTATGGTGAAAATGGTCATTAGAAAAGAAACTACAAAGTTTACTTAACTACTCTTGAGAAGGATATGTATTTCTTTAAGGTGCATTTGACGACTAATTCTTCCTTGTTGGTATTTGATACCACATGTGGTTCTTACCTCTGTAATTCCTTATAGGGGATGGAAAGAAAAAGGAATCTACATAAAAGGGATATGATCCTCCATCTTGGAAGTGGAGCAAAAGTTGCGGCTGAGCTACAAAGCATAATAACATTAGACTTAGGATATTCTAGTATTGTTCTTGATTCAATTTACTATATACCTAATCTTGTTAAGAATATTATTTCAATTCCTATTTTGGATAATGAAGGATTTGATTTTTAATATCAAATGGGAAATTGAAAACATTAAGAAATGCTTCCTTAATTGCACAAGGTACATTAGTTAATGGATTATATATGCTTAATATTTCCACTCCTCTAATGCATGCTCAGACAAATAAGAAGAGGTAAGATATCCAAGAAGATACCATACAAGACTTGGCCATATCTCTAAAAATAGGATGAGCAAGTTGGAAGCTCTCAAAGCACTAAAAGTTAGTTACATTGAGGACCTTCCCACTTGTGAATCCTGTTTGAAGGGAAAAATGACCAAGGATCCCATTGTAGGACAAATGGAGCGATCCATAAGTCTTTGAGATTTGATCCATACAAACATTTGTAGATTAGTAAGGGTGAGTGGAAGAGGTGGCTATTCTTACTTTATCACTTTCACTAATACCATAGTTGGTACGGACATGTGTATCTTATGAAATACAAGTCTGAGGCTTTTGAAAAGTTCAATGAGTATAAGAATGAAGTAGAAAAGTAAAAAGGACTTAGTATTAAAGCCCTTTGATCAGATTGATGAGGAGAATACTTAAGTGTTGAATTCTTGAATTATCTTAAAGAGAATCAGATTCTCTCTCAATGGACTCCACCTGACATACCCCAACTTTATGGAGTAGTTTAGAGAAGAAACTATATCTTGCTACACATGGTACGTTCGATGATGAGTTTTTCTGATGTACCCATATCCGTTTAGGGCTACTAAATGTAGTACTTTCAAAGATGCCAAAAATACCATATGAGATATAGCATAGCAAAGCACCTTCTTACCACTATCTAAAGGTTTGGGGATCTCCCACCTACATGAGATGAACAGTAGGGGATAAATTGGATAGTAGATTCATTTTATGCAAATTTGTGGGATACCCAACAGAGTCTATGAGCTATTACTTCATGATCCCTTAGAACAAAAGGTGTTTATCTCAAGGAATGCTTTTGTTTTCAAAAAGAAATTTCTATTGGATAGAAAAGGCATTGTCATTGAACTTAATGAAGTTCAAGATGATCAAAAAATCCCGAAAGGGTTGGATTTCCTCATGAGATAGGTTAATCGGATGATGATCCAAAGACTTATGAGAAAGCGAAGCCGGATATAAATTTAGGACATTAGCTTGATTCCATGAGATCTAAAATGGACTCCATGTTCTCAAACAAAGTATGGACTTTAGTAGATCCACCAAAAGGAATAGTTTATGTTGGTTGCAAATAGATCTATAAGCAAAAGCTTAAGTTAGATAGAGAAGTAGTGACTTTTAAAGTGTGACTAGTGGCAAAAGGTTACACTCAAAGACTTGAAATCAATTTTGAGGAAACCTTTTCACTGATTGCTATGCCCAGTCCATTCAGATCTCACAAGCCATAGCTACATATTATGACTATGAGATATGAAAAAATGGATGTGAAAATTGCTTTCCTCAATGATGACATTAAAAAAGAAATTTACATGGAGCAACTACAAGGTTTTACATCCAAAGAGAGTAAGCAAAAGGTTTGCAAGCCCAAAGGTCCATTTACAGACTCAAACAAGCATCTTGAAATTGCATCATACATTTTGACAAAATGATCAAATTGTTTAGCTTTGTAAAAAATGTGTATATACTATGTGCGTACACAAAGGCTAATAAGAGTTCAATACATTTTATTGTGCTTTATGTCGATGACATCCTTCCCATTGGGAATTAGGTAGGAATGTCAGAGTGTACTAAAGCATGGTTATCTACATAATTCTCTATGAAGGATTTAGGAAAAGCATCTTATGTATTGGGAATACGTATCTATAGAGATAGATCGAGGAGATTGCTGGGATTTTCCCAAATCTCGTACATTAACCAAATACTAAAGATATTTAGTATGGAAGAATCCAAGAGAAGATTTCTTCTAATGGGACACAAAATTCATCTCTCCAAGTCTATGGCCCCTAAGACCGAGAAGGAGAAGTGAAAGATATCTTAAATACCCTATGCCTTAGCAATAGAGAGCATAATATATACGGTTCAATATACAAGATTGGATGTGGCACACTCGCTAAATGTTATGAATAGGTTCCAATCCAAACCCAGTGAAAGTCACCGGATGGCCATAAAAACAATCCTTAAGTACTTGTGAAAAACTAAGGACTTATTTTTAGTGTACGATAATGGAGAATTGAAACTTGAAAGGTTTTTGAATTCCTATTTCCAATTAGATGTAGATGACCTCAAATCTATTTCTAGATTCATATTTTATCTCAACGGCAGCGTGGAAAGTTGGAAACATTCCAAGAAAAACACCACAGCTGACTCGACCATAAAGGTAGAATATATTGCAAGTTTGAAATCTACCAAGGAAGGTTTTTAGATGAAAAACTTCATTTAAAAGTTGAATGTAGTGCCCAGCATTGCTGAACCAGTTGTTGTCTTCTGTGACAACAATGAGGTGGTTGCACAAGCAAAAGAGCCAAGATCTTATTAATGATCCAAACATATATTGAGGCAAAATCATTTGATCCAAGAAATCATTGATAGAGGTGACATCTAAACATCCAAGAGGAGAAAGTTGCCTCAAAAGAGAACATAGTAGATCTACTGACAAAACCCCTATCACAAAAGGTCTTTGAAAAACATCTTAGATAAGTTTTAAGGCCGTGAGGCATTGGATTTAGGGAAAGTGGGAGATTATTGCAATAGTACCATACAAGCTAATGGGATTGGCCTTGTATAAACTATTATCTTGTAAAACAATCTTGATTAAATATTCACGATATGGCTACCTTCATCTTATGCTCTATTATACTTCACTTACATTTAGATGAAGCCCTTAGATTACCTAAGGCTGTGGAATTGATTTGGTGACCATGGAACAAGTCTCACACGGTCATGATCTTAAAACTTTTAAGTCATAGGATCTTATAAGACGAGGCATCTAAGATCTGGATAGGCTTGCACTAACGATGCATAAATCTAAGAATTGGAGAACTGTATCAGATATGGGTGCATGTTAGTAGGTATTTGTTAGAGAATAAGGCACTAAAGACCTATCGGAGATTCCACTAGATAGCTAAAGTAGCTAGTTCTCTTACTTATGCTAGTGCAAATTATTAGTCCTCTGACCTGAGAATCTATGATAACCTTGTGTCCGATCCTCAAGCTTTGACTCATCCTTGACCACTTAGCAGGTCTTTCAGGTTGAGATTGGGTATAAGCTACTTGGCATGAAGGTTTGTGAGATCTAAGATAGAATCTAACTCCTCGCTATTGTGAAGGGTAAGTACATCTCCTATATGTTCTATAATGATCAATTCCTAAAAATCTTTGCACAAGGTGGTGTGATAATTTGGAAAAAGAGTTTTCCAAAGAAGAGGTCACACAAATAGAATCAAATATTGAGAATAAAAATATAGAGTCGAAGCTATTAGAAAGCCAACAAATATTTTTCCCTAACCCTCTTTTGAGAGATAAGAGACAGAAGGATTGTATTTACATGGCACATGTAGAGCGATGATGGTTTTCCAGAATATTCATTTCAAAAAATTAGTTGAGCTCCATGGGCTTGAGGTTGGACATTGACCATAAAGATTCGATATTCTTCAATTAATGAGATTAATTGAATTGAGTTGACAAGTTTAAAAATAATTTTAAACTAGAATGAATGTAAGATATTTAAAAGTCACAAGGAGTTGTGAGCCTATGTCCAATGAATGGTAGAATCTATTTGGTCACACACAAAATTCAATTAGCTTCCTAATTGATGGAGAGAATTTTCTAAGGAGTTAGAAAAGGATCTCTCCTAATAGACCAAATTTTGGTGCAAAGTTTGAAGATCAATTTTGGATTGATCGATTTAAGTGTTAAATTAATCAACTAATTTAAGAGTTAAATTAGATCAATAATTAAGGAGTTAATTATTTAGTGCCAACATAATCATCAATTGGTCAAGCTAACTTAAAGAGTCAAGTTAACAATTGAGCTTAAAGAGTTAAGTTAGTTCGACTTAAAGAGTTAAGTCAAAAGGATAATTAATTAGATTAAAGAGTTTAATTTGATTAATTAGGAGGAATGAATTTTGGAGAGAAGACTCAAATAATATTTGAGAATGCATCTTAATTAATTTGAAATGAGATTTCAAATGTAATTAAGATGCAAGTTAAATTCAAATGAAATTTGGATTCCATTTTTGCCACCTAAGACCTCACTTGCCCCCTCCCCAGTAGAATGTGTGATGCCACCTTGGCATCACACAATTCCACACCTATATATAAATATAGATAAGGGCCTGGCCAGAGAAAAAAAGATGCATGTGTTGTAGGTTTGAAAGATTAGATTCTTCATTTCCCTCCAATAAGAAACGATTTGCAAGCTAGCATTTCATAAGTTGAAAGCTTAGCTTCTTTCTTCTTCCTCCTACCAATTTTCAATTTCCTCCATTATCAATTCTCTAGTCCTATTCCAGCTTATGGACTAGAGAACTAGGAAGTCTCAATGGTGTGTGGACCTTTTCAATAGAGGCAAGACATGTAGCTTACTCAATTTCTGGAGATCTACCTACGCTAAGTTTGACTTTATGATTTTCTTTAGGATGTTCTAGATGGCCAATCGATCTGAATTTTTGAATGTAAGTTCTTTGAGGTATTTGATATCTCCAATGATTTTTCCAGAATTGTTGGAGGTAATTTGGTATTGCGATTGTTGCATTCATTTCATTGTACCATGAGCAAGACGATTTTGGAATCAGTAAAGTGTTCACTTGTTTCTTCTCGAATTTGCTTATCAAGGTAATCCTCTATCTAAATATGAATCCAAGGCATGATTGGATCCTTATTTTGCATGTAGGCACTAGTTAATATATGTTTTGAAATTTTGATTATAGATCCTAGTACCTATCTTACCTTTATCTTCCATAAAGAATAGCTTCTCAATTATGTAAAACCTAAGATTTTCGACATATGCAAAAATAGGAAGTTTCTATAGTAGGTAGAAAACACCAATTTATTCACAATTCCAAACTTAGAAAAAAAGATGGAGAAAAACCAAAAGGATTCGCTTGGTCGAAAATTATAATACAGAATGCACAAAATTCAACTTTAAACATGTAACTAGAAACTAAATACAACATAATGAATATTGTCTTTTATCTTATTTATCATCGCTCTCATTATCATTGTCATCAACTATAATTTCATCTACTTCTTGTCTGACCCAATTAACTTCATCATTGCAAGTAGCAGGTTGATCATCTAATTGTTGATTGCTATAAGGTTTAGCTTCAAATCTTGAATAAACATCAAAATGATCTCTTGGATTCATTATCACCAGCACATTCCAGTTAGTTTGCAATGGATAAAGTATATACCAGACTTGGTTTGCTTAAGTTAACATGATAAAATGTTTACTAGTTGGCTCATTATTCTTATACAATAAATGGTTGAAGTTAACTAGTTTACACTTATACTCATCTTGCCTTACCCATTTTTTAGGATCAACCCAATCACACTTAAAAATCAAAAATTTCTTCTCATTTATATATCTAACTTTAATAATATCTATCATAACTACATATTAGGAAACTTCTCCACATAAAGGTCTTATATCTTATCTGCTTTAATAACTTTTTGTATTAGCTTTAACCACAATCCCACTATTTTGATTGATTTTACCTTGGTAATTACTTTTCATGTGAAAATGAAATCCTCTAACAATGCAGGCAATGTATCTCTTTCCATGTTTCATGGGACCGTTAGCTAAAGTTCTAATTTCTTCTAGCAAATGAACATTAAATGTTCGTTGAAAATTGCAGACCTATATTTTACCAATAATTATTAATCAATTTCTAAGAAAATGTGTATAAGAAGGTTTTATATGTCAACATATAATTTACTTACATATAACTTAAACTATCCATGGAAGGTTCGATTGTGTATGTGATCAATTTCCCAAGGTCTTGCCTGAGGACATTCTTTAGCAATTTCTACTAGAAGCAAGTTATGATATTGTTCACTTGTACCAGTATTTGATAGTATATATCGATGCACTTAAAGTAACTGAAAGCAAGTAAAGCACTAGGATCAAATTATCAAAACTTCAAAAGTGTGAAATTAACTAGTGATTACAAGCATACCGATCAAATCATGCCAGGGATTCAGATTTGGTGAGAGTATTATCTTGAAAAGCAAAATTGAAGGAGAAACTTGTGAACTCTTCACAATTCCAAACACTGTCTACTACTGGTGCAGCTGCAAGAGTGAGAAAATCACCTAACCAAAACTTTTCCAAAAATTTTGAGAATTTACTGGAGTTTTCAACACTATGGAGAACTCTCTATAAAAGTTTCAGATCAAAAATATTTTTGGAACTCCCTAGAGAATTCGCCAAATCGGACTCTGTGCAGGTAGATCTCTAAAACAAGCAAACTCTCTTATTTGCCTCTATTATTATAATCCATACACCAATTAGATCTTCCAAAATCTCCAATCTATAAACTGGGATAAGAAAAGAGATTTCTAGAAGTGGAGGCCAATTTTAAGTTGGGAAGAAGAAGAAGAGAGCAAAGCTTTCAACAGATGAATGCCCTGTTTGCAAAAGGTTTTTGGAGGGAAATTGCAAAGAATCTAATTCTTCACAAATGGTGTGATCTAGTAACCGATCCTTTCCCTCTACATCTATATATAGATACTGAATGGTGTGATGCCAAAGTGGCATCACATATTCCATGAGGAGAGGAGGCCAAATGGGGTGCCAAGGTGGAAAATTAAATTCAAATGTCATTTAAATTTCATGTGTATTTTAATTACATTTGAAATCTAATTCCAAATTAATTTACATGCTAATTCAAATGAACTCTTCATTTGAATTTTTCCACCAAAATTCATTCTTCCCATTAATTAAATTAAACTCTTTAATTTAATTAATTATTCTTTGACTTAACTTTTTACGTCAAACTAGCTTAACTCTTAAGCTCAATTTAACTTTACCAATTGATGGTCATTGATGGCACCAAATAATTAACTCTTTAATTATTCAGCTAATTTAATTTCTTAAATTAATTGATTAATCTAACACTTTGATTAATCAAGCCAAAAATGACCTTCAAAATTAGCACCATAAAATCAATCTATTAGGAGTTATTTTTCTAATACTTAGAAAATTTTCTCCATTAATTAGAAAGCTAATTGAATTTTATGTGTGACCCAATAGGTTCTACCATTCATTGGACATGAGCTCACAACTCCTTTGACTTTTGAATATCTTATGTTCATTTTAGCTTAAAACGCCTTTTAAACTAACTGACTCAATTCAATTAATCTAATTAATTAAAGAGTCCCCAATCTCCATGGTCGATGTCCAACCTCAAGCCCATGGACCCCAACTAATTATCCAAAATGAATATTTTGAATAACCATCATCGCTCTACACATGCCATGCAAATATGGTCCTCTCATCTCCTATCTCTCGAAAGAGGACTAGGGCAGAATATTTGTCGGCTTTTTAATAGCCTTATTATTATGTCTCTATTCTCAATGATCAATCCCACTATGTGACCACACATTTGAAATATTCTTTTCCAAATTTTTACACCACTTTGCACAAGAATTTCTAGGAATCAAATATTATAGAATACATAGGAGATGCGCTTGCCCTTCACAATTGCAAAGAGTCGGATTCTATCTTAGATCTCACAAACCTCTATGCCAAGTAGCTCATACCCAATCTCAACCCAAACGACTCACTAAGTGGTCAACAAAGAGTTAGAACATGTGAACCAGACACAAGGTTTCCATGGATCCTTAGATAAGAGGACTAATAATATGCACTAGCGTAAGTAGATAAACTAGCTACTACTGATTTACTACTACGGCTATCTAATGGATTCTCTTGTGGGTCTTTAGTGCCTTGTTCTCTAACAAGCACCTACTAACAAGCACCCGTATCTCATACAGTTGATCATGGAATGGAACAATCTCCAACTCTTAGATTTATACATTGTTAGTACATGTTGATCTGGATCTTAGATATCTCATCTCATAAAATCCTATGCCTTGAAAGATTTAAGATCATGACCATATGAGACTTATTCCAAGGTCACTAAACCAAGTCCCATAGCTGTAGGTGATCTAAGGTCTTTATCTAGATGCCAGTGAAGTGAAATAAAGCATAAAATGGAGATGGCCATATAAATAATATCATTCACTCAAAAATATTTTGCAAGGAAATAACTTTTACAATGCTAATCTCATTGGCTTGTAGGGTACTATTTCAACAATCTTCCACTTACCCTGAAGAATTGGCCCATGACCTTAAAACCCATCTTCACAAGATATCATTCAAAGGCCTTCTGCATTAGTGGATATGCTATGTTCTCCTTTAAGGTAACTCTTTTCACTTGAGTGTCACCTCTATCAATGATCTTCTAAATCAAATGATATTGCCTCAATATATGATTGGATCGTTGATGAGATCTTGGCTCTTTAGCTTATGTACTACCACATTATTATTGCAAAAGACAACTACTGGCTCAGTAATGTTAGGCACTGCATTTAACTCTTGAATACAGTTTTTCATCCAAACACCTTTCTTTGCAACTTCTGAAGCTACAATATAATCTACTTTAGTAGTCAAGGCAGCCCTTATGTCTTATTTGGAACTCTTCCAACTCATCGTGCTGCTATTGGGGCAAAATATAAATCTAGAAGTAGATTTGAGGTCATCTACATTAAATTTGAAACTAAAATTTGAAAACCCCTCAAGTTTCAATTCTCCATTATGCTTCCAATGGCGGAGGCATAAGGTATGTAAGACATTCTTTATTTCTCTTCCTTAGTCTTAGGGGCCATAAACTTTGAGAGACAAATGCCATATCCCATGGAAAGGAATCCCCTCTTAGATTCAACTCTACTAAATCTTTTTAGTATCATGTCAATGTATGGGGTTTGGGAAAATCCCAACATCCTTTTAGATCTATCGCTATAGATACGTATTCCCAATATGTAGGTTGCATCTCCCAAACCCTTCATGGAGAATTGTGTAGATAACCATGCTTTAGTACATTCTAACATTCCTACCGCATTCTTAATGAGAATGATGTCATCAAAATAAAGCACAATAAATTGCACTAAACACCTACTAGCCTTCTTGTACACACATGGCTCATAAACATTTTTGACAAAGTCAAATGATTTGACTATTTTGTCAAAATGTATGTTCCAACTTTGAGATGTTTGTTTGAGTCCATAAATGAATCTTTGGAGTTTACAAACCTTTTGCTCACTCCCTTTGGATATAGAACTTTGTGGATGCTCTATGTAAATTTTTTCTTCAATGTCGTCATTGAGGACAACAGTTTTTACATCTATTTTTCATATCTCATTTTCATAAGATGTATCTATAGCAAGTAGAATCCTAATGGACTTAGGCAAACTGACTTGTGAAAAGGTTTTCTCAAAATTAATACCTAGTATTTGAGTATAACCTTTTGCCATTGGTCACGCCTTAAAGGTCACTACTTCTCCATCTATCCCAATTGTTTGCTTATAGATCCATTTGCAATAATAGAAACTATTCACTTTGGTGGATCTTTCAAAATCTATACTTTGTTTAAGTATATGGAGTCCATTTCAAATCTCTTGGCTTTAAGCTAATGTCTCAAATCTGTGTTCGACATAATGTTCTCATAGGTTTTTGAATCATCATCTGATTATCCCGTCTCATGAAAAAATGCAAACCATTTGAGTTACTTCTTGATCCGATCTGACCTTCTCAGAGGTTATGTACAAGGCTCTTACAACTTACTTGTTTCCACCACTTGTGGGATTTCTTGATTGTCTTAAACTTTATCAAGTTCAATGACAATGCCTTTTCTATTCAATAGAAATTCCTTTTCCATCTAATAGAAATTAGTTTTCCAAAAAGTGGGCATTTCTTGAAATGAACACCTTTTGTTCTGAGGGATCACAGAAGTAATAACCCATAAACTCTCTTGGGTATCCCATAAGGCTACACAAGCTAGATTTGCTATCCAACATATCTACCACTATTCATCTCACATAGGCGAGAGATCCCCAAACTTTTAGACTATGGTAAGAGAGTGCTTTGCCACGCCATATGTCATATGGTGTTTTAGGCATTGACTTTGAAGGTGCCATGTTTAGTAACTTTATAGCTGTGTCCAAGATATATCCCTAAAAGAATATGGGCACATTGAAAAGACTCATCATGGAATGTACCATGTCCAATAAAGTACGATTTCTCCTCTTCACTACCCCACTGTGTTAAGGTGTGTCAGGTGGAGTCTATTGGGAGAGAATCCCATTATCCTTTAGATAATCCAAGAATTTGGTACTTAAGTATTATCCCCCTCGATCCGATCGAAGGGCTTTAATACTAAGTCCCTTTTTCTTTTCTACTTCACTCCTATACTCTTTAAACTTTTCAAAGACCTCGAACTTATACTTTATAAGATATACATGTCTGTACCAACTATAATCATTGGTGAAGGTAATGAAATAAGAATAACCACCTCTCTCACTAACTTTTAGTGGTCCACAAATATCCGTATGAATCAAATCAAAGGACTTGTTGAGTACTCCATTTGTCCCACAAAGGGAGCCTTGGTCATTTTTTCCTTTAAACAAGATTCGCAAATACGAAAGTTTTCAATGCCACTAACTTTTAGTGCTTTGGGAGCTTCTAATTTGCTCATCTTATTTTTAGAGATATGCCCAAGTTTGCATGTCATAAAATGACATCTTCTTGGATATCTAACTTCCTTTTATTTTTTTAAATGTGAATTAGAAAAGTAGAAAAATCAAGTATATAAAATCCATTAACTAATGTACCTCGAGCAATTAAAGAACCATTCTTTAATGCTTTCAACTTCCCATTTGATATAGGAAAATCAAATCCTTCATTGTCAAAAATAGGAATTGAAACAATGTTTTTAACAAAATTAGGTACATAAAAAACTAGATCAAGAACAATACAAGAATTCCCTAAGTCGCACTTGATTACACCTTAGATCTTGGCCACAACTTTTGTTCTATTTCCAAGGCAAAGGATCAAATCCCCTTTCATGAAGACTCATTCTACTTTCCATCCCCTATAATAAATTACAAAGGTGTGAACCACATGTAGCATCAAATACCCATGAGGAAGAATTAGTCGTCAAATACACCTCAAAGAAATACATACTTTTCTCAAAGGTTGCAAGGTAAGCTTTATAGTTTCACTTTCTGTATCCCTTTTCACCACAATGGAAACAATTTGCATCGATTTTAGCTTTTTTCTTGACCCTCCTAGAACCTTTCTCGCATTACTTCCCATTTGAGAAAGAACTCTTCTTTCTCCTACCTCCCTTTATAGAGCCCTTAGGAGCTTTTGACTTAGAGAAGGATGCCATCATAAGAGGTTTTTCCTTTCTCATTGTTGCCTCAGTAGTTAGAAGTATGTTCACTAATTCATTAATCACTACTATTCGCTTGGACACATTAACGTTTATAATGAATTGGTCAAAAGATGGTGGCAATGACTAGAGGATCAAATCTACATAAAGGTCATTGTCCCTAATAACATCAAGTTGTCCATGTTTCTCGATGAACCCTATCATCTTAAGCTTGTGATCATGGACACTACCTCTTCACTCATCCTTAACCTAAAAAGCTCCTTAAACAAAGCGAACCTTTCATGTCTAGTTTGAACACCATATAGCTTTTGTACGTGTGCGTAGATCTCAAAAGCATGTTTCATGTGCTCATGAGTCTTTTGGAGCTCATTAGTCATGAATGCCAACATGAGGTAACTAACTTGTAGATCATCATCTACAAATTTCGTGAACACTTCACGAGACTTTGATCAAGAATATATATGTCCTCTCACCTGAGTCGAGAATATTCTTAAGGTTTCTTAACTAATCTTGTAAGTAAGGCCCAGTGAGTTTATTTGCTTCCAAAGTGCTTGTGAGTGGAGTTTTAGCCATTTATTTATTGAAGATTTCAAAAATCTATAAGAGATAGAAAAAGAGAATAAGCATGTGATTGAATTTGTTATTAAAACATGTTCATGGTCTTTCAAGCATGTTTTTCTCCCACTATTTTATCAAATTCTTCACTACCAATAAAAATTTGGGAAATCACATTTCCCAATGAAAATTAAAACCCTAATACTTGTAAGTGAACCACCATTTAGGAGTGCCATCCACGAGCAATCATAGGGTAAGCAAACTTTACCAATTGTATCTCATACAACTCTTGATATATTTTGGCTCACTTTTGATATAGACCTACATTTACATGTGCCATCTATACTAATAAGTGTTAAGTCCAACCTACCAATCCTTTTTTATCTCAAGACGGCATCATGACATCCCTTATTTATGAGTGCTAATATGTGAGAGTTATTAAGTTTAAGTTGTATCTCATGTTAAATGTATGCTCACAGCTTTCCTTCTAAGTGTGACCCCTATTTACAAGTGCCATCATACAAAATCAGTAGCATCGTCATGGCATACACTATTGGTAGATGACTTGGATTAATTAAAACTCTTTTAATTTTTATCCATTGAGATTTAATATTTGAAAAAATACTTAGACATTCTAAGTGAACATTTTCGCTTGCAAAGATCTCATCTTTTTTATCTTCTTATTTAGGTTCTCTATATCCTAATCATGCATCTCCTACATTAATAGGATATAAAAAGTGTAAATAAGTAAATGCACCTAACATGCTCCTATAGTGAGATGACCATGAGCTTAACTAAGTGATGCACTTAGAACCATAAGTGTATCATTCAATTGATTTTAAGTAGGTTGATTAAACTAAACTATTACATGAGTGTATCCTATACATTCATAGGTCTTCAAGCCTCCTTAGATCCTCTTTGCTACTTGTAACTTTTACAAGAGAAAGAAAACCTCACTCATAGTAGCTCTACTCTCATAAGTTTTACAATATAGAATAAGAGGCATGCGAGCCCCATTTAATGTCAACAAATTGAAATAAATAAAATCAATATTGATATGGGATAGCCCAACAGGCCCAACAGGCCCCTTTTTACAAAAC